>VXAC01000598.1:371405-462896 GCA_013399225.1 Rhipidura dahli
GGAGCGGCCTGGCTGTGCCCCCGTTGCATCCCCGCCGTGCCCCCGTGGCGTCCCCGTCCCGCCCCTGACCCCGCCGCCGCTCCTCCCCTTCCGCCGGAGCGGCCGTGCCGGGCGGCTCCTCCTCCCGCGGGCGGCATTAGCTCATCGCGGCGCGGCGGCCGCGGCTCCTCGCGGCCCTTTCTTCGCGCTGCCCGCCGCCCCCATGGCCCTGTGCAACGGGGACACCAAGGTCAGTGCTGTGCCCGCGGGGCTCGGGGGTGCCTCCCGACCCAACCCGGCCCTGCCCTGCCCGACCCGGCCCTGCCCGCCCGGGCCGGGCACATGGCGGGGCCCCGCGGCCCGGGAGCGGCNGTGTCTGCGCTCCCAGCCGGGGCCGGGGATGGGGTTGGGGTTCGGTTCGTTCGGCGCCGCGGGCAGAGCTCCCAGGCTCGCCCGGGGGCCGCTGCAGCGACAGGGCACACGCGTGTCCCTGTGCCACGCCGGGGCAGGCAGCGACACGGGCGCCTTAGGAACTTACAGCTCTTTTTTGGTAACGCAACTTCTCAACCAAGCCCTGCAAGCTGCCTCGAGCCGCTGCTGTAGCAGGATAAAAGACTTGTTCTGGTTTTTCTAGCTAGTTTGCACAAAACAGTGACTCTGGGGGAATTTGAGTGTTCAGGTTTTGAGTGCTCATTTAGTCACTGTGTAAGTTTTCTGACACGCGTTTCCTTGGCCGGGGCTGCTCCTGGGTGCTCCTCTCCTGCCTTGCTCTCGGGTGTTTGTCTGGGTTGCAAGAAGCTGTGGCTCTGAAGGGTTTTTTGAGTGCTTAGCTGGTCCCGCGTGTAAGTTTTCTGTCACGTTTTTCCCCGGCCATGGTCACAGACTCCTTTCCTGGCCGGGGCTGCTCTTGGGGGCTGCAGTTCTCCCCGCCAGTGCTGGCGATGGATGTGGAGCTCACGGCTCATCCTGAACGAGCGAGAGCAGTTTCTGCAGGGAGCAGGTCTCAGCAGCCCGTGGACACCTGCGTGAGACTCGTGTCTGTTAAAGTTCCCCTGAGATAATGGGCTGGGGGCTCTTGTCTTGGTCTGGGGATGGCCTGAGTTTGAGGAAGCTGCTTTCCTGTTATACTTTGAAATATGAATGTTCTTAGAGTGGCTTAATTTTAATACCACAGGGAAACAATTAAATACTTGTAAAAACCTGTGCTGGCTTGAAAGTGCGAGTTCAAGGCTCCTGGTTTAGGCTTGTCCTGAGTTACTGGTGCGGGTGAAAGCTCAGGGCTGAGGGCTCGGACAGAGGAGCTGCAACTGCTGCTGAGACCAGTACTCCAGAACGGGACTGGTCTGTATGGAAATGTGGTTTATAAATCGCATTAATGACCAACTTGCGAGCATGCGGGTGTGTGAAATGCTGAAAAATCCCCTGATTCTGCACAAGTGGGCTGTTTGGAACCTGCACACTCAGATTAAGGCGCTAGGCAGGTATGTGAGGAACAGGATTTGTACTGTCCTTGACTGGTAGTGCAAGCCTGGTGCCAGTTCTTCTAGAGAACTCAGAATTCCTGGGTTTTGACACCAGAAGAACAGCAGTGATGAAAGATTCTTGTCCTGCAGTGTTGCCGTGGTAGAGCTGAGGTGGTGGAAGGAGGCTGACCCTCGGCAGGGCAGCACTGTCGGGGTGGCCACACGGCTCAGGTGGCACGAGGGATATTGATGCTGTGTCTCTGGTCTGGGGTTCTCAGGATGACCTGTGGTTTGAATTGGCTGAATAGAGGCTTTCTTCTCTTGGTGTGCACAGGTTTTTAGTCCTGTTCTTGGGACACCAGTGTGGTGCCTCTGCCCCAGTGCCTGCACAGCCTGGGGCAGGTGTCAGAGCAGCTGCCACAGGAGGTCTCAAAAACAGTGAGTTCTCCAGATATTTGTGTGAATGGACCAGAAGACAAGGAGCTCTAGTTCTACCTGCACCAAGGGGAAAAAGAGCTTTCATCAGAGACTGTTCAGCTCCCAGCAAGAAGAGGTGCTGGCTCCATAAGCCCTGTCCCTGCAGGAGCTGGGCTGTCTGGTGTCCTCTTAATCTCTGCTGGCACGCCTGTGGTGTACAGAGCTCAGCTGCCATGTTGGCTGCACATGAACAGCATCTGTTCCTTTTTGGATTTCATTAGATGAAGTTTCCCTTGGTAAATTTGGGTTTAAAACCCTAAGCCTTGGAGCTGTGCCTTTAAATAAGTAAAGCCAGATCCTTTGCTGACTGCTGCCTCTTTTTCTTTCCTCTTTCTGCCTGTGATTTATGGTAGTGTACGTTGGGCTCTCTTAGTCCTGAACCTCCTTGTCTGGTTAGTTCAGAGGAGTCTGGATTGCTTTCCTGCTTCTGCTGGGATCTGACGGTGGTGCAAGCTCAGGGTACAGACCTACTTATGCTGCTTTAACAGTATTTCTCAAGCTCCTCCTGATGTAACTTCGGGCTCTTTTTGGTTTTATACTCCTGTGTCCCCCACAACTGTTGCTCATGCCCACCACACCTGCTTGCCCAAAATATCTCGGAGTAGGGCACTGAAAACCAGATTTATTTGTTACAGGTGTGGATGCTTGGCTGTCAGTCCAGCTGAGCTGACACCAACAGTAACTTCTGTTCAGACTCTTTTTATGAGAGGGCTGCAGAGCTCTGTCCTCAAGTGACACAACCTACTGCTCTGAAACAGTTAAAGACTTGATTTTAAAAACCAGCACTCCAAAGAACAGTGTCTTCCTCAAGATGGGCTCAGGAAAGAATAAGGGTGTTGGTCTGTCTCCCAAAAGCTGTTTATTTAGAAATTGCCAGGTGAAAATGCCCAGAATCACTCTAAAAGTGATTCCCTCCCATGCACTGGAAGGGAGAACAGTCCTGGTGACTCTGCCTGACTGGGGGTGTGAAGGGGCCTTTGCTGCTAAAGTCTGCTCTCTTTCTACATGTGCACTTTTTGTTGTGTAACCCAGGACTAAAAGCCATTAAGAGCTCCCCATCAGGCAACTTGGCTGCCAGCTGAAGGACAAAAATTAACTATCTGATTTTAACCTGGATTTAGGCTTTTGAGGGATTTAGCACTATTTTTTCCCCCCACTTATGTCCTTTAATTAAGATAAAACCTCTTCCAGCTGGTGTGAACTTCAGAGGTTTCCAGTGTGTTTGTTGGGGGATTGTGTCCCAGCAGGGTGATGCTCTCCAGAATCACCTGTGACCATTCTGGGGTGAATTCCTGCCCCAGGTGAAAATGCCTGAGCAGCAGTGATGGGAACACAGGGGAGTCCTGGGCTGGAGGTTCTGCTGCCTGCTCCAAGTGAGCAGAACAACTCCATCAGTAAAACTAGAAATGGAGCTCCAAGATCTTTGGAGGCAGTGTTTGCCAGAGTAAAACCCTTCCCAGTTTGTCCTTCACGAAACTGCATTGGCAAGGAAAAGGGGAAGCTGTAAGTTAGGGAAAGAACACCCCAAAATAAATGAATTCTTTAGGCAGCAAATTTTTGGTGTTATAGCGTGGTTGTTCATTCTTCCTTGGAGATGCTCTGATAAGGGCACTTCCATGGAACAGCTGCCTCTTTTCACAATTTATTCTTACGAAGAAACTTGGCCTTGTGTTTTTTAGCACTCTTTCAGATGTAGCCAAAGTTGGCCACCCAGTTCAGACGTGAGGGGCTCGGAGAGAACCACTGCTTTGTTCTGACGTGCAGTCTGCTTAAATGCTGCATTCAAAACGTGTTGGGTTTTTTTTTTTTAATCATTTAGCAGCAACATTTGTTCTCAATTTCCCCTTTTTATCCTCTCCAGGAGGTAATGTCAAGTGAAGTTCAGCATATGAGGCAGCGTGACGGGGAAAAACATTTTTTGTTTGATTTTGTGCTGCTTTGCCTGAGAAAAAGGGTGATGCTCTCAGTTCTCATGGGCTGTGCTGGGATTCATGTGGAACTGGAAAATGGGAAAAGATGGAGAGGCTGCAGATGGTGATCAGGGCGTATGAGCTCTTGCTTGTGGAAAGCTGTGCCTTCATTAGATCATTAGCATTTTTCTTCTGTAATTTGTACCCTGTTTGGTTTGGGGGATGGGGATGTCGTGTCTGTGTGGCTGCTTGGGGTGGATGTGCTGTGCTGCTGTCCAGCCTCTTTTATCTTGCCAGTGCCTCAACTGGTCCATATAATCATCAAGATTTTTTTTCCCCATTTTCAAGTTTCTTGGCTGGTCTTTGTAATTTTTATCATAAATTAGCATAGCTAATTAGCAAAGCCTTGCACATGTTAGTTGTTAAAGAGATCTGGCTTAGTCAGTGGGCTGTCAGTGTAAAGCCAGAGGAGGTTTAGGCTGGATACCAGGAAACAATTCCTCTCAGAAAGGTTTGTAAAGCATTGGAGTGAGCTGCCCAGGGCAGTGCTGGGTCACCATCCCTGAGAGGGTTCTGAGAATGTGTGAAGGTGGTACTTGAGGGCTCTTGAGCACCGGCTCAGTGGTTAGCACAGTGCTGGGGTTGGGTGAACAACTGGGCTTTGGCTGCTCACAGAGGCCTTTTCCAGCCTTGTGGCCTGGTGATTCCATGGGATTGCTGATGCCTTAGGTTTTAACTCTTCTATTTTACAAGCCCTGCAGTGCCCATTGTGTAACTCTGGAGTTTCCTGTTCCCTGTTCAGTGCTGCTCTCTGTGCTGGGCACACACAACAAAGCCTCTCCGGGGCTGCTCTCCAAGGACACCCAGCCCAAAAAAAATATAAACCAAAGGGCCTCTAAGGGGGGGACAAGCCCAGGGAAACAACATCATTAACCGCAGCTTTAATTGGTGAATTAACCCTGATATGCAAACTCACGGGTGCCGTTCACAGCCCGAGAACGCCGGGGCAGAGCTCAAGGATGGGCAGCACCACTACGAGGGCGCCGTGGTGATCCTGGACGCGGGCGCGCAGTACGGCAAAGTCATCGACCGGCGGGTGCGGGAGCTCTTCGTGCAGTCCGAGATCTTCCCGCTGGAGACGCCGGCCTTTGCCATCCGGGAGCAGGGATTCCGGTACGTGCCCCGTGTGCCCGCTGCTCCCCGTGTGCCCGCTGCTCCCCGTGTGCCCGCTGCTCCCTCTGTGCCCGCTGCAGCTGCTCCCCATGTGCCTGTTGCTCCCCGTGTGCCCGCTGCTGCTGCAGCCCGTGTGCCTGCTGCTGCCCCCCGTGTGCCCACTGCTGCTGCTCCCCATGCCTGCTCCCTGCACTCTGTGCTCTGCTCCCACCCAGGTTATCCCAGGCTGCAGCTCCACTCGCGATGATGGGAGCGGCTCCGTCTGAGCGCGGCTGCTGAAACAACCTGGGCTCTGCTGCAGACACTTGGGCACACACTGCAGTGCATCCTGTGCTGGTTCTGACTTCTCTCAGCCTCAGCTCACTTTTTTTTACTTTAATGCTTGGACACGTTGCAAACCTCTCTGTATTATGTCAAATTTCAGTTGGTATGGAAAAAAATGCAGGTTTATAAGACTCTACTTTCTGACTAGAGCAGTGTATAACTATTTTGACTTCTCATAAGAATGTTCAATCTATAGGTGTGGCTGTATTCCTTTAATTCCTGCCTAGAACTGAAGGGAATGGCTGGAGCTGGGCCAGGGAGGCTCAGACTGGATTTCAGGAAAGCTTCTTCCCCCAGAGGGTGCTGGGTGCTGGGCACTGCCCAGGCTCCCCAGGGAGTGGGCACGGCCCTGAGGCTGCCAGAGCTCCAGGAGCATATTCTGTGATTCTAATTAATATTAAATAGTGTTCTGTACCTCTGGCACTGGAGCAAAAGCTTCTGCACGTGGAGTTATTTGGAGCAGCAATACCAGCAGGCATGGACCCTGCTCAGGCTCTTTAGGGCAGCCCAGGTTCAGGAAATCCAGCGTGTCTCCAGGCTGACCAGGAGTGCCTGAGCAAGAACAGCAGGGAGGAGCTCTCAGGATGGTTCAGTGTAAAACTACACCCGTGTCAGCTGAGCTGGTTCCAGAGCTGGCCTGGAGATCCCAGCAGGCAGGGATTGCCTTGTCCAGCTCCATCCCTCCAGCTCCTTGCTCCTGGAGGGGCTGCAGGTGCCCTGGGTGCCTGGGCTTGGTCCTGCAGGGTTGTTTCTGTTGGTGGCACAGGTAGGTGTGGGCAGCACGGTGCCTGTTCCTGCTGCTCACAACCAGAAAAACTCTGTTTTGTCAGTACTTGTGTGGAGCTGATGCTGGGAGAATTATTAGATGCATTTAATCCCATTTATGCAACTTGTGTCTCGTTTGGTTTTGCACTCCTGGCTCGGAGTGAGTTTGATGTTCTCTGTGAAACAAACAGTTCTGAGTCCAAGGTCTGGTACAGCCCTGCTGGATCCCGGGCCGAGGCCAAAAGTGTTGCCCAACTGGTGCTTCTGCAGTTCACGGTCTTGTAAATCATTATGGTTTAATTTTCTCTTCTAATGTGAAGTATTAACTCCAAACCCTACATGATTGTGTGTATTGCACTTGTAATTCTCAACTTGTTGCTAATGCCATCTCTGCATAACCAGAATGGATTAAGAGACTTTTTTTTTTGCAGTAGATTTAGGGATTTGAGAGTGGATTTTTTGACTGCAGCTCCCCTCCAAATGTCACAGACTTCATAAACTGTGTGTGTGTATATACATATCTGTGTATATATATATGTGTGTGTGNGCTAAACTCTGCACTTGTCCCAGCCATCCTGCTTTTCTCGTAGCTGATGGCTGGCTATGAGGAATTTAAAGTACAGGCACTTTTAATGCTGGTTTATATTTGACTTTGTTTAAACTGGGGAAATACCTCCCTGGAAACCTGCTGGCTTTGACAACAAAAATCAAGCCACACCTTACAGTGTCGATGTTAAAATGTCTGTTAGACAGTATCAGTTCTAAGAGTGGTATGAGACAGTCTCAGTGCTCAAAGCAAACAGATTTCCAAGTCAGCAGTGTGTTTGTATTAATGATCTCTTGGTGTTCTGCCTGCAGAGCCATCATCATATCTGGAGGACCAAACTCAGTGTATGCAGAAGATGCACCGTGGTTCGACCCAGCCATATTCACAATAGGAAAACCAGTGCTTGGGATCTGCTATGGGATGCAGGTGCTGTGGGGAGCTAACACGGAGTCCTTGGGCTTGGGAAGGAGCTCTGGGAGCGAGTGCAGCCATTAAATCTGCTCATCCACAGCCACCTTCCAGGCCTCACTCCTGTGTGAACCAAAGGTGGCTGGAGGAGCTGCTGAAGGAGCTGCTTTCCAAACAGGCAGTGCCACAGGGGCATTTAATTCATAACCTGAGCTCGCTGTCTGTGCCTCTCTTGGCTCTGCCTTATCTTGTAATGGCCTTAAACTGAAGGAGGGCAGCTTTGGATTAGAGATATGGGAGAAATTCCTCCCTGGGAGGGTGGGCAGGCCCTGGCACAGGGTGCCCAGAGCAGCTGTGGCTGCCCCTGGATCCCTGGCAGTGCCCAAGGGACACTGGATGGGGCTTAGAGCAGCCTGGGACAGTGGGAGGTGTCCCTGCCATGGCAGGGGGTGGAATGGGATGAACTTTAAGGTCCTTCCAACCCAAACCAGCCTGGGGTCAGTTACATAAATGGTTTTTCTTTGCTGCAGTGCTGTGAATTGAGTGCCACACTCTTTGTTTTTGCCAGAGTAAATATAACCTGTCAGTCACTCATTAATTCTGCCCGGCTGCTACTGAAGAGGGCACCTCTCCTGGAAACAGGTGGAGCAGTGTTTCAGGCATGGGCTGTTTCTAGCACAGTTCTTAAGAGTGCTTAACACTCCCTCACAAGAAAAGAAATACCCCTTTTTTACCTTTGGACTCTCTGGTGATCCTGCAGGGGTCTGGTAGATCCCAGCTGAGCACAACAAACTTCCAGGGAGACCAGAGCTGCTTTGGGTGCATGACTTCTGCTCGTGCAGCTTGTTTTTTCCAGAGTTAGTCACAAAATAAAACCAAAGGAGTAAATTCAGGTGTTTGACGTGGCCTCAGATATTCAGCTGGTTTGCAGAGCAGCTGTTTCTGAGGGAAGGAGCTGTGCACCATGGAATATACATTATTCTGCACATCTCTGCCTCTGGGTTTCTGCTCCTTGTGTGTGGCAGTGCTGAGAGAGGGGAATGAGCACAGCAAAGGGCAAGGATTCACTCTGAAGGGAATTTCTGTAACTTTGGGAAACAACAGGAATGTGGTGAGGTGCTGCAGGTTGTGAGGTGCTTTCTCATGGAGTACTTTTGCTCTGCAGATGATGAACAAGGTGTTTGGAGGCACGGTGCACAAGAAGAGCGTGCGGGAGGATGGAGTGTTCAGCATCACCCTGGACAACACCTGCTCACTCTTCAGGTGCTCAGGCATTTCCAGTTCTCACAGCAGTATCAGTCTGGGAAAGGGTGTCTGCATGAGACTAAGGTTATTTAAAAGAAGAAAAAAGAGTGAAATTAGCTGATCATTTCTAATAAGACTTTTACAAGTGTGGTCACAAATAAGCCGGTTGCTTGTTGAAACAAATACTTAGGCATAACTTCCCAACTGACTCTAGAAAAGCAGGTGTGTTTTCTGGGAGTATTGTGTAAACTCCTTATTTCAGAGTCTTCATTGAGACACTGTAAGTGCACCACGACCTGAGAATATTTGAGTTAAGCTCTTGTCTCCTGCTGTGCAGTGCTCTTGTATTTGTTGGTGCCCATCCAGTTTTGGAAAGGGCACAGAAAATCCAACCCCATTCTTCTACCTTCCTTCAAAATTGCTTTGTGATGTTTTATAAACCAGAATTAGATTTCTTGATAATTTTGTCAATGGCTCTCAAGTTCCTTGTAAAAAGTCTGACCATTTACTCATCCCTGGTGTTCCAGTTCTATTACCTTCCCTCTGCAGGGCTCCTGCAGAACAGTCTGATATGCCCAAATTGTCCTGAAAACACATTGTTTTGAACAAGGAAAGTTCACTTTGTTGAAACACAAAGCAAGACTCCCAGCATCCTGACTGACCCCATATGGCTCCCCACGTCCAACAAGGGACTTCAGTACTGGGGTGTTCATAAGGAGAAACCCACAAACCCTTCAGGACTGAGAGCAATTCCCTCTTGCATGAGGGGTGTGTTGTACAGAGACTCAGGCAGCTTCCAAGGGAAGCACAAAGCTGCAGATGGCTGTTCCTGGGAAGGAAATCCTGCAGACATTTCAAATGCCCTGGTCTGTGGAGATGTGCTTTTGTTGGAATCCCTCAGGGCTTCTCTGGGAAAGGCAGGGAATTAGGTCTTTGCTCTTTCTTGAACTGATTCTAGTTTTTAACCTTGGTGTAGGGGCCTTCAGAAGGAAGAGCTTGTGCTCCTCACTCATGGAGACAGTGTGGATAAAGTAGCTGATGGATTCAAAGTGGTGGCACAGTCTGGGAACATCATAGCAGGTATTTCTCTTGTCCTCAATTTGTCTTCTGATAATGTTGGTTAAAAGGAAAGAATTATGGCAGACAGCAGTTAGAACCAAGTGGGAACAGAGTAATGGCTCTTGTTATTTAATTGCCAAACAAATGAATTGTTTTTACCAATTCGTGGTGTGTGCCTGCATGTTGAGCTGTAATGATAATAAAGAATTAGACTTTAAAATGAATGGTCCTGATTTAAATGTGGTTGAAGGTAACATTATTTATATAGTTTGTGTTATTTTAAAGCATGCATGTGTTGTTTGTCTTAGAAATAAAATACTCTGTGCCCTTAAGGCAGGGGAGAGGGAAACCAGCTCTGTGGTGTGCAGTGCCAGTGGGGTTTGGGTTTTGCACTGTAACAGTACAAGTCAAGCACTGTTTAATTATTAAAGCTTTATTAACTTGTTATGTATTTAATATTGCATGAATGTTCAACTGAGCAAGAATAATGTAGGTACTGAAAGCAGGGTTTTAACATCACACAGGGATTGTCAGAGGAAATTGTGGGGCCTTAGAATTTGGGCTTTGAAGCCACTGGAGTTACTGAATCCCAGAGAGCCACTCCGAGTCCCTGGCTTGACTTGGGCGTGCAATCAGTTCCAGCTTGTTTATTTATTTTTGTTTTGTCATGTACACCAGGCATAGCAAACGAGTCTAAGAAACTCTACGGGGCACAGTTCCACCCTGAGGTGAGCCTCACAGTGAATGGCAAAATGATCCTGAAGAACTTTCTGTACGACATCGCGGGGTGCAGCGGCACCTTCACCGTGCAGAACAGAGAGCTCCAGTGCATCCAGGACATCAAGGACAGGGTGGGCTCCTCAAAGGTCCTGGTGAGTTGAGTCAGAGCTTGGGGGGTGATTTGCAGAAGCACTGGCAGTTGCTGGCGTTTGGGAGGTGGGGAGTTGTCGTGGTTTGGGTCACCCATGGCCAGGTTTTGGGGAGGTTGCACAGCTGGGGCAGCTGGCTGGAGCTCAGTGTCCGGCTCTCCCCGTGCCTGCTGCACCTCAGCTGTGTGTGACCAGCTCCCCTGTGGCCAGCTGACCCATATGGGGCCTTTCCCCTCTCCCCTGGCAGGTGCTGCTCAGCGGGGGCGTGGACTCCACGGTGTGCACGGCGCTGCTGAACCGAGCCCTGAACCGCGAGCAGGTCATCGCCGTGCACATCGACAACGGCTTCATGCGCAAGAGGGAGAGCCAGGCCGTGGAGGAGGCCCTCAAAAAGCTGGGCATCCAGGTGAAAGGTACCACACTCCTGCTCACTGTTCCTTACACCACTCGTGACTTCTCCTAAAACCTACCCTCAGTGCTGGGTTTTGCTGATCTGCTGCTCCCAGAGTCGCGTAGCGCAGCCAGGTCGGTGGTGTGTGGAGCTGCCTGAACCTGCTCACAACATTTAAACCTGTCATGTTTAAATTAAACCTTATCTACTTGTTTGGAGCATGCAGTCAGCTGCCCTATCTCTTTGGGTGTTGGTGTCTGCAGCTGGGCCACAGCAGAGCAGTGGATTTGTGCCTTGGTCACCTCTCTGCTGAGGGATCCTGTTCAGCTCCTGCAGAACTCACTGGATTTCCATTTTCTCCAGTATCTTAACACCTGGGGCTTTGTTTCTTCTCCTGAGTCTCTCCCTTTGTCAACTGTGAGCTCGTTTGGGTGACTGAATACCACTACAGCCAAAATTACTTTTTCAAGTCATTTTTTCTTGCTTTTAAAGAGGTGCATTTTAGTTGTTTTGGAGTGGCTTTTTGAGAACAAGGTGCTGATTGGTCAAAGGTTGGACTCAATGATCAGGGAGATCTTTTCCAACCTTTATGGTTCTGTGAAAGTGTTCACTGAGAGAGCAGAAAGTGCCCAGATGTGGCTGAAGAGAAGGCTCAGAGGTTTTTTGTACCTCAAGTATGTGGAGGTCAGAGAAGACAAAGTTTGTGCCAGCAGCACGAGCTGCTCTGCACTGCCTGGCTGGTGAATTACTGAGCAAGAGCTGCCTGTTCTGGGGCTCTGTGCCTTGCCCAGGTGTTCTCCTGTGCTCTGCTCAGGCAGTGTGGCACTGGGTGAGCAGTGCAGGCTGGGCTGCAGTGCCCTGAGCTTTACTCCAAACACATTTTCTAAATTTATTTTATTTTTCCTTTTTTTTTAGTGGAAAATCCATGTCTTATTCTTGCAGTTTGTGGAGCAATAAACCTGGGCTCTGGCAGGCAGCCTGAGGAACAAATTGAGGGAATCCCTGTGCTGCAAATGCTCCTTCTGTAGGTCGTGGAGTTCAGTGCTGGTGAAAGATGCCAGAGAGCCTCCCAGCTGATCTCTGGGTTGGGGGCCTCTCTAAATTAAAAGGCATAATGTAGCATGAGTAAATAGTGCATCATTTAATCTTGGTTGCAGAAAGGCCTTGGGGAAATACTGTCCTGTAAACTGTTTGGAGTGAGTAAATTATAATCTAAGAGCAACAACTGGACTTGCATGTGGCTGCATAACCTCACAGTATGGAAAAAGTTGTGAGTTAAGAAAGGAGATCAAAGGCTTTTGTTAAAGTTAATTCCTGAGGTATTGAACATATTCAGTGCAGTTAATAGTCAAAGGACCACAACGATTTTTATTTTTGGGCTTGTTTTTTAAAGCAATAAATTGAGAGTTTTATTTTGTAACCCGCATAAAAATCTTAACTGATTTTGTCAAAACAAAAATCCCTGTGATTTCCTGCAGTGGTAAATGCAGCCCATTCGTTCTATAATGGCACAACAACTCTGCCCATCTCAGATGAGGACAGAACTCCACGTAAAAGAATTAGCAAGACCCTAAATATGACTACAAGTCCTGAAGAGAAGAGAAAAATTATCGGTGACACCTTTGTCAAGGTAACATTTATTTGTTGTTTGGCTGAATTTTTTACATACTGTGATTCCTGGGTACATCTTTTACTGTTTAATCAGTGCCATCAGTGCTTGTGTAAGCTGTGGGTGACCCAAGAAGCCTTTGGTGAGTGACAGGGAGAATATTGAACTGATGCTCCTGTACTCTGGAGGTGTTTTTTCCATTTTCTGTTCAACAAAATCTGGGATTACAGGAGTGCTTGAGCAGTGAGGCAGTGCCACTGATAGTTTGCTGCTTGTATCATTTGCACAGTATTTGTGCTTCTGCAGCTCTGTGTCATTTGCTGGACAATTGGTTGTGTCCCTTGAGAGCTGTGGCAGCCCCAGCACTGTTCCTTTCTCTGCCCACCCTGCAGATTGCCAACGAGGTCATCGGGGAGATGAACCTGAAGCCCGAGGAGGTTTTTCTTGCTCAGGGAACCCTCAGGCCTGACCTCATCGAGAGTGCTTCCCTGGTGGCCAGTGGCAAAGCTGAGCTCATCAAAACCCACCACAACGACACCGAGCTGATCCGCAAGCTGCGCGAGGAGGTCAGCCTGGGGGGCTGCTGGGGGGCTGCTGGGGGGCTGAGGATCCAAAGCCAAAATCTTCTCTCTTTTGCTGCTGTGACTGCCCTGCACTGGTGGGACCCTGTTGGACACAGCCCCTGAGACTCTGCTGTCTTTTTTTTTGTACTGTACTGCATTTGCTCTGTTGCCTTGGGTGTGTTCATCTCCAGTGCAGAAAAGCTTTTTGAACCCCTTTCTGTGCACAGCTCTTTGTTATTAGCATGTGAGGCAAAGGTAGGAGACTGCTCTGGTTTGATTTGCTCGCATCACAAGGGTGAGTTCTCTGCCTGGATTGTGAAATACCCTTGGAAGGAACCAGCACAGGAGGGAGAGCTCACCCAGCAGTCTGGTGGAAGGTGCTTGGTTATCACCAACCCCACCCACAGAAGAGAATTAATGGTCCCCATTTCTAATACTGATCCCTGCACAAAGTGCTCTCAAGGCTTTGGGCTTGGTTTGAACATCCAGCAAAGACAAGAAAGCTCTGAATTGGTGCAGGCAGAGCCAGCCTGACCTGACAGCTCTGTCTGCTCTGCTGGAGCCACGGATTCCTCTGGCACAAACTGGAACTTCCTGGTCTCACCCTCTGTCCTGCAGCTGTTTTACAAAGCCCACATTCACATGGGGTTTCTTTCCAGTGTTTATGGAATCCTTGGCCCTGGTGCTGTGAGGTCAGGCTAGTTTGGGTGCCAGAACCTTAACATTTGAGGCTTTTTGTTTGGATATGTGAGCTGGGGTGTAAATTGCTTTTTTTTTTTTTTTTTTTCCCTCGGGTAAAGTAATAGAACCACTGAAAGACTTTCACAAAGATGAAGTGAGAGTGCTGGGAAGAGAACTTGGTCTTCCTGAAGAGCTGGTTTGCAGGCATCCCTTCCCAGGTAAGGGAGCTGGGGGATCACAGCAGGGTTCTTTAGCACATCCAGAATAACTGCAGTATGTTGGAGTATGAAGCTGATCTCTAAACACAGAAAAAAAAAAATCTGTTTAGGTTTTTACTTAAGCACAGTCTTCCTAGAAAAGATGATTTGAGAGCAGCTTGATAAGTATACAGAATGTTTTATCATTGAGTTCAGTGCCTTTGTTTGGTTTTGGTGGGAGAAGCCAAAGCAGGAGTTGTCAGTAAGTGCAGTGAGCCCTGCCTGAGCTGCCACGTGGATCTTCCCTGCAATAATGGCCTGGCTCTGCCTTTCCAAGGGGCATTTGCTGGCTTGGAAGTAAACACTCAACATTTCTAACACGAGTTCTCCACCAGAAAACAGCAAAGGGGATAAATGTGGGTTGGCTTCTTTCTGTCTTTGAGTGTGTTAAGACAACTGAAGCTTAGATACAGTGGCAGAATACACAGTGCTCAGTGACTGACTCACTGATCCACATTTTCAGGTGAAAATCAGCTTCCTGTTATTCAGGATAATGTTTTTTCAATGTTGCTTTGCAGGGCCTGGCCTGGCAATCAGAGTGATCTGTGCTGAAGAACCTTATGTGTGCAAAGACTTCCCAGAAACAAACAACATCTTGAAAATAGTTGCAGATTTTTCTGCAAGTGTGAAAAAGGTAAGGAAATTCTAAATTTTAATTTTGGGTGATGATTTGCAGTGGGGTTTAGCCTGCTAAAAGGTTAAAAGGACTGGTTTGTGCTCTTTGAGGAGTGCTGCCTCCCAGCAGAGCTCAGCTGAAGCTGTTCAGTGGAATTTTTAGTGGTGCACATATTGAACCATTTCTGGGAAATGGAACTTTATTTGCCTTTCAGATAATAAACAGACTCTGTTATAGTTAAACTTCGTGCAGATGAGATCACATAGAGTCAGGAAAAGATCTTCCCTCCTGAAGGAGTTGTAACTTGGCAGGTTTGCACACCCCAGAAATCACTGGGTGTGTAAATGTGAGTGCAGGAGCCAGGAGCTGGCCAGGTGCTCTGCTCCAAAACCTGGAGTTTTTAATGGGTGATGTTTCACTTCCACATCTCCTGGCTGTTGTGCCCTTTGTGATGGCTGTAAGTCATCAGAGGGGTTTGCTCTGAGGTGTGAGTTCAAAACAACTTCCAGAGCCTTTTTGGCAAATCCTGAAGGGCAGGGATTTCCATCTGCCTGTCCTTTAAAACACTTAGAATTGTGGTGCCATAAAACTGAAAAGTGCAGCTTTGTGAAGGAGAAAATGAGCACAGGAAAATGGTCTTGGAGAGCTTTAGCTTAAAAGGCAGAGTAATCACAGAAAAGTGCTTTTGCTAATACTTAATTGTCAAATGAGAGGTATCTCTTAAATAGTTCCAAGGGGTAAATGTAGACTAAGCAAACAGTCAACTTAAATAACAATTTTACTTGCTCTGTACAAGTTCTGTCTGAGGGCCTGGGAGCTTTATCTAATGCCAGTTTCCTGTTCTGCATCCTTGGCCAGCCTCACACTTTGCTGCAGAGGGTGAAGGCGTGCACGAGTGAGGAGGACCAGGAGAAGCTGATGCAGATCACAAGCCTACATTCACTGAATGCCTTCTTGCTACCAATCAAAACTGTGGGAGTGCAGGTACATGGCTCCTTGCAGCCAGCTTTGGTTGCTGGTTCAGGCTGCAGTGTCATCACATTGCTGTACTTTGTCACCAAAATACCAACACTGGCCACTGCAGATGAGTCTGGCCAGCCTGAATATTTCCTTTTACAGCTCTGTCACCTTGCTCTGTGTTTCTTCACCCACTCAGTCTCTCACTGATGTCACCAGCTCAGTGTCTGCTAAATGTTGGCCCAAACTGTGCTCCTGTCACCTGAGGGGGGGACAGGAGGGCGCTGTGAGCTGCTGTGGCAGCAGAGCTTCCAGTCAGGGTGGTTGTTGCTGTCCTGCAGGGTGACTGTCGCTCGTACAGCTACGTCTGTGGCATCTCCAGTAAAGATGCTCCACACTGGGAGTCCCTGATGTTTCTTGCCAGGCTCATACCACGCATGTGCCACAACATCAACAGGTGAGTACTGAATTACTTTTATTTTTAATTCTCTAATGCATATATGGAAGTTCAGCAGGTGTAAACATTTCCCTGTTTAATCTGGGGTGTGCTGGTTTTGTATGTTGGACAGGTGTATCATACAGAGGTCACACATACTCAGTAAATCAAAATACAGATTTATTTCCAGCTTGGAAAGAAATCACAGGCCTACAGCCTTGGATTAGGCAGCATCCACTATAATTTATGCAAATCTCTTCTGCAAGACTTCAGCCTGGTGCTGAGCTGTGGAGAGCTGCAGTTTGTCAGAGCCTTTGTGTCAGGGAGGGATTTGTGTGGGGCTGTCAGCTCTGGTGGCACAGGGACAGCTCCAGAGCTGGGCACTTTGATTGTAACTGAGCTCTCTGAGGATGCATTTTCTACCTCCTGGAGCACATAACTCTCCCAGCAGCTGAAGGTGCTTAGACATGAAATCAGCTCTGGGGAATTATTCCCTCCTCGCCTGGCTGTGGGATTTCTGCCAAAACTGCTTAGAATTGCTTTTAGCAGAACTTCATTTCCTCACGTAAGTGACACCTACTGACAGAGCTCTTCCTCTGAAAGGTGAGACCTGGAATTGCAAGATAGCTGTTTAAATTGGGTGCAGAGGGGACAAAGGAAGGTGTAAATCAGGAGTGCCTGTGCAGTTTCAGAGTATGTCAAAAAAAAGGAAAATAGAAGCCAGTTTCTGGCTTCAGAGCACTGCTGATTTCTTGAAGCTCTGCTGGATTTGCCACTGCCCTCCTGAACATCCCACATCCCTGGGGGTTCTGCTCTCCCTGGGGTCTGTGCAGGCTCTGCTGCTGGTACAGAGACAGTGAGGAGAGCACTCCATAGGTGATCTCCTGCCCAGCTGTGCTTGCAGGCTCTGTATTCCAAACAGAAATACACCTTATAAACTGGCCCATCTGTGCTCTGGAGTTCAGAGCAGTGCTCCTGGTGTGTACCCACAGACCCCAGCAGCTGCTGTGGACACGCCGTGCTGAATCCGTGCACGAGGCCACTCAAACTCTGCCTTTGCTTCTGCAGCACCTGAAGCACAAGGAGTGAGATTAAAAACATGAAGCTGATGTGACTGCTTTGAATTCAGAAGATGTTTTGGTGCAGATGTGCTTCTGTAGATTCATAAATTGCAGTTAGAGCCCTGTGCTGGAAACCCTTCATTAACAATAAGGTGTAGCATTTGACGGGGGGTTTGGTGGTCTCCTGTTAAAAATTGCTAGCAAGATAAAACATCATGCTGTTTTCTAGCTCTGATTTCTCACTGCAGCACTGAAGATGCAGGTTGTAGGCAATCTGGTTTATTCTGTGTGTGGAAAATGTGTGTTGCAGAGTCGTGTACGTGTTTGGCCCCCCTGTCAAGGAGCCCCCCACGGATGTCACCCCCACCTTCCTGACCACAGGAGTCCTCAGCACTTTACGTCAAGCTGACTTTGAGGCTCACAACATTCTCAGGGAGTCTGGTAGGTGCTTCACCTTTGCCCAGGGGTCAGACTCACAGTTGCAGATCCCTGCAAACCTGATGGGTGTAGTCAGAGTGGTACTGTCAAAATCCACGAGCAAAATATCTCCAAAAAAAGCCATCAGTCAATGGGATGACAGTGAAAAGTTGTGGAAACTGATAGCTAAAGGACAGGAATTAATATTAGGGGATTTTGGGGACTGACTTGCTTCTAACACGTCATGAAGCTCAAAGCTGTGGTGCTTCACTGCAAACCTGTGCAAAAAGTACTGCCAGGCAGCTGAAAGTCACCCAAATCCCTTCTCTTTGCTGTCTCAGTGTTCACCTGGGGTGAAGAAACTTGACATAGTGTTGCTTTTGGGGAAAGCCCAGGTGCCAAGTTTCCCATGGGGATGATGCTCACAGCCTGTGGTGGTTTCAGGTTTCTTAATTTGAAGTCAAAGCTGTGTTTGTCACCCCAAACCCTGCACAGCCGGGGAGTGTGGAGTCCCCTGGCTGTGCTACACAGGCAGAGCCTGGGAATAAATAGTTCTGAGGTTCAGCCTCTTTAGTTTTTTTGCTTAATTACCTTTGGAGATGTGATCTGTGTGGGAAGCACTGCCTCAGCCCTGCCTGTATTTCGTATAAATCAAGTTACAACAGATCCCTCTCTTTGAGGATCCATACTCAGCTTGCAAAGCTGTGTGAGCAGAATTTGTGCAGAATTAACCTCAAAAGGCTGAGATAACACTGTTGGCTGTGTTGGTAAAGCTGTAGCTGTGTCTTGCTAACTTTTGGTGACACTTGGCTTTGTGTGAATGAATCGCTCCTAAAAATAAGCCTGGAGTTCTGGTTTGGTGCAAAAACCTCCCTGTGCAGCAGCTCAGGCCAGGGCTGGCAGAGGGAGAGAGCCTGAGCAGCGTGAGCTCCACACCCCCAAATTTTGGACCTTTAGATCACTGAAATGGGGAAACTGGGGGCTGTGAATTTCCTTTCAGGAGGGGTTAAAAATCAGTGAAGTGTGATTGTCTGGAGTTACCTGCCCACCACCAACCAGGGATACTGCAGAGCTTTCTCCTGATCAAAGACAATTCAAAGAATATTTCAAAGAGATATTTGTGAAGGGCTCTTTATTGGTCTTGATGTGGGACTGATAAAAGCCCATGGTCTTGTGTTATGTGGGAAGGAAAGTGGCTCTTCACTTGATGCACGCTGAATTACAGGGATAACACAGATCAGCTGGGATTTTTCTGCTTGCCTGCAACGGGTGAGGATCATCTCAAGTGGCAGTTCATAGAATCCCAGAGTGGTTTGGGTTGGAAGGGACATTAAGGATCATCTGTTCCACCCCCTGGGGTCACCTCCCACTGTCCCAGGCTGCTCCTAGCCCCAGTGTCCAGTCTGGCCTTGGGCACTGCCAGGGATGGGGCAGCCCCAGCTGCTCTGGCATGCTGTGCCAGGGCCTGCCCAGTGCCCCCAGTGCTGGTTTGAGCAGCTGCAGAGCTGCAGCACTGCCTGTGACCCCGGGCTGTGGGAACAGAGGGAGCAGATCCCTGGGATGCAGGAGCAGCTCCTGGTCCAGAGCTGGGAGCAGACGTGGGAGCCGTGCAGAGCTCATGTCACTCCTGTGTCACTCCTGTGTCACTCCTGTGCCACCCTAACGCCCCGTGTGCCCTTCAGGCTACGCTGGGAAGATCAGCCAGATGCCAATCATCCTCACCCCGCTGCATTTTGACCGGGACCCCCTCCAGAAGCAGCCCTCGTGCCAGAGGTCCGTGGTCATCAGGCCCTTCATCACCAGCGACTTCATGACGGGTGTGGCGGCCACGCCGGGCAGCGAGGTGCCCGAGGAGGTGAGGGGCTCCAGCCCTGCTCTGCATGCCTCACTGTGCCTTTCCTCTCACCCTCACTGCCTTCACTTGGATTTTTCTTGCTGGTTTTTTTTCCTCTTTTATAAATAATTGCTGGGAAGAATATTGTGGTGTTTTGGGAAAAAAAGCTAACAAAACGAGGGGCTGGCAGATGGGTATGACAAACTTGAAGGCTTTCCAGCAGAGCTGAGCCAAAATACCACCAATTAAGGAAGAAAGAATACCCCAGCCATTGCTGGGATTTGGAATTAATTTTTGCATCAGTAATTGGAAATTTCCTGGCGTTACGGATTGCCTTTGTCTGACACTTCTGCTTTCACTGGAATTTGCAGTTTAGCATCTCAGTGTCCTGTTTGCTCCTTGGGTGACTAGAAGGACTTATGAGTCAGGTTCAAGCTTTGTTTTTTTCTGGGAAACTTTATCCATGTCCAGTCAAGTACTTTGTCCCTCTGGGAATGCACTTTAGAAATAGGATTGACCTTTTATTTTAAACACACTTTAGGAGAATATGACTATTGTTTATTAACTGTATATAACTGAGGTCCTCTACTTTAAGGCAGCCTATCCATGAAAAAAAAACAATTCAGGTTGCCCTGTGAACTGTCCTGTTGTATGAAATGAGGATTCATTTGACCTCAGTGTTTGTGTTTAAAAACAACCAAACACCACAAAACCCACCCTCAAACAAAAACTCTGCATTCTTCAAAATGAAAAATGGTCATTTTAAGGCTAGGTAATAGTGTGGTGACTAAATAATAGAGAATAATCATAATTATGGGGGGAAATAATAATGTTTTTCTATACAGAGCAAGGTATTGTTAATTTGTGCTTGCACTACAGACAGTGTATGATGTAAGTGGTGTTGGGAACTGTGGGGTTTTCAGGGAAGCTGGACTTCTGAGGAGCATCAAATTCCCACCTAGAATGTTTCTGCTGACATGGATTAACTGTGAGCTGTGGAAGATAATTCTCACTGGAAACTCCTTCCTTTGGGTGTTTACTGAATTGTTTGCCTTGACAGCTTCTGGTGTTGTTTTGGCAGGGCTTTCCCCTGGGCTGCTCTGGGTGCTTGGTGCCCAGCTGGAGGGACTGGCAGGAGCACTCAGCACAGTGTTCCTGCTGAGCTCCAGGGAGCAGCTTTGAGCCCGGGCAGTTCTGTCTGTGCCAAAGTCAGCAAGTCCCAAATGTAGCTGCAGATACCACAAACCAGAGGTTTTCTTTCAGCTTGGTTTGTTTCTTGCCTGGTGGTGCTGTGCTGACAGCAACAGGCTCTCCTCTCTGGTGTCCAGCAGAACTGGTGTGAGCAGTTTGCCCTCGAGCTGCTCGAGGATGGTTTTCACCTGGTCTGTGTTGTGCACTTTGTTCTGATATTCTGTCTCCCCTCCACCACAGGTGGTGTTGAAAATGGTGGCAGAGATCAAGAAGATCCCTGGCATCTCTCGGGTGATGTACGACTTGACATCGAAGCCACCAGGCACCACGGAGTGGGAGTAATTAACTGTTCCCTATCCAAGTACTGTGTGCAGTCTAAATCATATCAGAAACCATTCCCAGTGTTGACATGCAGTACTGTGAAAGAGTGACTGGAGCTGCTACACCGCGTCAGATTCCTCTCCTGGAGCAAAATCCTGCAGTTGAGAGCTGTGCTGGGGATGAGAGCGGCGTGGGGCTGAGGATTGTACGGGTAAATGATGGTGGCAGCGCTGCCAGGACAGGCCCCTCTGCTTTGCCTTTGTCTTTCCAGTCCCCGTGTTCTCCTGTGTTCTGTTACTGTCATTTCGGTGTCTCTTTGTTTTTGTACACTGTGTAAAAAGAGACAGTTTATTTACTTCTACCAAAAGCATTGTTACAGCCCAAACATGTTAAAAGGAGGTAATTCTTTGTGACCAACCGCTTTGGGACGGATTTATTATAAATAAATATTTTGCCAAATGGAGTAGTGGGTGCTGTTGAGTCGTGGAGTGGCTGTGTCTGCTGTGTTCTGTTCCTGTGTTCTGTGACCCCTGCCCTGGGGGTGGGCAGTGCTGACCCCGTGGCACTGCCCTGTCCGTGTGTCTGTCCCTGCTCCCCGGGCCAGGAGAGCTCCCAGCTCCTTCCCATGGCTCACCCAGGCTCTGGGGATGGCAGAGGGGCAAACCTGGCAGCACAGCTGGGAAGGCTGTGGCAGCAGAGCTCCTGCATCTGTGGCTGCTGTGTGTCCCCAGCGCTGCCCCCGTGCTCCCCTTGTACTTGATGATGGTTTATTTTCTACACTTTTGCTTTGGCAGGGTTTTTTTTTGGGGTGTGTGTTGTGCTTAGCTCGGTCTGTGGGATCACCCTAGTTGTTAGTGGGGAGCCCTGGTGGGGGTGAGCTCCCCATCCCTGTAGATCTCCTGTCACTCGTGTTCTGCTGTTCGTAGTGAAGCAATAATTTGAGATGGTTACTGGACAGGAGCTTTCTGATGTTTTGAGGCAAAGCCATTTCCATCCACCTGAGAATCCTGTCCTGTGGCAGGAACAGTTGGATTCTGACCTGAGCAGGTTGCTGGGTGCCTGCTGGTACCCCCACTGGGGGAACTGAAATGTGCATCCAGGCTCATCCCTTATCCTGATGCTTTTAGTTTAAGCAGTTGTGTTTTGTTCAGCTGCAAGATCACTGTAGTAGTATGGGGTAAAATACCTGGTTTAAACTGTTCAGTAACATGGAGTATTTCATGGCTGTGGCTCCTTCTCCCTGCCTTTGCCTGGATTTGTGAACTGGAATAATATTGAAAGTGTTTGTTCCATATTTTTGGTCTCACGCGTTTTCCTGTTCTTACATTCCCTGCCTACACATTATGGAAATGGGGTTTGGAAATTTCTGCTCCTAGGAAATGCCCAGCTGGTGTAAATGGATTTTTTTTTGCCTGTGTCACTGAGGGGTGTTTTGCATGAGGGGGAGGAGGTGGTGTGTCCCAGCTCCGAGGGCTGCTGGGGACAGAGGGTGCAGGAGGGCAGGAATTGGGGAGGGGAGCTCTGCCTTCCCCTCCAGCCCTGCTCCAGGAGGGCTTTGCAGCTTAATTGATGTGGGCAAATAGAGCTGAATTGTTACTCAGTCACCTCCTTTCTAAAAGGGGGGTGGTGATTTGCACCTACACCTGTCAGGAGCTCTCTGAGCCCCAGTGATGTCAGTGGTTATTGATTGCTGCAGGTTGGTTGAACCCTGTCAGTGGGTGTCTGCTGGGGCAGGACCTGTCCCAGCAGGTAAAAGCTGATCTCAGAGAGAGCTCCCCAGTGAAGTTCCAGTGCGTTTAAGTTTGGCAGGAAAGGCTGAGGGCAGCTGTTGTTGTTTCTGGGTGGTGTCTGGCCCAAAAGGGTGCAGAGGCAAGAGCTGAATCTCTGGTGAGATGCAGATCCCCCTCAGTTCTCACAGCAACAGGCTCATCCTTGTGGCTGCCACGGCTGTGTTGCCTTGACAGCAAACAAGCAGAGCTGAAGGAATCACTAAAAATAAAGCAAATAATGCAGAGAACTCTGAAACCCAGCCCCTGCTGGATTGTGCCCAGGCTGTCCCTGTGTAGCTGGAGCTGCAGGTTGTGTGCTGTGGTTGTGATGTAGCTGGGCTTACAGTGTGAGGGCTGGGGCTGCAGGGGAGCTGCTGCCTCTGGGACACACCCTGCAGCTCTCCTGGGCAGGAACCTCCTGTTCCCTGCATGCTGCACCCTTGGAAAAGTCCTCCTTGGAGCTGCATCCTAACTCTGGGCACCACGTCTGCTGTGCACTGTGACCATCCTTTAACCCCTGGGCTGCTTCCCCTCTGCATTCCTGGAGCTGGGCAGCAATTCCGTGCTCTTCTTTAGGTCAGAAAGTGGCATATTGAACATTTTAGGCGTAAACTATTGCACTATAAATCAAAATGTCTTACTGGAGTGGAGTGTGTGCCCCTCAGCCCCTGCCCTGTGTGCCAGCTGTGCCGTGCTGGGTTGTTCTGGGAAGGTTGGTGTGCTCATCCCAGCAGTTCTGGGTGTTTCTGTGGAATCCCTGTGTCCTGGACAGCCAGAGTGGAGACAAACATCATACTCTGTTCACATTTCTTAAAAACCAGTCATAGTTAGCACCTAGTTTACAGACTAACACCTGTAGCTGCCCTGTACAATTGTTCACCTCGAGTCTTCAGTAAAACATGTCAGCAATTAGAGGAATTTGTATCGGGGGCACTCCCCATCAGTCTCAATTTTTAACATTTTTCTGCTTGTGAAATGATGAAGTACTGTGAGCCTTAATTTTTATCCACAAATAAAAATATTATGTTTGAACCTTGGTGTGACTAGTTTTTTTGGGGTTTTTTTGAGGGCTTAACGTGTAGAAACTAAATTATGAGTGGAAGTGTATTTTGGGTTGAAAAAGCTGGTTTTATGGATGTAGTTGATTTAAATGTGTACTCAAGACCCCCTTTAGAGCTGGAATATTTTTCTTGTGGCTCCTTCCCCAGAGTGGTTTGGGATACAGAGGGTCAATATAAAGCTGCTTGCAGGATTTCTGCAAAGAAAAGAGGAGGTTTTCTGGATGAACTGTGGAGTGATGCCCACCTGCTGCTGGGCACTCCCAGTGGCAGAGCCTGGGGGTGGATCAGGGCTGAAGGAAAAGCTGTGCCAGGGGTGATCAGCAGCCAGCCCTGGATGGTGGAGGGAGGGGTGGGAATGTGGAGGACTGGGCACCCCCAGGTTCGGAGGTGGCTGACTCAGGGCTGGGATCCAGGATGATCTTTGTGCTCGGCAGAGCTGGGGTTTATTTTTAGCCCCTGTGTGGTGCTGATTGCCATGGCAATGCCTCGGCACCGTGGGCTCCGTGGATGAGCCGGGCTGGGGCCGGGGCTCCGGGGTGGAGAGACAGCTCCGTGTCCCCTGGCTGCTCCAGGGCTTCAGCTCACAGCCAGAGCTCTGAAATCACCCCAACCCTCCAGGAGCCTGGCCAGGAACAGGATCCACTCTGAATTCATCCTGGGACTGCTCACCTGCTCAGCAGGGACCCGACTGCTCAGCACCTGCTTGGCCACAGCAGCTCAGCCCTCTCTCTGAAATTCCTACAGAACAGCAAAGACTCTGTGGGTTCTGCCCCTTCTCGTGCTGTTTGAGCAGGTCAGGGGTCGCCAGGCTCCAGGGCCTCCTTCAGCCCTGCCCAGTGCAGCCACGTGTCTCCAGAGAGGTCTGAGTGCCTGGGCTCTCCTTGACCTTGGAAATCTTTCCCCTTTCCAATCACGGGTTGCTTGGTCACTACTTGGTGGAACTCAGCCCGTGAGTGACCTCCCTGAACTCAGCAAAGAGGGGAAAAAAGAGGTAATTAACATACCCAGGAATTTTTCTCTTCACTTGGGTGTGCTGGGACTGGCCTTTGGCCCTACAATCACATCTAGAAATTATTGGAGAAGATAAAAGGCTGGAGAGAGCCACTTGCACTTCAGATTTTAATTTCAGCAGATTGGCTCACTCGAGGCTGCTGTGACCTGGTGCCCTTCAGGGAGGCAGCTGGGAGCTCTCCAAGGGGCTGCCCTCGGGATGTGGGTGAACAGGTGGACTCTGTGATCTCAGAGGTCCTTTAAAAGCTGGCTGACCACCATTCCAGGCTGTGGCTGCAGGTTTGCTGAGGACACCCAGGCACAAAGCTGCTGGCTGAGCAGAGGTTCATAAGCCACAACGTTTGAGTACTGTCAGAGCAGGGTGAGCCACTTAAACCCAATTAAACACCTTAATGAATCTTTCCCTGATGGGGTTTCAATTACCTGGAGCAGAAGAGAGCTGAGAGCAGCAGAGCCTGAGCTCCTAATTGGATCAGGGTGCCCAGAGCAGCTGTGGCTGCCCCTGGATCCCTGGCAGTGCCCAAGGCCAGGCTGGACACTGGGGCTGGGAGCAGCCTGGGACAGTGGGAGGTGTCCCTGCCATGGCAGGGGTGGCACTGGGTGGGATTCAAGGTCCTTCCCAATCCAAACCATTCCTTCACTCTATCAAAATAAATTTGTGGTGCAGAAAGTCAGGATGGGCTTCCTTGTGTGTGACATTGTGGGGTCTTGTTGGCCAGCACTGAGGTGTCACTGGAGTGGCACATCCCGCTGGAAAACTGCTGAGGAGATTTTAAACCGGGTTTAAAAGGGGCCCTGTGTGCAGTGTATTAACTCATGCAGGAGACCTCCTGCTTCCCCGAGCAGAAAACAGCTGCTGCAGGGGCTTTAGAAGCTTCTCTTATTTACATCTGAAAACAGGAGGTTTGGCTAAAGGGCGCCTGAGGCAGCGGAGAATGGCTGAGCTCTGATCCCGGGGGCTCCAGGCTGGGTGCTGCTGAATGTTCTGCTTTAAAACCAAGGGCACAAACAGCACTGGGGGGCCAGGGCTGGTGCAGGGCTGATTTAGGGAGGTTTTAAGGCTGTGGTGTCCCCCTGCACCTCTCGGTGTTCCCGGACCCTCCCTTGGTTTCAGGAGCTCGGGATTGTGCTAATTCCCTGTAAATGCAGGGAATTGCACAGGGAGATGAACACGGGGGGTGGGGGGACAGGAGAGGGGAGTCCCTGGGAGGCCCCTCGGCAGGAGATGATTCCTGTATTGTGTGTCCAGCTCTAGGGACTGCAGCTGGAATAAAAATCAGATTTTAGAACGTGTTTTAAGAAGAGATGGAGAAATTTTCAAAACTTGAAGTAATTTATTAATAAATATAAGTCCATTAGTATTATATAATTGATATAATAATCAGTTACAATTCATAACCAGCTCTAAATATTTTCCTGTATGTTTATACAGTGTACAGATAAGTTAGAAATGCATACTTATAATATTATGTATTACTTTAACAGAGGATTGCCTAGAAAAATGAATATAAAAGGAATATAAAAAGAATATAAAAGGAATATAAAAAAAATATAAAAGGAATACAGGAGGCTGGAGGAGCCCCCAGCCCTGAGCAGGGATCAGTTTGAAGTGTTGCTCACCCGACCATCACACCCTGGTTCTGTTCTTGCTACGGCAGCTGGAGGGGTTTTGGGTGGGTTTGTCCCCCCAGGAGATGCTCCCAGCCCTGCGGCGGGTCCCGCTGGGTGTCCGCGGCGCTGGGAACCCAGGGTTCCAGTATCAATATTTCACGGCAGCTTTGCTTTCAGGAAATCAATCGTTCTGCAACTTTTATAAGGCGAGCCGGGCTCTCCTTACGTGCCAGGCTATAGAATGGTCCGGGACACGATATCCTCTGGCCTAAGTGCCCCATTAGGGAACATCCAGCCGCACAATGGCCCGCGATACCCCAACAATGCCCCACTGAGAGAGGGACAAAGCGCCAGCGGCTGCTTTAATTTACCTCAAAGGTGACACCTTTCAGCGTCTTTGGGAACAGCGGGGTGCTTCTGTGGTTCAGAGAATGACAAACACGGGAGGCTGAGGAAGCACAATGTGCCTTTTATGCAGCTCTTTGAGAATTTTATTTGACGTGTGATAACCAAGTTCCACATGGAAGGACGTGACGGAACTCAGAAGGCTTCAACTCGAGTGGGTGTAAAATCAGTATGCACTGCTTCGCTGCTCAGGGCTGGTTTAAAGGCTCTGGAGTTGCTGGAAACCTTTTCCTTTCTGGGAAGGACTTCAAAGTTTATCAGGCACACGTTGGATCAGGCACAGAAGTAGAATGTGTTAACGGCTCAAAGTTGGAGTCGCTTTTCTAGAGTTTTGCAAAACTTCCAGAGAAAGTTTTGGTGCCATGTCTGCTGAATAGGTCGGGTGGCAGCAGCACTTGTCGGAGGTACATCTTAGGGGATTTATTCCTAAAGGTGATGGAATTGCATCTGGAAAAGCAGCCAAAAAGCGGGGCGGTTGTCCTGTAACCCCTCTGGAAGCGCGGTGAGCACCGTGTGTGGCTGCCGGGCTCCCAGCACACCTCACCCACCACTGGGTCTGGCTCAGAGGGTCCCCAGGGCTGGGGGGACCCCGGACCGGGGGTGCTGAGAGCCCAGCTGGTCCCACCTGGCTGAGAGGGGACCCGACCCAGCCGGGAGTGCCCGGAGGGGAGGGACGGAGGGAGATGGGGATGCAAACCCCCCGGGGAAGGGGTGGGGGGTAAGGCAGGGCCACCGGGCACTGCTTGGAGCCTGGGAGCTTTGGGATGGATGTTGGGAAGAGGCAGGAGGAGCCTCCAGCCTTGGGGATGTGCAAGGCTCAGGTGGGGCACCAGAGACCTCCCGAGCTCGCCTTGCCCTGATTCCAGGGATCCTTCCAGCCGGCCCCCACCCCCGGGAGACCCCGCGGGGCGAAGGGGGGTGACGGCTCTGCTTTGGGGTGATTACGATGCTTTTGAGGCAAAGGCTTTAAAATCCCGCTGTGTTAGAGGGGGTTTTACTCTGCCTGCTCTGCCGGCACACGGCTCTGCCCGTGCTCCCGAAGTGGCTGCTGTGATTAGAGCTGTAATCTCTGTATCAGCTTTTACATTTCAGACCGGAGATGGGAATTAATGCGATTCCGGTGTCTGCCCTTTCATACATTTTCCAAACACCGTTTGCTCGGGAACACCCGGAACTTTGTTCTCATCCTGAGGGTGACCGAATCCCCAAATTTCTGCCGATCCCTTGGAGAATGGTAGTCCCTGCCGGAGGAGGAGCGGGAGGGCACAGCAGCCGGCTCAGCGCCAGCGTGCCCAAGCGACGGGCACGGGGATGCTCCGGGTCGCGGCCGGCACCAACAGCGCCGCAATTTGCCCGGGCCAGCCCACGTGAGCGAGGGTTCGCCCTCAAGGTGACACGTGTGGCTTCACCTCCGACCGCCTTTTCCAGAAGCCTCCACCGACAGCCCTTGTCCGTCCGGGGCCAGCGGAGGCGCCGGGCTATGCCCGGTGCGATGGGTTTGAGCACCGTCCTCTCCTCCGCCCCGGCTGCGGAGCCGCTGCCACGCGGGAGCCGCTACAGATGTTTCCATGAGAAGGTTGCAGCTCTTCTTTCTGGTTAAGCCCCGCAGACACGTCTCTAATTACAGCTTTGCGGCCGGCGTGAGGTTATAGAGGGAGAAAGTCCGCGCTGAAATCACTTTCGATGATTTGAGGGCAGCGGCTCAGCGCCGTCGCACCGAGGCAGGACAAGAAATGCTGGCGGCTCGCACGGGGACCGTGGGGGGGAAAAGCGCCGATGAGTCCCTGAAGCTGAGGAAGCAGTCGGTGCTGTCCCTGGGCAGCAGGGACAGAGCCCTGAAGAGCTCGGCCGAGAGCAGCAAGGAGGGCCGGCCGCGGGCCACGCAGCCCCAGCAGCGAGCCCGGCGCCTGGCGCTGCTGCGGGAGCTGGAGATGAACTGGTACCTGCGGGTGTGCGAGCTGTCCCACGAGTACACCATCGCCTACACCACCGGCATGCCCCACAGGTACGACCCTGCTCCTCCCGGCAGCACGCTGCCCTCGGCAATGCTGCCGGCCGGCGTGATCGCGATAATCGTGATTATAATAACAGCAACAGTAATAATCATAGTAATAGTAATAATAACAGAAAAATGTTTGTCTTTACAAGTCTGGTTTTTTCTGGTTATTCGCGCTTTACAGAGCTGAATATCCTGCAAACTTGTCTCTTGATTCCCATAACTTCTTCAGCACAAGCTCCGTGTGGTTGTTGAGCCTTGTTTCTAATTTGTCCGAATGATTGTAATTTTGTTTGAATAGAGTTGAAAAGTTGCTGCTGTCGAGCAGGGACCGTGTGGGTGGCAGGAGGGTCCCTGTTCCCCCCTCCCTGCCCGGGCAGCGGCGGGGCTCAGCCTGGAAAGGAGCCCCCAGGGAGGGGGAACTGGCAGCCGCTGCATCTCTCATCCCATCGGTCTTAAATGTCGTAGCCTCCAGAATCTGATCTTGCTCCTTTAAAAAAATATAAGGGGATCTTGGTATTAGTGGAAATTAGACGTGCGAGTCTCTAATCTCCTGTGTGGGGTCAGACCCTCTCTGAAATCGGAACCTCAGCAGGAACTGCCTGGGGTGCTGTTGTCCCCGTCCCTAGGAGCCGCGCCCCGGGAGCGGCCCGGGGCAGCGCTGGGACCGGCGAGGGAGCGCGGGGGGTTCCTTCACCTCACTGCGGGGCTTTCCTTCACCTCACTTCGGTAGCAGCCAGGATTTCAGCTGAGAATTGGCCGAGATCGTCCCTAATCCCAGGCAGGATGGGGATGCCTGCAGTGCCCGGCCCAAACCGAGCTCTTGCAGATGCGCTTGGATAAGAAAGGAATTAGAACGTCAGGGCAATAAAAATTAGGAAGGGGATAAGTGAAAGCAAAAGGGAATAAGAGAGAAGGAGCAAGTGGATATTAATGCAGGAATGTTCACAAGCACCTGAAGGGAGCACGGGGGGTCTGAGGGCTGGGAGGGGGCAGATTGTGGGTCCGGTGCCCACCAGCCCATGGTTGGCACCCGGGGGCTGGAACAGCAGCACAAAAGTAAAGTGCTGCACAGTAACTTCTGAGAGAACTCAGTTTCTAAAGATGCTGACCCATCCAAACCTTGATACTCCAAACCAGCAAAACTCTTGTGTCCAAAAAACACAGAGGAGCTTGCAGAAATATTTCCTAGCGCTGGTTCACCTCGCGTTACAGATGAGCAGAGAGCTGGGGGTGGCAGGAGGGAAAAGCAAAGGCAGCTGCAGCAGAGATCACAGGTACAGCCTTGGAGTTACACTGCAGGGAGGAAACACAGTCCCTACGAGGAACAGCCTCGGGACACGCTGCCCTCCCTTGAGTGTCCTTGGGCTGCAAAGAGCTGGGCTTGAAATCCCCCCCTGACCCACCATGGGGTCAGCACTGTGGAACCAGGACCCCCATCCTTGGACAGGACCCTCCTGGGGACACCCAGGGCCACTCATGCCCTGATCTGACAGTTGCACAGGAAGAATAACAAGGGGGTAATCCCACTGTCCCTGCCAAACTCCCCTCTGTGACATTGAATTATGAGCTTTTTAAATATATTCCAGGGTTGGGATCAGTCTTTCTTTATCTGCTTTGAAAGATTTAAGGATTAGTTGAGTTCATGATACATTCATCACTTGATTATTTAACTTATTTTTCTAATGTATTTGGGGCTGAAATGGGGTGAGTTTTGAAAATAGAAGTCTCAGACATCTGCCTCAGCAGCATGAACCAGACTTTGGCAGAATTGTTTGCTGTGGCCAGAAAAGGTCACTGTGGCCCTTCAGGGTGTTGCAGGGATGAAGATCATAAAAGCCATCCCTGGGTTGTTCAAGGCCAGGTTGGACAGGGCTTGGAGCAACCTGGGATAGCGGAGGGTGTCCCTGGCCACAGCAGGGGAGTTCAGAATAAGATGGTCTTTAAGGTCCCTTCCAGCCCAAACCATTCTGTGAGTCTATGAACCAGAACCAGGTTTTTTTGTTTGGTTGGTTGGTTTGTTTTTTTTTTTTTTTTTCCTGTTTGGCAGTGGTGAAATCATTGTTAACATCATCATTTAATTCATATGAATTGTCACACCCCGGGAGGCTGCAGATGCTGGGGAAGNCAGCCCCGGCGGCACCATGCACCTCTACAAGCCGCCGTGTGCCGGCATCCCCCCGCCCAAGCCGGGGCCGCCCCGGGGCCGCAGGGAGGGTGAGGGACCCCGGGCGCACGGCCCCGCCGCCGGCTGGCCAGGGGCTCGCAGCCCCAGCGCCGAGAGAAAGCAGCTGGAGAGGTTCCTGCACCTGCACGGGCTGTCCCTGCAGGACACCAGCCGCGCCCACACCGGCATGAGGTACAGGTGCGTGGGCACGGCCCTGGGCTGCTCCGAAAGGCCGGGAGAGCTGGGCTGGGGAGGAAGCCGGGCACGCCTCTGGGTGGGCTGGCAGCGGATGAGCCCCTCGGCTGCCTTAAGGGCTTCTCTGATTTTTCTGGGCACTGCAACAATTGGGATGGCTTTGAACAAAGCTGAATGCATGTAGCCTCTTCTCTTAAAACTCTGGATGTGATCCTTCTCTTCTAACATTGATCACAGAATCATGGAATGGTTTGGATGGGAAGGGAGCTAAAAGCCCATCTCATCCCGCCCCTGCCATGGNCCTGTTTGGCAGTGGTGAAATCATTGTTAACATCATCATTTAATTCATATGAATTGTCACACCCCGGGAGGCTGCAGATGCTGGGGAAGTTCCCAGACCAGGTAACCCCAGCTGTGAGAGCTCACAGTGCCCCGGGAGAAAACAGTATGTCCTAGTGAGCTCCTAAGAGGAGATGCCTGCAGTGTTCATCTGGCCAGCCCAGGGCCTGAAATACACCCTGTGAGAGTATGTGGTTTATATTTATGGGCCTTGGATTGAATCACAAGCAAATATTTCTCATTATCTAAATATAAGACCCGGGAAATGGGGTTAGTGCTCTATTCCCACCAGCAGCCCTCAACCCTTGGAGTACCGGGCCGTGAGAGGTCTCAGCAGACAAACAAGATTGCTGATCTTGGCCAAAATCCATCAACAAAAACGGCCCGCTTGCAACGATGTAAAGAACGTCTGGGAGAAAAGCCCCTCCAGAGCTGCGGCAGCGTCCCGGGCAGCGCGGCCCGGGCTGGGGCTGGCTGCGGGCGAGTGCCCGGCCCGGGGGNAAGGGAGCTAAAAGCCCATCTCATCCCGCCCCTGCCATGGGCAGGGACAGCTTCCACTGGAACAGATTGCTCCAAGCCTCGTCCAACCTGGCCTGGAGCTCCTCCAGGATGGGGAAACCACACTGAATTTTGGACCTGAACCAGCCCAGGTCCCGAACATTGAGACCCTTGCTCTCCTTATGGAGCAAATGGACTGAGCCCAAAACCCTGGCTGGGTTCAGGCTGGGAAATGTGTGGCTTTTGGGTTGGAAAGGGTGTCCAAGAGAAAGGGTGTCACCCATGCAGGGAGCTGGAACAGACTGGGGACAGAGGGGTTGGCTGGGGATGGGGATGAAGAAGACATCAGCTTAGTCCAGCAGTTGTCACTGAGCTTTGCTGCCAGAAAGGTTCACTTTAAAAGGATGACGTCCTGTATGGAAAGTCAACAAGCTCTCTCTGCTTCTAATAAAAGCAAATTTTCTTTGAAACATTTGCTTTCCCAAGAGGTTGATCTTTGCCTCTGGTTGGCCTGAGCTTAAAACTGAAATAAGACACCGTGACTGGTATTTTTATGGATCCAGCACAGTTGTGTCCCAGCTTTCACTGCTGGATGGGGAAATCTGGTGGTGTTTGGAGTCAGTGCCCAAGGAGGGAGTGGGGCTGTGATGAGCAGCTCTGGAGTCAGGACCAGGAGAAATGGCAAAGGGCTGCTGGGCACCCTTGGAACAAGCTGGGGTTACACAGCCTGGAAAGAGAGAGGGAGCTGAGCCCACAGTGCTGGGGGGATGAAATGGGAGAGTGACCAAGGCTTGATCAGCATCCCAGGGATGCCATGCTTGGAGCAGAGCTGGGGCAGGAGCCATCCCCGGGCTGGCAGGAGCACTGCTGTCCCCGAGCAAGATCCTCTCATTAACTGGCAATTCTGGCCTGGAAACTCGCCACCCTTTAATGAGAAATCCCTTTTCTCCTTCTGATAATCCTAGTCCCACGCTGCAGCTGTGTTTGAAAAGGTTGGTGTCAGTACCCACAGGAAAATCCCCATTTGTCTCGTTTGTCTCTAGTTCTGCACTTTCCATGGTGTTGGTCCATGCAGACACGACTTAAAACTTGTGTCCCCAGTGAGGAGCACGAGTACAGCACAGAGTGTTCCCATGAAGGGCTGGGATCCCCTGTCTGAAGTGTCCTCCACAGGTTGTCCTGCAGCAGCCCTGGTGCAGGGACACATCCTGACCCAGGCATGACCAAAAGCTGACAGCAAAGTTCACCTCTCTGTTCTGCTGCACCAAAACGTGCCCAGCCCCAGGGAGAAACCTGCAAAGAGCTTGGGGAGAAAATTTCTGTAGGATTGGATACTCCATCCCCAAACCTGATGGAGTTTTTAAGCCTTAGAAAAATGTAATTAATGAGAGATTCTGGGACTGGTGTGGGGGTAGCTGGGGTTGCCCAGGGCTCTGGCTCCAGGAGCTCCCTGCACACACCTTCAGCCACCTCTGTTTCTTGGCTTAGTAAGTGGAGCATCCCTCATTCAGCAGAGCCACCAGTCATGGGGAATAAAGCAGGTGCTTAATCTCTGTTGAAGCTGATGGATTTGAGCCTCTGCTCCGTTTTAAGTGTGTCCATTTTTCACAGCTGACAGAAGCAGCTGTAACTTACTGCATTTTCCATGTATCCAGAGATTTATCCTGTGGGACAGAGGCTGTGCAGAGCGCTCTGCTGAGGGCAGGGATGCTCCAGGAGCCACCACCTGCTGCTTTCCAGAGGGTATTTTCTCTTCCAGAAGTACAGGGACTCTTCCAGTCTGCCTGTGAGCTTGGACATTTTCTTATTCTTGTTCTGCCTCCCGGATGTTTCTTCCACGGGTCCAGTCTAAAGCCAGCACAATAGAAACTCCTTTTTTATTAAGATTTATTCAATTATATGTGGGATGTAATGAATTGTGAACAAGAAACACTTACTAAACACTTATAAGCTGGTTCATTTACAGGCTGATCAGTTCTTTTCCCTTTCATTGCTTCAGCCAGTGCAGCACAGTTCAGCTCTTACAGAAGACCCTGAAGTGCAGCAGTGCATGAGCTGGGCTCATTTCTGATGACACCAGAATTTCTCTCAGGTGGAACACCATTTACAAAGCAGATTTGGTGCCTTATTTTGAGCTTGGGCAGCTGTACTCAGAGGGCCTGGGGGGGAAATATTATATCAGTAGATGTGTCTGCAAGAGCACCCAGGCAGCTCTTGCAGAACGTGCTGCTGGCAAGAGTTGGGGTGGAAAGTATTTATGGAGGTCACGGAGTCCTGAGGCACTGCTGGGTTATCCCAGGCTGCAGCTGCTGGCCTGGGCTTTGGGCTCCTACCTTATCTGTTCTATGTTAGCTGAGGTTCTGTTCCAGGAGGGAGAACTCTTCCCACAGCACACAAATCCCTGGCAAAACCATTTCACTTGGCATGACCCCCCCGGGGTGTCCTGCAGGGAAATCCCTGAGTTCCTGCATCCCCAGAGAGCACTGTCCTCTTTCTGTTGCTTTTGTTGCTTCAGCAACAAATTAAAACCTGGGAATTTAAGATTGTGATACTGAAACTTTTATACAGAGGCTCACCAGCAGTAGGGTGTTCCCTTTCCTCTTACTCCTTTCCCCTTTCTCCTTCCCCCTTCCCCATCTTCCCTCTTCCCTTCTCCCTTTCCTGATTGCAGTGGGAACTGCCAGGACCTGACACCCAAACCCTTGGCCAGTGCTGGCCATCCCATTTCAAACAGACTCAGCACCCTGGGCTCTGGGTAGCAGAAGGGTCTGAAGGATGGGATTGTCCCTGCACTGGGCGATTAAACAGGCTTTTGGCTTAGGGAAAAGATGATGGACAGGGATTACAGACGTGTTTAAATCAGGAACAGCCTGCAGCCAGTCACTCACCCTCTCCCACAATGCAGGAACTGGGGCAGGGGGGAGCAAAGGACATTTTGTACAACAGGTTTGAACACAGGAAACCCTTTCACCTGCTGGAATGGAACTGGGGAACTCCCCGGCACGGGATGGTGGTGTGGGTGCTGGAAGCACCAGCAGGCTGAAGATGTTATCAGGTGTCAGCCAAGGCCATCCGAGGTGTCAAACACCAAGGGGGGGTTTAACCCCGAGCAAACAGAGCCCCCTCTTCAGCTCTCTTACCCCCGCACAGCACAGAGGAGGGGAATTCGGGAATGACCCCTTTGCCACAGCTGCTTTTCCCGGCTTCCTCAGCGAGGCTCATTTTGTGCACTGAAGTTTTAAAATATCTAATCTTTAGATGGCAGAACACAGGAGGGCTCTTGATGGGGTCGTGTAATCCTGCACTGTAATCCTGTCATCTGCTCCGTCCTGAGTGCTGCTGCATTATATTTATTGGGATATATCTTACAGCCTTAATGTTTTCCCTATTTCCTGTGCAGATTGATCCACAGAGCTGCATCCAGCTGTGCCCTTTTTTTAACAGTCATGTGTCCCAAGTGGTTCTTTAATCTTTTTTTAATCTGTTCAAACTACACAGCAGTCACCTGGTGCAGTGGTGACAGGACACATCCCCATGTGTGTCCTTCTTCCTAATGATTTCTGTTCCTTGGGTTCTGTGGTGTTTTTCTAGGGTCCTGTCCCTGCCCATGGATGAGATTCAACTGCTCCCTGATGATTCCCTGAAGTCCTCACAAAGCCATGCACAGGCTCAGGCTCAGTGTGCTGCTACTCCCAGGGTTATTCCCACCATTCTGTGGGAAGTTCCCATGCTGTAGGTGCTCGGTTTTGAGGGGAAAACAAAGCAGATTTTTGCCGTCCCTGTTCCCCACCACCGCAGTAAATCCCAGCTGACCCTCAGCTGCTCCGGACACTGCCCAGCAGGAATTTGCAGGTTTGCTGCTTTCCTCCCCACTCCTTCTGCTCCTGTGGAGGTCTGGCTGCCACACCTGGGCTGGCAGATGCTGCCCCAGCCCCGATGCAGGGCAGGTGCTCCCGCTGAGTCTCCTGCTCCCCTGCAGCCTCTGCCCTGGTGCAGAGCAGGTTTGGGGGCTCTCCAGAGGGCTGACTCCGAAGTTTGGGATATTTTTGGGTATATTTATAGACAGGCCTGAAGGCTGCAGTCTGGGATGGAACCCAGCCCACGTGGTCCTGGTTAAAAGAGGTTTTATCCGTGAGTCTTTGGGCTGACTTTGGGATCTGCTGAGAAAGGGACGCTGCCGGATGCTGCACCGACACAAACTGCTGAGCAGAGGGCGAGTTTGGGAGCAAAACATCCTCTCGTGGCTTGCAGGATTATTTCAAGTCGGAAAAGATGACAAATCCAGGCTCTGGCAAGGCTGTGGTCAGCCTCAGTGCCAGGGGAGAGCAGCTCCCTGTGTCCCCAGCCCTGGTGCCGGCTGTGCCTGGCACGGCGGGTGGGCATGGTCCGGGTGGAGCGCAGTGGGGCTGTTCTTCACACCCATCCTTGAACCAGAACTTGTTTTTTCACGCTCCGAGCCAATCAAAACACTCAGCTGAGACGTGTCTGCATCGCTCTGTGTTTCTCCCCACGCTGGGTTGAGCACCCCTCTGTTTCTGCCTCTCGCTGTGGTTTGGGGAGGGCTGCGGGCAGCTGGGGCGGGGGGAGGCTGGGTGAAAGGCAGCTTTTCCATGGATAAACCCCCCGTGCAGACCTGTGACTGCCTGATAAGCCTTTTCTTCCTTGCTTTCGGTGTATTTTCATAGTTATTGGCTTCATCTCTGCACCAGAAAGGCTCCAGAAGCCAGCAGAGCGTTTCCATCATTCCGGTGGTGCGGCTGCTGCTTTTTCCGGAGGTGTTTGTGGAGTACCCGGGGATCCTTGGAGAGCCCACATGGACAGGCTGAGGCTGCTGGGGGAGCGGATCCCCACGGTCCAGCCGCGGCTGAGTTGAGGGTTCCCCCCCAGCCCTCGGTTTCCCACCCCAGCTGGGGAGATGGAACCGTTTTTCACCGAGAAAAAGACACAATCTGTAGATTGCAGGAGTAATTATTCATTTCCCCTGAGGGCCTAATGAGCAGTTATGCATTTGGCAGTAAGTAATGATCCTCTCGCAAATCTTTTTGTTAATTAAATGGGCGCCGTTCCAGGGTGAAAGTGGCTGTTCAATGTTTGGGATGTGCCCAAAGATCAGGCACTGCTTGCCCGGCCAGCACTGGCCTGGGAAATGCAGAAATCTTGGCTTGGAAGTGCTTGGCAGTGGCTGGAGGTCGCCTGAAGACTTGACAGCGCCTTGCACTTGATTTACTGAAATGACATTGCTCCAGGGTCCCTGGCAGTGCCCAAGGCCAGGCTGGACATTGGGGCTGGGAGCAGCCTGGGACAGTGAGAGGTGTCCCTGCCATGGCAGGGGTGGCACTGGAGGGACTCTGAGGTCCCTTCCAACCCAAACCATTCCACGACACTGTGCAGCTCTGAGGTACATCGTGCTCTTGCCTTGAGGGCCAAAAAAAGTTAAAAAAAAAAAAAAGTTAAAAGCCTTTGCAGAGTTAAAAAGCCTCTTTTTGCAGAGAGTCCTGGAAGTGAAAGGAGCAAAGGCAAATTTGGGAGCTAAAGAGTCACCACAGCCCCTGGCTCCTGCCTGGCAGCAGAGTGCTGTGCCTGCACCTGCTCAGGTGGAAAGCAGATTCCAAAAGTCCTGAAACGCTGATTTTTACCCAGCAGTGTGGGCTGGTAAGCGAGGGGCAGAGGAGGTGCTGAGGCAGCAGCTTCTGCTGCATCCCTTCCCTGAAGAGGAGCTCGGCAGTGGGGAAAGGATCCATTAAAATTAATGGGGCTGAAGATCGTTCCCTGGTAATCTGCTGGATTTCAGCAAACAGCACTGTCCTGGGTGATGTGCTAATTCTCCTCAGTGGTTAATTCCAGCAGATGCCTCATTCTTTCGGGATGCTGGTCAGGGTGAAGAGTTTTGCCTCGGGAGCAGGGAGCAAGGTCTTGTGTGCCAGTTCTGCTGGATGCAGCTGATGGGATTCGTACCCTGTGCCACTCACTTTAATAATGAGAAATGCTGGTGCAGCTGAAAGAGAGACTCTCAGGAGAAGAATTAAAATTCTTCTTTGAAAAATGCTATTTGGGAAGGTGATATTTTTAATAGTGCTTATTATGCATTGGTGACTTATGTAAGATAATGACTGATGGAGACAATTGGCTTTCACTGAGTTGCTCACAGAGGGGCCAAGTCCCTGTATCGGCTGGAGGAGGAGGTGAAAACTGAGGGTTCCCAGGAGGGGGAGCAGTTTTTGAAGGGGTATTCATCGGAAAAGAGTTTCCCAAACAACACAGTCTGCTGTAGCTCGTCTTTGTTCTGACCCTCTGCCAATCAATACGAAACAATCAGAAGTTGTTGCTCGGTAATTGCTCCCCCATCTGCTGCAGCGTGTCCCAGAGCAGGGCAGCTCGGAGCTGTGTGTTTGTTAGCCAGAGCCAAAGCCCACACCTCAGCAGCAGCTTTTCTCCACACAGGCTAATTTAGAGCTCTAAGCTGCTACAAGAAATGCTCGGGTGAGGTCTGACGCGTGTGGATAACAGAGCAATGTACATAATTGCCTGAAATCTACTGCTCAACAAGCACAGCCAAGCTGGAAGAACACAGCTTGGGCTGAGCTTTATTTGGAATACATTTATCCATCAGGTGACGTGAAGCACACGGGGCAAAGCTGCATTTTGTGTGTGCACAGTGTAGAACACGAGGATGGCAAAAGGGAAAAGCATTTCTTGGCCACGAGCTGGCACAACAGCCCTGAAAGCCCGAGGGCTCTGCTGCTGCTGCTGCTGCCGGGGATGCTCCTCTGCTCTGGGCCTGGCAAGGATGCTCAGTGACTGGGTACCATGTCAGGGGGGAGTAAAACAGAAAACCCTCTTGTACTGTGCCGTGGAGCTTCGTGCAGCTCTGAGTGTTTTAATCATATTTAAACACACAATCACGGAATAGCCTGAGCTGGAAGGGACCTTAAAGACCATTAAGTGCTCAGTGTAGCACAATACATTAATATAATGGTGACTTCTGGAGCCCTTCATGTGAGACACCGGCTTGCAGTCAGCTGAGAAATGGAATAGATAGCATGGAAAAATTAAATTACCTGCTTTGGAGCGGGGATCCAGCAGCTAATGGGCAACAGACACTGTGTGGGGGGGTGTTCTCTCCACGGGGACAAGCGGCCAATTAATGGGATTGGGCTCCCGATGAGTTCCACCCTCTGTGTCAGACACGGAGGGCTCCGGGCTGGGGCCCAGCACTGATTCTTCCCTGTTGTATCGAGAGATGAGTTATTTAATACTGCAGAGCTGCCAGAGCAGAGCTCCTCGGGGGCTCCCTCGGGGCTGGGGGTACCCGGGGTGCTGGGGGCTCCCGTGGGTGCTCCCACGCCCGGGGTGGGGCTGGCCTTGGACACACGGCAGGGTGGGGATTAGATGGGAGTTTGACCAGGAATTTAGAGCAGCTCAGAATCCCAGCCTGGTTTGGGTTGGGAGTCCATCCAGTGCCACCCCTGCCATGGGCAAGGACACCTTTCAGTGTCCCCGGCTGCTCCGAACCTCGTCCAGCCTGGCCTGGGACACCGCCAGGGATCCAGGGGCAGCCGCAGCTGCTCTTTGGAGCATCTTTGCGCTGGATTTATCACACCCCAGCCTTACCGCAAGCCCGTGCTGGCAGAGCAGCGTGGCTCGGAGCTGTCGCACTCCCAGCTTTGGGCCATCCCGGGCCGATGGAGCCCCCGGAGCTGCTGCCGCCGGTCCCGGCGGGAGTGACGGGTCTCGTGTGGAACCCCGGGCTGGGCACCGCCCCCAGCCTGGCTCAAAACCTGCCGGAACGACGCCTTTTAACTAAAAACCATTTAATAGGAATTCTGATCAGTTTTCCTCAAGTGCAATTACAAATGCAAATGGAGTTTTTGATGTGAAACCAGCGGAAATGCGATGGCTGTGGGCTCGATAAGCGCCGGGCTTTTGTTCCGCAGCTCATTTCCTCGCCGAGCTCCCAGCAGTGTTATCAAAAAGAGCCATTCCTGGCGGGTTTAAATACACCCCAAAGAGCCGCAAATCGCCGCGGGTCCGGTGCTGCCGCTGCCGCCAGGAGCCCTCCTGGGCTGAGCTGGACCGGCTCGCCCTGGCCCTTAATTGGGATTAACACCGGGGAAACCCTGCCGGAGCAGCCTCCCCAGGCCAGCTCGCTCCTGGGGCAGCTCCTTATCTCACCCGCGTCCGTATCAGCCCAGTTCTGGGAGATGGAACGAACCGCCGCAATCCCCAGTAATTATCCCAGCGGGAAGCCTCTTCCCAAGCGGCTCCGGAGACGGAGGGAGCTGGCGGAGAGACGGGCACGGGCCGTGATTTTTATCGCAGCTCTTACGGCCCAATGGAACTTTTATTGGGACACGGCGTGGAATCGCCCCGAGCGCATCCCGCTGCGCTGCGGCAGAGGGACAGGCGGGAGGATGGAAATCAGGGATTCGTGGCAGCACATTGGGATAACTCTTTGGAAGGGCAGTCCTGGAGAGAGGCTGCAGCCGGCAGTGTCTGCTCTGCATTTTGGGAAAGTGGCTCTGGGGCTGTGGACAGAATGTAGGGGATGTAGCCAGGTCCGGCTGTTGGGTTAAATAAAGAAGGGCATTTGTTTGGGTGGAAAAGCTCCAAGGCTCCGATTTTGGAGCAGGGTCCTGCCCTCATGGCACTGCCTGCTGCGTTTTCAGTGCTTCCATGCAGTCTCCTGAGGTCTGGCCCCTCCAAGGGCATTGCATGCAAAGCCTCACTGAGCATCTGTCTGAGTGCCCAACGTGGTTAAAGCTCTCACCATGAAGGCTGAAACCCTATTTTTGATGTTTCTCCAGCCTGGAAGCACTGAGTGTTCCGTCCTGCTGCTCAGGTCATGGGGAGGGCTGGACCCTCTGGGCACTGGGAGCAGAGGGAACACTTCCAACATTAATCACAGAGTCCCAAAATGGGACACCTCCCAGGCTGCTCCAAGCCCTGTCCAACCTGGCCTTGGACACTGCCAGGGATCCGGGGGCAGCCAGCACCTCTGTCACAGGCACTGCTGCAGGTTTGCTGCTAAATTCAGTTGTTCTCTTCTCCCAACATGGAAGAGTTTCTGTTAAAGAGCTCAGACAGGCTGGGTTGGCATCATTACTGTGACCTGGATTGCTGCAATCACAGACTGGTGTGGCTGGAGGGGGCCTTAAAGACCACCCACTCCCAATGCCCTGCCATGGCAGGGAGGGTGAACAGCCTGTGACTGCAGCTATGAGGAGCAGAATCTCCAGCCAGACTTGGCATCGTATTTCAAAGGAGCTCCTCTGTAAGGTGAAATGTAAAATAAAAAAGGAAGGAGCAAGCAGCGTGCTCAGCTCCGGCCCTGCTGGGCCAGGGCTGCAGCAGCTCACGAGGTTTCACCCAGCCCACACTGCAGGACCTTGATTCATGTTCATATTTCAGGCTGCAGAAGCATCTTTCCGCCTCTGCTTGCAGCCAGAGCCGCGCTGCCGGCCGACCCTGGAGCAGAGTCCGTGCAGGGCTCTGGGAAGGGCTCCTCCCTCTCCCCCGTGCTGTGCCCCACAGCCCCTTCCAGCCTCCACTGGGATCTGACCGGGGCTGGATACAGCATTTTTTGCTTTTTGAAGGCTTCCATCCCGCTCCCCGCAGGGTGTGCACCATGCTGCCTCTGCAAGGTGCAGGGGACACAGCTCCGGGACAGGGATACGTTCGTGCAGAGCCCCCGGGCAGCTCCTGGGCTCGCCCTGCCCCACAGCCCCTGCTCGCCGTGGGGCTGGCGGCTTTGATTTGGCCCCCGGGGTGGCCGCAGTGGCTCCGGGGCTGGGAGGGTCACAGGGTGGCCACAAGCAGCTGTGTTAAACCACATTTGCTTGATGAAGCATTTTGAGAAAGTTATTTAATGAGCGATTGCTGTCTTGTTCAGGGGAAAATGCACGCGGGCGTCTTGTCACAGTGATTTGGTGGCACTGAGGTGGCACAGGGAGCCTGGCCACAGGCTCGTGGCTGAGTCCTCTGCCAGGGTTGTCACGTAGCTCCCCTTCTATGAGCTCAGGATTTTCATCATACAGAATTATGTTACTCCAACGTTTCACTCTATAAGTGATTATCTTGCTTGGGGAAATGAAATAAATCCCATATTTAAACACACACTCTGTGGAAAGACTGTAACCCCTCCAGAGCTAAGCAGCTTGAGGTAAAACACTCTGGGGGATGTCCCTTCCTGTCCCCTTCCCTGGCCCTCCCCTGGTACCTCAGGGCACGGGCAGCCCTGGCAGTGGGGATGGTGACCAGGACCTGGGCTCATCCCCAGGACCCAGGCACAGCATTTGGCAGATCTGGCTGCAGGGGGATGCACATCTCTCCAGAGATGCACAGAGCAGAGATAAAATGCACCTTGGAGTGCCTGTGCCCAGCGAGGGGGGGTGAGGCCATCAGAGAGGGGAACGTTTCCAGGTTTGTCAGTCCCGCTTTGGGCTCTGAAACACAGACCGGGGCTCCAAAACTAAGTGGGTGCTACCACCAAGGCTTCAGCTGCATCCCCCACTCCCAGGGAGACCCTGAGGATGTCCTGGATGCGAGGGGCACCTTGGTGCCCAGGCTCCCATGGCTTGTGCCCCCCGATGCCTCGCTCTGCTGGGTTTGCCGGTGCTCTGCAATACCGACATGCTGATGAGGTGTCTGGAAACTCTCCAAGGGGTCCTGCTCCCCCCAGATCCCTGCCTGAGGGTGAGCCCAAGTGTGATTGTCTGTTAATCCTCTTCGGGAAAATATCACGCAGCAACTGCCTTTGTTCGATTTAATGCTTTCCATCCTCGGGGGAAAGTGCTGGGTACCTGTCAATGAGCCATCAGGAAAGGAACTGCAGCGAGATCGGCAGTTCCCCTGTCACGGGGTGGTGGGTGGCCTCGGCTGGCTGCCAGCTGCCCCCCAGCTGCTCTCACACGCCCCCGCCTCAGCTGGATGGACGGGGGGCACCATGGTGTGCCCCCGCTGCCGGGCAAGGGTCAAAACTCTGTCACCCTGAGCTCAAAGCAGGTTGTGGTCACCCCGCCAGCGCAGCCAGCCCCCTCTGCCACTGCTCCTGCTCCACCTCTGGGTGCCTCGGGCAGGTCACTGGAGGGGGGCCCAGCCTGGGAGCTGCTCACACCCCAAGGGGACGGGGCCTGGGCCTGGCAGTGAGTGGGGGGTGGGCACGAGAAGCTCCGGAGGTGCCCCCTCACCCCAGACCCTCGGGCGATCTGGGGCAGATGAAGGAATGAGCTCCACTGGACCATTTTTCAGAGCTTGTACGGCGTGGGAAAGGGACCTTGGGTGACCCAGCCCTCACCCACCCACCCTGCCACCCACGGGCATCCCCTGCTGGGGGGCTGCACCCAGGGACACCCCCTGCCTGTCCCTCCCTAGGGCCACTCTGCTGGGAACAGTGACAGGCGGGGTCCCGGGGGGCCTCTGAACCGCCCCATCCTTGGTCACCCTCCCACCGCTCCCCTGAGGAGCCCCCCAGCCTGGGGGTCCCCCGGGTGCCCAAAGCCAGCGCCGCAGAAGAGGTGGCCCAGGGCAGTGCCGGGCTCCGACCGCGGCCTGGGCCGCAGCCGGGGATGGGGATGGGGATGGGGATGGGGATNGATTAACCCCGGCCCTGCTGCGAGCCGGGGGCTGCAGGCGGCGGCTCCGGGCGCCAGAAACACGGGATTAACGTGTTAACTCCCTCACACACTGGAGCACAGCGATTTGCCTCCCCCTCCCCCTTATTTTTTTCCCCCCATAATTAACCCGTTTTAACACCGAATTGCTGCCCGCTACAGAAGACCTCGCTTAGCGATGCCGGCAGCGATTTTTCCGGGCGGATCTGCCTGAATCGCCTGCTTTCCCTCCGAGCACAAAGGAGGCCCGCCGTTCGCATCCTCCCCATTCTTCCCATCCTTCCCGCAGGCTCCGGCGGGGGGATCCCGGGGCCGCTGCGGGGCTGCTGCCAGCGCTCGGCGGGCTGCCATGGGTGGGAGGTAGCGCTGCTGCGCCTGGGCGAAGGACACCGATGGATGCTGCCGCTCCTTAGGGAAGCGCTGGCGAGGGACGGGGCTCTGCCGTGCCTGCTCAGCACTTCGCGGTCCAGCGGCGCCGGAGCCAGCGCTCGCAGGATGCCCGCAGTGATTTAAAACCAGCGGCCGGGAGCCTGCAGCGAGACACAGCGGCTGCGGAGCGATCACCATGAAGGACCGGAGCACCTGACTGCATGGATGCTTCTGGCTGAGCAGCAGCATCGCCACCGAGAGCCCGGAGTGAGCCCCAAGCCGCTCGCGCCGTTGCCGTGGCAAGTTCGCGTTTCTCTGCCGCCGGCATCGCGGGGACGCGGCGCGGCTCTGCCGGAGCCCCCGGTGCTCGGGGAGTCCCAGGTCGGAGGTCTGCCGGCCGTGCTGGGCAGCTGCAGCCCGTGGGGGGCCGGGGGTCCGCCCGCCACCTGGCCGGGGCACCGCGGGCGCGATGCAAGTGTCCATCGCCTGCACAGACCACAACTTGAAGAGAAATGGTGAAGACAGGCTCATCAGCAAGCAGAACACCACCACCCCGAACGTAGTGAATGCAGCCCGGGCAAAATTTCGGACAGTGGCTATTATCGCTCGCAGTTTGGGGACATTTACCCCGCAGCACCACATTTCATTAAAAGAATCCACCGCAAAGCAAACGGGCATGAAATATAGGTATGGGCACGGTCTCGGTCTTTGTTCCCTTGCAGTGTAATAGCTCTTTACTTTGCCTGCCTGGATGCACCTGGTTTTGCAGAAGAGGTCTCTCCTCAGGTTATTAATAGATTTTTAAACTTGGGCGTAACTGGGAAGCTTTGGGGTGTTTATGTTTTTGCAGGCAAATGTATTTGTGATTTTATACTAAAATCCCACTTGCTCGGGCAGATTCTGTACAACGTGGTGAATCTGTGACAGTGGTGGTAAGATGGTTCCTATTAAGTGTTCGATGTAACTAATACTGGTGCTAATGAGCAGATAAATCAATTAGCAAAGCATGCTTGGGGCTGGACAGGGAAAGTTGGTTTGCAGTGTGGAGCAGAGGCGTCTGCCTTGGGTATCAATCCACCGTGGGGGTGGCTCGTGGACTTTTCACCTGGTTCGCTTGGGGAAGATGAGATCAAAGCCAATTTTAGGCAAATGCAGGAAACAAAATCTCAGGCATTCTTATGGAATGCCTCCTGCCTCTCACAGGTTTTTATTCCTCCTGACCTAGGCAGGAAAAATAAAGAATGGCTGTGAGTTCAGTCCAAAGTCCTCAGCGTAGGAAGCTGATCAGCTTCTCTGTCCTGCATTTGGCTGCAAGCGAGACGGATTTGTGTGCCTTTGGTGCTGGCTTTTGCCTGTTCAGGGTGTCCCTTTCAGCCACTAATGGGTGACAGCCTGGGATCTCTGCACCCCGTGCCTGAGGAGGAGCTGCTGCTGGAGGAGGTAGCTGGCACTGGAGGGCTCCTTGGGCAGGCTGGGGGGCGTGGGGCTCCGGGCAGCTCCATCCTGCTGGTTCCCGGCCCGTGGGATACCAGCTAGGGCTCCTGTGCTACCAGACCTGCCCAGGGAGCTGCAGGATGCAGTTTTGTGTTAATGCTGGGTTTGGGGTCCTGGGATGGCTGCAAAGCCACTCTGGGTTCAGCAGCCACTCTCGGATCCAGGCGTGCTGCAGCCAGTGCAGGGCGATCCTGCAGCTCGGGAAATGTCAATATTAACTCTCCAGGAACTGCGCAGGTTGGAGGCAGGGTGGATGGGGTGCTCAGATGTAATTTTGTGTGCTTTGCGTGGATGGTTGATAAATGGCAGGGAGGCTTTGCCCGAGTGGAAGCCTGGCCTTTCCAACTGCTTGTCCCTGTCCTTCAGCCGTGACCAACTTTCGGCAGGGACGTTGCACCCTCCTGGCGTGGTGCTGGCAGCAGAAGTCCTTCGTGAGCCTGTGGCCAGGGCAGAACTGCTGGTTAATAAATGTCTCCAGGAGCCAGGTCCCAGCCGGACAAGGGGCTGGGGGTGGCATGGCAGGGGCAGTGTCCAGGGGGATCCCGGCAGGGGCAGTGTCCAGGGGAATCCCGGCAGGGGCAGTGTCCAGGGGGATGCCGGGGCTGCAGTCCAGCCCCAGACGTGGGAAGGACAGTGTTTGGGATGTGGCAGAGGGTCCTGTCCGAACACAGGACACCCAAAATCAGTGAAACTTGTCCTTTAAGCACCTTCCCAGTGGAGCAGTGGCAGCCAGCAGTTGTGTGACCCCTGATCTCTCTGGCAGCCCTATCCAAGCCATCGTGCCTCAGTTTCCCTGTAAGCTCACCTGTGGGAGACGAGTCTCTGGTGGTGTCTCTCGGAGGCAGGACCTGCTCCCAAGCCATGCCCGCTGGCTGCACGGGCACTGAGTGCTAATTGCCCGCAGTTATCCCCTGATTTCCCCGGGCTCCGGCGCTCTCCCCCAGGGAACCAACACCCCGGGTAATCGCAATTCCTTGCTCCTGCAGCCTCCACAGTTGGGCCTTTTCGAGTCCTTTCTGCCTTATTCCTGGGTAAGGTTGGGAGAGTGAGGGTGGATTGTCCCAGCGGAGTTCTCACAGCCCCAGCACTTCGTCTGCCCCAGACCTGGCAATTGCACCAGGAATAGCAGCTCGTTGGCGACAAGGCTGAGGTTTTATCTTTATGACTAATCTCTGTTTCTGCTCGCAAATCTCTCCGTATGCAGAGCTGATTTCTCCCCCAAGAGAAGCAGCGCAGGGGAATTGGGAGGAAGACCTGAGTAACCCTCGGGCGCAGCTGCGACGCTGCTGAGTCGCGATAACCTTTGGGTGGGGAAGCGCCTACCAACCAGTGGAGCTGGAATTTCGCGTTCACCTTGGGACTGATTCCTCGGCCCGAGGGAAATCCAAAGCCAAAGGCTTTTCCCAGCTGCCGCAACAATAATTCTTTAAACTCCTCAGCTCCGTCACATTGGAAGCTGAAGTCCTTCCCAATTCATTTTCTGCCTGAATTATGTCCTTGATGCTGAGCTCTGCAGCGTGAGCTGCTCCAAATGCCACGACAGCCACGCCGGCCCTCGATTCACGCTAAAAATACCGAGAGCCGCCCCCCTGCGCCCCCGAGCGCTGCCCCGCAGCTCCCGCTTCTCTGCCGGGATGCTCCCGACCCCGGGCTGCCTCCCCCGGCTGCCAGGCGCTCCCGATCCGCTGGGATTATGTAAAAGGGAGAGACAGCGACTACGCCTGTGACAGGGGTGGGGGCGGGAGAGGAGCCAGCTCGGGCGCTTTTCACCAAATGACATGTTTCTGGCCCGGCTCCAGCTCCGGGACCGAATTGGAATGTGAAAGGCAAAAGTTTACGGGAAAAAATGCTTTCGCCGGGAAACAGCTGCACATACGAGGACTCAGGTGCGTCCCCGCGGCGCTCACCTGGGCAAACCCCGGCTCTGCCTTTGCAAAACGAGCTTTGTGTTCGGCATCTCCCCTGCCGGGCTGTGGCAGGAGCCGGACAGGACCTCCCAGACATCGCCGCCGCTGTCACCGCCGGGCACAGCCGCGCTGCCTCCTCCTGCGGAAGGCGAACGGGCAGAGGACTGCTCTCTTTTATCCTTTTTAATGCTCCAGTTCAGTCCCACTGGGGAGCCTGCCCAGATGCTCGGGGAGAATATCTGGGACCACTTCGAGCCCTTCTTTGAAAATTATGTACTTGCGGCGCTTGGCATGGAAAATTGCAATCTGCCGCACCGCTGCTGGAAACAAAGGATGTGGCTTTGCTTCCCTGAGATGATGCATAGCAGGGAGGAGGGACGGCAGCCCGGGTCTCCACCTGCTTTGGACCGTGGAGACGTCACAGCCTGGGTTCTTCCCTCTCCTAATTTGCCGTATCTTCTTTAAAGTTCTTTTCAGTAAAATGGATCCAGCCCTGATCCTGGTGCTGGGGGCGGTTTGGGATGTGGTGCTGCTCCCACAAGGAGCAACTTCTCAAAGTGAGACTGGCACCAGCCTTGCTGTTCTCAGACTTAAAATTACATACTAGGACGAAGTTTTTACAATGAGGCTGGTGATGCCTTGGCACAGGGTGCCCAGAGCAGCTGTGGCTGCCCCTGGATCCCTGGAAGTGCCCAAGGCCAGATTGGATGGGGCTTGGAGCAGCCTGGGACAGTGGGAGGTGCCCGGGGCAGGGGGTGGATTGGGTCTTTAAGGTCCCTTCCAGGCCAAGCTGCTTTAGAATTTCCGGATTCTTTGATACCAGCCCCTTTCCATCACAGCTGCAGCAGTGCAAAGCCTTGCCCAGAGTGCCCCGTCTCCCCCGGAGCCTGCTCCGTGCCCAGGAGTGCCTGGAGTTGGGCTGGGATGGGAGCTGGACTGTGTCCGGAGCCGGGCTGTGCCTGGAGTTGGGCTGGGATGGGAGCTGGGCTGTGTCCGGAGCCGGGCTGTGTCTGGAGCTGGGCTGGGATGGAAGCTGGGCTGTGTCCGGAGCCGGGGTGTGCCTGGCGGCNGCCGGGCTGTGTCCGGAGCAGGGCTGTGCCTGGAGCCGGGCTGTGTCCGGAGCCGGGCTGTGTCTGGAGCAGGGCTGTGCCTGGAGCCGGGCTGTGTCCGGAGCCGGGCTGTGTCTGGAGCTGGGCTGTGCCGGGCTCCACCGCCGCGGGGCCGGTTCGGGGCCCTCAGCAGCTCAGAAATTGCCTTTTGCCGAGCCCTGCCCGCGCATGGGCACGAGGGACCCAATTTAGCGAGCACAACTATCTGTTTGTGTTCATCCATAATTGATGGAGGCAGCTTTGACCATTAACTCCGGCGCAAGGCTAAGCAAAAAAAAATTTCATCTGCAAAGGCAAATTGGTGGCGTTCATATTCCGCGGAGCCTGGGCAGCGTGAGGAGAGGCCGGGCACCATCCCCCGAGGGGAAACCCATCCTTCCCACCCAAAGGGGTGAGAATCTGCCGGCATTAGAGGAGTGTTACTAAGAGCTGAAAAACAAGCGAGTAAAGGGAGAAGGAGGGAGGGCAGAAAAGACTTTCCCTCCCCAGCATGGTTTTCAAATATGAGAAGAGGAGCTGAGCGTTTGGGGATGGTGAAGGTACAGGGAGGAATCTGTGGAAGTAAAGCTGCTGACATTGGAATTATGCAAAGGTGATCTGGGCAGATAAACCTTGAGAAGTAAAGTTTGCGTTTGCTTTCTTCCTCATCCCCTGGGAAAGAGGAGAGATTTAGTGTAGATTTTAGGAAGAAATTGTTCCCTGGGAGGGTGGGCTGGCCCTGGCACAGGGTGCCCAGAGCAGCTGGGGCTGCCCCTGGATCCCTGGCAGTGCCCAAGGCCAGGCTGGACATTGGGGCTGGGAGCAGCCTGGGACAGTGGGAGGTGTCCCTGCCATGGCAGGGGTGGCACTGGGTGGGTTTTAAAGTCCCTTCCAGACCTGGGATGATTCTGTGATTCCATGGAACATCCCTCAGCCGTTCCCCCTGCCCTGGTGCAGCTGCCAAGCGCCGGCAGAGCGGGAGGGGTCTCAGCCTGGGAGGGGCCGGAGCCCCGCAGAGCCCCCGGGCGTGTCTGAGACGTGTGAGCACCAGCAGCATCCACCATCCCCGGCGGTTCCTTCCACCGCTTTGAACATGCCCGGGTCACCCGGGGGCTGCAAGCAAAAACGCTTTTATTAAAATGCAAATTCCCTCGGTGGCATCGGGGCATTATTGCCGCTGGAATGGCCCTGAGAGGCACGCTGTGTCCTGGACTCCGTGCCACGGACGTGGGCCTGGAGGAGGCCAAACCAAGCCCAGCCTGATGGGCTGGGGAATGCACCCAGGTCACCTTGGGCTGCAGAATTCCTTTGGGAATAGGAGTTGAGTCTGGTGCTTGCAAAGGGGTGTGAGTGCAAGCAGGCATTTCTTAGCAGTGTTCCAGGAGCTGTGCCTTCTTTTTCCCTGCGTTTCTTTTTCCAAGCATTAACCATAATAACTACCTCACATATTTAGGAAATTGTGGTTTATTTAAGTCTTGCTGCAATTATGAGCAGTTTTAAACTCTCACATGCAAATGGTACGATTATTTTGATATCAAGCTCCATATTGTTTCAGTACTCTCCACATCAGGCTGACTTTTATGGCTCATCGTCTGATCTTCATCTTCTTGCTGCAAATTAAGACTAATCCAGTGAACAGAATGGATTTACGCTGAATTCACAATGCTTTTTCCCCCAGGACAGTAGCTTATAATGGCTACAAAGGAGGCAGGAATAACTCAAAGGGGAAGGAAAAGGAACCAGTTGAGTAAACAAAATCTGCTGATTTGTGCTGCTTTCGCATTCCCAGTGGCTCCCCAGGAGTTTGCAGCTCCGAGGTGAGGCCAGGGCCTGGTGTGGTCTGGATTTCTCCCCTCTCATCACACTGCAGTGGTGCAGCAGCGTTAGGTCTGGACACTTTTATTTCCCAGCTCCACTCCAAGCCCAGGGCAGTGCACGGGACCTGGCAGGGCACTGCTGCTGGGACAGCCAGGGCTGCCTTGGGGCTGGCTCTGCCATCCTCCAGCTCCTTCCAACCTCAACAACTCCACGGTTGTGTGATGAATGAGGACTTGGCAGGTGCCTGGGCTGGTGTGAGCACTGGAGATGGATCTCCTCTTCCAGGTGTCAGATAAAGCAAAGTTGGCTTTGCTTCACAGTACCTGCCCAGCTGCTCTGGCTGCTCCTGGCTCTCCAGCGTGGCTTTGCCCCTGGAGAAGCATTGCCCAGCCCTGTGCACCTGCAGCCCAAGGGTTTGTCCTGCCCAGCCCCTGGCTTGCCCTGGCTCACAGCTGTGCCCACAGCGCGGGTGGCACTGGGAGCAGCGGGCACGGCTCCGCAGGCAATGCCCCACCTTGTAATCCCGAGGGAGATCAGGACTGGATTCAAGGACAAACGGTGCTCCAGGAGCACAACTCTCATGGTGCTCTGTTTAAGTGGAAGCCAAAAAATGGTATTTTAAGGAGGCTTTTAAATAATGCAGCAGGGCTGTGGGGGCTGAGCCACGGAGCCGCTCACAGCCGCCCTAGCCTAGGGGCATGGGGAGGGCAAGGGCACGGAGCAGCCTGGCTGGGTGACCCTGTCACCCGTGGGGGGGTGTCCCTGTCATCCATGGATGACTCTCCCTGTCACCCATGGGCGGCTGTCCCCATCGCCACTGCCACTGCCGCGCCCCCAGCCCCGCGTGCCCTCTCTGGGCAGTGGCAGTGGGTGGCTGTCCCCTGCGTGGGGCACCTACCTGGCTGGTGCTGGTGTCTGGAGCAGGTCCCTGCCCCACGGCTGCTCAAACTCATCCCGCTCCACCCTCCTGCCAAACCCTTCCCTGCAGCCTGGTATTTTCCATCTCAAGGCTGCCTGACAACTTTAATCTAATGCTTAAATGGATGGAAGAGAAGCCGTCATGCAGGAGCGCTGTAATTTAATTACTTGGGAAGAGCACAGTTTAAGACATTTAAAATGTATTATTTTAGCCTGGCTGCTTTGGCAAAGTCCAATCAGAATTTCGACCGTGCTTATTTTTATTTCAGAATAACACTACATTCTGCAGAATGTGTTTGTTAAGAAATTAATTGTCTTTGAGGAAAGGAAGGTGCTCTGGTGTGACTGGGTGTGAGCCCAGAGGTCACAGCCAGGGTGACAAGTCCCTGCTGTGACTCAGGGACTCTGCTCTGTGTGCCCAATGCCCTGGTGAGCAGGGACATGCCACGGACCTGTCCCCACAGCTGCTGCTCCAGCAGAGCTTCCCTGGGCTTTGGGGTTTGGAAATCACCCAGCAGGCCGGGGTCTGGTGGCGTTGGGTGGTGGGTGGGTGTTGATGTAAGGTCAGTGGAAGGTCTGGCTGGGTCTGGCTGGTGCAGAGGGATTGATTTGGGTGCTGTGGCCTGTCCTGTGTCCCAGCCCTGCTCTTTGGGGTGTCCAGGCCATCCTTCCATCCCTCTGCAGGAGTCAGCATTTGACAGGAGCCATGGAAAGGGTTTGCTCCTGGACAAATCCATTTTAGAAGTTCACAGAATCCCAGCATGGTTTGGGGTGGAAGGGACCCTAAAGTTCATCTCTTCCCACCCCTCCTGCTGCTCCTGGGGAGTCGCTGCCCTGGCAAACTGAGACTTGCTCCTCGAGGATCCAAATGTATCAGGAATTCTCCTCAAGAGGGAAGCTGGAGCAGGTTTATCCTTTGTTTTAGTGACAAAACGTGGGATTGGTGTGAGAGTCTGTGCAGGGCCCCCAGCAGCTGAAATGCAGCTGGGTGGAACTCATGTGGAGAGCCCCGGGGCAATGGATGGGATGGTGCTTGTGCAGGGGGAGCAGAGCGGGGCTGGGGCTGGTGGATCTGCTGTGAGAGAGCTCCTGAGATCACCAGGAGAACATGCCCTCTGTGTAAACAAGCTGCTTTGGAGATATTTTGAGGATGAAGTCATAAAAATTTTATGGCATACCTATATTTTCCTTTTGGCATTGGATTTACCATAAAAGCTGAGACAGAAAAGCAGCTTCAGCTGTGCTGGCTGTGAAACTGCTGCAGCTGCTTCTCAGAGCCATCAGATCAGCCCACAATGGGCTGGGCTGGAAGGGGCCTTAAAGCCCATTCCCTTCCACCCCCTGCCATGGGAAGGGACAGCTTTCACTGTCCCAGACTGCTCCAAGCCCTGTCCAACCTGGCAATTTCTTGCCAGTATCCCATCTATCCCTGCCCTCTGGCAGTGGCCATTCCCTCTTACCCTGTTGCTCCAGGCCCTCGTACAGCAACGCTTAAAATCTTTCAAGAAACAAAAAGCAAAAGTCCCTCACAGTAGTTAAAACACAAATTCCATTATTTTTCCCAGTGGTTTCACTTCCTCAGGCTGCTTATTCTTGTAATAATTCCTGCAAATCGCTGTTACCTAAATGTTGTTGCAAGGACAAATTGTCCCTCCGAAGTGAATTCTCCCCTTCCTGGGCCACCCCTGCTGAGGATGCTCCTGGATGCTGATGGGATGGAGCTGCCCTGGGCTGTGCTGGGAGCCCAGAGTTATCCTGGGACTGCTCAGATTCCTTCCTCTTCCCCAGCCTCAGGACCATGTCAGAATCAGCCTCTCTTGCCCGTGGACAAAGTACCTGTTTTCCAGCTTACTCACCCACTTCAGCTCTGATACTTTCCAAGGTGGCTCAAGGGGTGGGGAAGGCAGACCCCTCGACAGGCTTCTCCTGTTTTTATTTTGCCTCTTTGCATGTGAGGTGGCACCAAAAGGAGGGCAAACGGCGTTTGTAGTGCAGAGAGCCCTGTGGGGGCTGCTGGCTGTGCCCCCTGCACGCAGCCGTGACTCGGGGTGTGTGCTCAGTGGGACAGGGGCAGTGCCCAGTGTGTGCTCAGTGTCCCAGGGCTGCTGGCTCCGTGTCCATCCCCCAGCAGCTCCGCAGGGCTGGGGAGCGCCGTGGGGCGATGGGGGGCTGCGGATCCCACCCCGCACAGATGGGGCGAGATGGAGCTCTCCCTGTTCCTCTCATCCCTGGAAATAACTCGACTCCATCGAGTCTCTTTGCACGGATAACATGATTCCCCCAGACGTTTGCAATCCTGCACTTTAAAGGCTGCAGAATGACAAGGAGTTTTTCCCTGGCTGCCGGGGGGTCGGACGGTGACGAAGCGCGGCGGGGGCAGCGCGGCGGGGGCTGCGCTGGGATGGGCCCCTCCAGCAGGAGCTGTTCCCCTGGGAACGCCGCTGCCAGCGCTGCCCCCGCCGCTCTGTGCCCACCTGGACACCCAGCAGCTGCCGCAGCTGCGGGCGAGGGGCTGCCAGGGCAGGGCTGCCCGCTGGGCGATGGCTCCGTGCGCGGCCGGAGGGCTCACCCGGCACGGCTGAGCCGGGCCAGGCCCGTCTCCTCTGCCTTATCTACATTTTAATGCGTCATCTGCAACTTCTGTGGGGATGCAGCCAAGAAAAAGGCTGGGGAATTTCAGCTGAGGCGACCACCTACGCAGCCCGCGGCCGTACGAGCACGGGAGAGGAGTTGGGAAGTGAGGAGGGAGCCAGGGAACAGGGGCTGGATGCCCTTCAGGCACCTGCTTGTCCCCTGTGCCACCCCTGCCTGGGCTGGCTGCCCCTCCTGCTGCCCAGCTGCCCAGGAGCCACCTCCTGCCTTCCCCACCGCCCTTCCCCAGCCCAGCAGCGCTGCCCTGTTTTGTCTCTGCAGTTATTCCATGGGTAGCAGTTTTCTTTCCTGTTTTGTATCACTGACCTAATCCTGAACATCACTGCTCCGTGCTGCATGGTGAGGATGATGCACAGGGGGACACCTGGGACTGTGTCATGCACTGGAATTCTTCCAGGCCAGGCTGGATGGGGCTTGGAGCAGCCTGGGACAGTGGAAGGAGTCCCTGCCCATGGCAGGGGTGGAATGGGATAATCTTTAGAGTCCCTTCTAACCCAAGCTGCCCTGGGGTTCTATGATCCACCTCCTCCTACCCTGAGACAGCAGGGAAACAGCGTTGCTCCAGGAGCACCTTCACTGCTGCCGAAGCACGTGATCCAAATCAGCTTCTCTTTTATTTCTGTAACAGGTAGGAGATCACAGAGCAGCTTGCAGAGCAGCAAACACGAGCGCAGCCACACAGTGCAGGTGTCAGATTGAATGCCAGAGCAAAGTGAAGGACGCACGTGCTCAAGCAAGGGAAGAAATCTGTGTTTGCAGCTTGCACAAGTTGGGCCACCTACGCTGGTCCAGCTGCTGCAGCTTGGCATTTTTATCTGTGCTTGTCATCAGCTGAGAATAGAGGTAAAAAATTCCTGAGAGTTGATGCTTTGCATAAATACCCGAACTTCATCGGGGAGCACTTGAGCAACGCTCCCAGGGAGGCACAGGGTGGGGTTCCAGGGGTGTCTGTGCAGGGCCAGGAGCTGGACTGGATGATCCTTGGGATCCCTCCCAGCTCAGGACATTCTGTAATTCTGATTCTCTGTCTTTGCTGCAGCTTTATGGCCTGAAGCTCTCCTGACTTCTGTCCCCGCACGGAGCCTTTGCTGGGATGTGCAGCCTTGGTCTGAGCACCCAGAGATCCCAGGGCCATGGGCTGCTGTGGGGACGAGGTGACACTGTGGGGATGAGGTGACACTGTGGGCACAGCTGGGCCCATCTCAGCTGGGCTGTCTCTCGTGGGTGGTACGGAGCAGTTTGGGTCGTATTAGAGTGAAACTCTATTTAGAAATGGAGTATTTCTGAGGGACAAGCAGGAAGGTGGGTTGTGGCAGGGCAAGGAAAGCTGCTCAGCAGGGTTTGGTCAAACCCACCCTTTTTATTTCCATCGGTGAAGGTTTTAACCCCATCCTCACTGAACCATTCCTCCCCGGCAGTGCCCACTTCTGCGGCATCCCCCAGAGCAGTGGGGTGCTGTGCCTTGTCCCTGCCCGAGGTGCTGCGGCTGTCCCAGGGCACTCAGACCCCCCTCACCCCCATCGGTGCGGTGCAGAAGGGTTTGAAATCCCCGGACCAGCCCAAAGCTGCGGCTCTGCTCGCTGCAATTACCGCGGCTCCGGGCGGTAATTCAGTGCCAATGGCTGTGCGGGCTGGCAAGGGTTTTGTTCCCAAAATGAGAGACAGAACGCGTTATTTGCCTCTCCTGCCACCCACGGCACTCAGAGACAACCCCCTGCCACCGGAGCCTGGCCCGGGGACAGCTCCTGACTGCCAGAGACCCGCAGGGCTTGCGGAGCCCAGGGAGCCGAACGAAGCCCAGCGCCGAGAGCAGGAAACCGCCCAAATTAATTAAAGGCGAGAATTAGCACCTCCATGGGGCTCACCCTCGGCTCCCGGCGAGCCTGAGCCCGATGAATCGTGACAAATGGATGTGCTCGAGGTGTCGGGAGGAACTGGGAGCTGCGCATCTTCCAGGATGTGCAAAGGGCTCGTAAAAAACAGGGAGAGCAACTTTTTAACACAGGCAGAGAGTGATAGGACACGGGGGAACAATTTTAAACGGAAAGAGGAGAGATTTCGATTGGATGTTAGGAAGAAATTCTTTACTCAGAAGGTGGTGGAGCCCTGGCAGGCTGTCCAGAGAAGCTGGAAGTGTCCAAGGCAAGGCTGGACAGGGCTTGGAGTACCCTGGGGTAGAGGAAGATGGCAGGGGGTGGGACTGGATGGGCTTTCATGTCCCTCCAACCTAAACCCTTCTGGGATCAAGGAATCTGCTATTTTTCCGCTGTAGGAGGCAGGAATGGGGTTGCTCTGAAGGCCAAGCCAGGTGTCACTGTCCCCACTCCACAGGTAACAGGTGAGGGACGTGGGATGAGCTGCAGCGGGAGAGGGAAATGGGAGGGTCTCTGCTTTCTTCAGGATTTTGGTGTCTCTTGAAACAGACTCCTTTTTTCAGGGAATAAATTACATATTTTATTCATTTTCTGCACAGAAAGGAGCGGTTCTGGAGCCCTGATGGGGATGTTTCTAAGCAACGTTGTTTTCCCACCACCAGCGTCAGGAGCAGTGACTTTTTTACTTTTTTTTTTCCCCGTATTTTTGTAGCAATAAGACAAACTCTCTGCAGTTCATATCAGGAAAACTGTGCCACAATTCCCCCAGTCTGGCTGTGTCTCCCACCTCCAAGGGGGTGTGTGGGGTCCCCTGGGGGTCACCTGCCCCCGGGCTGCTGCACTGGGACCGTCCCCTCGGGTTTGTATTTTGGTAGGGTTTGGCTGCCGTGAGCACAACCAGGGACACAGGGCAATGAAACCAGGCTTGGAGCAAGCCAAAAGCAGCTTTATCTGAATTCTGTGGAGCTCTCCCAAGCCTGGTGATTCTTCTGTGGGTGTGGACTCGAAAATGTTTTAGTCATTGTATGTGTTATTGCAGAGATTTTATTTAAAACTTCTGATTTTCCATGGGGGGGGAAAAAAAAAACCTCTCTCTCCTTCTCTGTCTCATTTCTGATAGACAGAGAGATGGATGGGTGAATAAAGAATGGATGGGGAGAGGGATGGATAGATGGATTAATAGCTAGATAGGCAGATAGAAGGGTGGATGGATGGATCAATAGATGGATGGACAGATAAATCAATAGAAAGATAGATGGCTGGATAGATGGATAGATAAACAGGCAGATAAGTGGATAGACAGGCGGATAGGATGGTTATCCTGATCCCTTCCAGCTGGGAATTCGGGAGGGGAAGGTTTGGGCTGATTTGGGGGGGACGTTAATTGAAGCGGCCAAACCCAAACTCGCCCTGCTCCAGGGGAACAAGGGCAGCAGGGAAGCAAATCCCCACCTGGCTAAAGGAGACGGATTGTGCTGTAATCGCTTTGTCCCTGAAGGACAGAGGAGCCGGTTGTAGGTTAATTAACGAGGTAATTAAGCAGCACAGGTGTCTCAGGCCATGAATCTCTGCCCGGGAGGGGGGTGGGTGTTGGTGGTGTCCCTGTGTGGGGTCAGTGATGCTCTCCCACTCCGTGTGTCCCGGAGGTGCCCGGCTGGTGGCTGTGGAAGGTCAGTGGGGAAGGTTTTCCTGCGGGAGGGACTGTCCTGTGCCTGGGCTGGGCAGTGGGGCTGCTCCCGGTGCCTCAGCCCGGTGGTACAGAGCACTCACTGCCGCTGCTGGCAGCGTTCCCCTGCTCCAGGGTTAATTACAGCCGGATAATTACCACTGTTTTCTGCCTTTTTGTTGTCAGGTTTTATCCTGGATACCTCTGTACTGCTGCAGGATGTGTCAGTCCTCCCTTTCCCTCTGTGTCACTTTTTGGCATCCTGGTGTTGAACCAAGGGGTTCTGGAAGCCAAAAATTGTCTCCTTGACCTTTTGTGTGCATATTGGAGCCTGGTGCTTTCTCTGGACACAGAGTGGGCTCTCCTTACCCAGCACTCCCACCTGGATGCATCTCTGCCGTGTTTTCCTTGTTTTGCCCATTACCTGCTTGCATTTAGGAGTCTAACCAGCAAAATGATGTGTTTTCCCCCAGATTTGAGGAGCTGGAGGCTTTTGCAGCCCTGGGTGTGTCCTCAGGGCTGGATCTGCTGCCTCCCTGTCCTGCAGTGGTGTCAGTCCCTGAGCCCATTGCATTTAACAAGATAATTCATTTGGGTTTATTCAGCTCTGCAGCAGAACCAAAGTCTCTTCAGAGCAGCATTTCCTCTGTGTGTAAAGGAGCCGGTGCTGTGGTGGGTTTGGGTTGTGATTTTCCTCTGAGCAGCCAGGGTGGGCTGTGGGGAGCCAGGTGTGGTCCCCATCCGGGCTGAGCTGCTGGAAAAGAGAAAAGTGGGAAAAAGTAACAGGGGCAGGGAGAATCAGAGCCTTGGAGGCCCAGGGATGTGATACCTTCTGCCCAGGCAGGGGCTCTCCCCTTGGCTCTGGGCTGGGAGGGGCTGGCAGCAGCCGAGCAAAGTTCTCCAGGTCTCTGTGCCGCTGGAACAGCCCCTGCAGCTGCCGAGCTGGTGCCCGGCTGGGACACCGCCCACCAGGCCAAAACCTGAGCTCATCCCGGGGAAAATCCCTGCACGGAGGCTCCGAGGCTGCGGGTGATGGAGGAGGATGAGGAAGGAGCTGTGACTGTCTCGGAGCTGACCTGCGGTGTGGCGGGGGGTGACCAGCCCTGTGGCTGTGCCGTCCGGGGCTCCCGTCCGGCTGGACGTGGGCTGTGCTGGCACCGCCTTCCCAGCCTTTTCCCTGCCGCTGGCTCGCGGGTCTGGCTGGATGCGGCGGCAGCTCCCGGGGATGCTGCTCCGGCGCCCCGGAGCGCTCCTGCCCCACGCGCGCCAGGATCCCTCGGGAACGATGCGCCGCGCTTGGAAAAGCCTAGTCAAGGGAAATGTCGGCTCTGCCCGGCGCTGTTGTGGTGGCTCGGGGTATTTTTAACAGCGTGCCAGGGCCCCAGGCTGTGTTTGCCGTGATTCAGAGCCCGCGCCGCGCTCGCCAATCTGGCACAGCCGCCGCTGCGGGGACGGGCTGCCGGCCCCGGCTCCTGCTGGGCTGGGAAAATGTCACCCTTGGGTCCTGCCAGCCAGAGCCGAGTTAAACCCACCTGCAGAGCTGGGCTCTGGCGGGGGCTGAAGTCCCCTCGGCTTTCGCTGTCCCCTGCTCGGTGCCGGGCACCAGGGCAGGGCAGCACGGACACTGCACTCCCCTGTCCCAGGGCAGCTCCTCGGAGAAGGAGACTGCAGAGAGCTGCAGTTCAGCTGAAAATATATCTTAGCAGAAGGGCAGGGGTGTCCCTTGTCTCCACGAAACAAATCAGTGCCCTGTGGTTCTGTGTGCTGAGGGGGCTGTGACTGTCCTGCCTTGGGGGTTTTGGTCACCTCAGTGAGGTTTGTACAGCTCCACTGTGCACACTGAGAGAGGCTGCCCCATTCTCTGCCCCCAAACCTCCCCTTCCTGCCCCTTTCCCCACCCCATCCCCCTTTGAGACCTCTCCAGTGGCCAGGCCAGGCTCTGCTGTAGCCCAGCTTTGGGCACGCACCAGTGTGATGCTGTTTGGCTTTGGACTCTGGCTTTGAAAGAACCCAGAGCTGAGGTGCTGAGCATCTTCAGGCCTTGCTTGTGGTGCAGCTTTGGGGAAAAAGGCAAGGAAAAGGAGGCTGTGGGTGGCTGTGGGCAGGGGACATGGCAGCAGATAAGCTCTGGGTGCTGTGGGTTGGGCAGTGATCTGTGGGAGCAGAACCATTGCTCCACTCTGCAAAGCGCAGGGAGCTCTCAGCAGGAGAAGCACGATTGCTGTGCTAATGAAAAACCAGGAAAGGAGGCATCAGAGCTGACTTTTAATCAGCTGCTTTGGCCAGGCAAAGTGATCCTCAGAGACCCGAGGCTCCTGCTTGGTCTGATGGCTGCTGCACCCCTTGGCTGCACTGACTTCCAGCTGGAATTTTCCTTCTGGGAGAGTGATCAACAGCACCAGGATACGCCCCTGGGAGCAGTGGCAGTGCCGGGTGTTTGGGAGGCAGAGCTGGGGCTCGAGGGTGGAATGACACCCTTGGGGGCTGAACAGAAACAAAGGGCTCTGCTGGCCTGGGTCTGGGTGCCAGGGACACCACTGGGGGATGCTCAGGGCTGGCTGGGGACAGGGACCCATCTCCCACCCTGGTGCTGGCAAGTGCAGCAGCCCTGTGCACAGGCTGGTAATCACTGTCCAAAAAATCAGTCATGGAATGGCTGGGGTTGGAAGGGAAACTCAACCCCACCCAGTGCCACCCCTGCCATGGCAGGGACACCTCCCACTGTCCCAGGCTGCTCCAAGCCCCAGTGTCCAGCCTGGCCTTGGGCACTGCCAGGGATCCAGGGGCAGCCACAGCTGCTCTGGGCACCCTGTGCCAGGGCCTGCCCACCCTCCCAGGGAACAATTCCTGCCCAAAATCCCATCCAGCCCTGCCCTCTGTCACTGGGAAGCCATTCTCCCTTGTCTCAAGTCCCTCTCCCTTTAGCCCAGAACCTTCTCTCCTCCAGGTGAGCACCCTGAGCTGCCTGGCACAGGCACTCCAGCAGTTTTCCCAGGAGGACACCCAGCTGCGCACGGCCAGAGGAGGTGCTCCCAGTGAATTGGGATTCGTTCCCATCACCATTCCCAGCACCTTCCCACCCCCACTCCCAGCACAGCCATCCTCAGGGATCTCTGGGGCTGCTGCCAGTTCAGCTGCAGGGATGGAGCTGCTCCATTGTCTTGGAGCTCGGAATTAGTGCAAAGGAAGCTCGGGGAGCTTTCACTGCCCTGTTACTTGGAGACAGCCCAGTGATTTCACTTGGCAGTGGTGCAGCTGCAGGCAGTGTCTGTGTGTCTGTCTGTGTGTGTCTGAGTGTCTCCCTGTGCATCCACCTGGGTGCTGCAGAACCACTGGGAATGCAGATACACACAAGTGTTTGCTTGGTGGGTTTTTGTGCTTTTGTGGGGTTTTTGTTGGTTTGTTTCTTCTGTTCTGGGATGCAGAGGAGAAGGAGGTCTTGAATGACAAACTCCAGACAGATCCCTGCTGTGCTGGAGGAAGAAGTGGTGGGGTCAGTGAGCTCTTGCCCAGCCCAGGGTGCCCAGCTCAGAGCTGCTGTGGTGGCTCCCGGTGCTGCTGGGGCCTCTCTGCTCCCCCATTCCCCAGGGCAGTGGCCCAGGGCGATTCCCAGGGATGAGAGCACACCTGGGGATGCTCTCCAGGCTTGGCCCTGGGCTCAGAAATCCTCCTGCCCAGCAGCCTCCCAGCTCCCCGTGCAGGAGGGATCGTGCCCTGCAGGGATTTGGCATTTCCAGTGTCGGCTCCTGCCATCAGTATTCCAAATATCCAGGTCAGGTGTGTGCTGAGCAAATGGCAGAGCTCTGGAAATCCAAACACAACTTTTCTGCCCGGATTTGCTGGCTGGGCAGACTCTTCACAGAGCTGGGTATTGCTCCCTGGAGCAAATCCTGATGTGTTTTACCCCCAAAAAAAACCTCTGGAGCAGGGAGGGACCAGCCCTGGTGTGGCTTCGTGGCACAGGGGAGCTGTGGGGAAGGACAGGATGGTCACTGGGGTCTGGATCCTGTAAATGCAGGGAAGCACCACGGGGATTCACTGACTGTGTGCCCATACATACAGATTTATGTAGGGATTTATAGAAGAGGTTGTATGGAGACAGTGGGAATACCTGTGTGTGTATAAAAAGGGGTGTGTGCAGGAATACAGAGATTTAAAGGGGGTGTGTGTGTTTACGTGTAAAGGATGTGTATATAGAGAATATATATGTGCACATCTATCTACAAAGAGTGTTTGTGTAAATATATATTTATATTTATGTGGAGAGAGGAGTTTGTGGCTGAGCTGTGCCCAGAGAGCCAGACTGTGAAAAGGAGAGAGCAGGTCAGTGAGAAATAGGATTTAAACTCCCCTCTCCTATCAAATAATTGGCAGCTGTGTGGGAATGAACAGCAGCACTTGACTCCAAGGAGCGTTATGGGATGGGTGGGCTGTGTCCAGAAGGACTGCAGAGATCCCAGCCCCATGGATCTGGAACTGTGGAACTCCTGCCCACGGTGCTGCAGCTCTGGGGCTTTGCCTTTGAACCTCGCGGGGGTTCCAGTGGTGCTGGGGAGGATGGGCATTGTTTGTGCTGTTCTGGGCATGGATGGGTTTGGTGGGCAGGGTCCAGCTGTGCTTGTTCTCAAAAGAATGGGGGAAAAAAATAAAAAGGGAGGGAAAATAGAAAAGGAATAAAGAAGAAAAAATAGAACAGAAAAAAAAAAAAAAGAGGTCAGTGCCGGCCCCAGCTGTGCTGTGAGCCTGGGGGCTCGTGGGGCTGGAGATGCAGCTGCAGCTTTTCAAACAGACCTGCAGGTCAAGTTCCTGTGCCTCCCAACATCTTAAATACCCATCAGCAGCACTAAATTTTGGGTGCAGCAGGGCATTAAGGGGTCCTGGAGGCAGGGGAGGATGGGCACTCCTGCCCCCAAGGTCTGGCTGGTGCTGGGCTGGTCCTCCTGCCCCCCAGGGATGATCCAGTGGGAAATTGTGCCAGAGGAGTGAACACCTGAAACAGCCAGGAAATCCAGTCTGGAAAATGGGGCGAGCTGGAAGCACAGGGCACAGCCTGGGGTGTTTTGTCCAACTCCTTCCCTGACCCTGCCCCGGGGCCAGCAGGGTTTTTTCTTCTGCTTTATTTTATTTGGCTTCAAATAACTCACCAGGAGCTGCAGAGGGCACAGGCACTGTTTGAGGTGCTCTGCAGCAGGAGGCAGTGGATGGGCAGTGATTTATCCCTTGATCCTGCCCCGTGGCAGGGGCTGGAACGGGATCAGCTGCGAGGTCCTTCCCACCCTGACCACCCTGGGGTTCTGTGGAAGTGCAGGGAATGTTTGTGCCTCCTTTGTGGGACCCCAGAGGGGGCTGGGGGTGAGGTACAGCTGGGTGTATCTGGGTTTATTCCCAGGGTGTGTCTGGGTTTATTCCCAGCCCTGAGCACTCAGGGAGGAGGGTGGCAGCACATCCCCCCTTGCCCAGCCTGGGTGCTCTGATCCCACTTTGGGAGGAGGTCACAGCATCTGGACAAAAGCAGTGGCTTGTCCTCTCCAGCTGCTGGTTTCCATTGGGTTGACTCCTGTGTCCCTTGAGGGCTGAACTGTATTTTCTAATTATTTCCTTTTCCTTCCAGAAACCTCGGGAAGTCCGGGCTGAGAGTGTCGTGCCTCGGGTTGGGTGAGTAGCTCTGGGCTCTCCCCCAGGGCAGCATCCAGGGGAGGGGTGTGAGGGTTTGGGGTGTGAAAGCCTCGAACGTGCCCAGCCCCTGTGAGTGTCCCAGGAGCCCCGAGAGGGCTGGGGCAGGGCTTGGTTTCATTTCACCCCCCATGTGCCTCGTTATCCCGGCTCCACGCCCTCTCCAGAGCCAGGGAATGCCTTATCCCAGTCCCATCCCCTCCGTGCTCCCCCAGGAGGGGCAGCTGCTGGGAGCTCCTGCTGGCTTTACTCAGGTGAGCAATGCCCCCGTGGAGCTCAGCCTCACAGCACCTGAAAGGCACAGATTTGTCTTTCCTGGTGGAAACCCAGTGCTCTGAGGAGGAGGAGGCTGTTTGGAGGCTGTTTGGAGGCTGTTTGGAGGCTGTTTGGAGGCTGTGAGCTCCTTGACCCTGTGCCAGGCCGAGCAGCAGGAGTGCAAAGCCCCCAGGATGTGCAGGAGCCCCCCAGGGATGGATGCTCCGGGCTGCCAGAGCCCCATCCAGCCCCTCTCCTTGTTCCTGGGGGTCAGAGGGGCTGCCACAGGGAGATGCTGCTCGAAGAATCACTGAAAAAGGCATGAGCAAAGCCAGGTTTAATACAAATTTATACAGTCATTGAGTTTAATGGCAGAGTTTCTTTTATTGCAGGTGGAGCACATGAGGGAAAGTCAGGTTAAAATCAGTCTGCAGTGATTTAAGGGGAGGCAGAGGGGGAAGGAGATCCTCCTGTTGAGTCCTGGGGTTGAGAGCAGCCCCAGTGCCAAACTCAGCCTCAGGCTGGATCAGTGCTTTAGGTCTGAAGGATTCAGCAATGCCTGATCAACACAACAATAGCAGTGCTTAATCAGCTGACTAATTTAACATTTATCAAGTGACTCAATAGGATTTGCTATAAGCACAACAGTGGCTTAATTATGAATCTAAGCTAATTATGAATCTAAGATGGCAACATTCATGCTACTCTTACTCAGAGTATTTAAATCAATTCATGTGCACACAGAGCCAAGGAGTCTGTCCCAAACCATGAACCTGTGAAGCACTTCAGGGAAACACTGCTGTCTGTAGACGCACAGCCTATGGGCTGCTTGGCTTTAGTCATCAGGGAATTTCCATCCTGGATGCAATTTGGCTTGCTAGTTACTGGAATTTTCCTTGAGAAGCCCAGTAATGACATTATTTAACAATTACATTATTATTATTAGGTCAGAGCAACCTGGCCTAGTGGGAAGTGTCCCTGGCCATGGCAGGGGTGGAATGGGATGAGCTTTAAGGTCCTTCCCAACCCAAACCATTCCATGGTTCTGTGATTATTCTGCTCAGGCCGTTCAGACAGATAAATAAGGTCTTGGGACTGTTTGTTGGAAAACAGGAGCTTGTTAGAGCACAGGTCCTGAGAGCAGAGAGGGTTTGGGATGAGGTTTGGGGGGGGGGGGTTACCCTGGGAGGGTTACCTGCTCGGGGCAGCTGATCTGCCTGATCCTTCCAGCCCCATCCCTGCCAGGGCTGGCTGCTCACAGGGCAGGTGGCAGCACATTTTTTTCCAACATGCTCTGGGATTTCGTTTTAAACTGGAGGGAGTTGTGAAAGTCACCCTGTACCACAAGTCAGAGGGACAAGGCCAGCTCTGCCAAGTGCTCTTCTGGTTAAAATAGCCCCAGCCCTGGAAAGGACTTGTCTGTGCAGAGGTTTTATTTATCAGCCTCACAGCTTTCCCAAGTGCTGCTGTTGTGGTGGAGGAGAAAAGCCATGGGAAGGAAGTAGCAGCAGGAAAAGAAAAAAAAAAACGGTTTTGCAGAGCTTTTCTTTGATTTCAAGCGGGTGGAACTGCAGCAGCATCTAAATATACTGAGCCTTTGTGAGTGCAGCTGTGCAGGGAGCAGGGGGGCTGGGGAGGCTGCTGGGCACCTCCTCCTGCTCCAGCATTGTGAGTCCTGCAGCCCCTGCCCTGTGGGCAGGAACTGGGGACAGGGGAGCTGGAACGCCTGAAATCCAGAAATTCCCTGGAATGTGCAGGTGTTCCTCCTCCAGCACAGCACCTTTTGTTTTGGATGCTTGTTTTGGGTTGGAAGGGCTTTAAAGCTCATCCTGCTCTCTCCCTGCCATGGGCAGGGACACCTCCCACTGTCCCAGGCTGCTCCCAGCCCCAATGCCCAGCCTGGCCTTGGGCACTGCCAGGGATCCAGGGGCAGCCACAGCTGCTCTGGGCACCCTGTGCCAGGGTCTGCCCACCCTCCCAGGGAGGGATTTCTCCCCAGTATCTGATCTCAATCTCCTCTCTTTCAGTGTAAAATCATCCCCCTTGTCCCACCCCTCCCTCTGAGATCCATCAGGTGTCTGCTCCAAGTGCTGCTTTATTTGACTTTCCTAAATGGCTTCTCTCTTGCAGTTCCCCAAAAGATAAATGTGTTTCCCTGTGTTCTCTGCAGCATGAAAATCTAATTTAGGGCTCACTAAAGTTTCTGAAGGCTCAGCAGTCTTCCTCAAAAGCCTTGCAAAATCTCAGCAAGGTGGGAGTGTGCTTCACCCTGCAGGTTGAAAACCAGAGGAGAATGGGGAGTGGGGCAGAAATCAAAGGTGGGCAGGGCTGGGGCAGCAGGGACCCTTCAGTGACATCCTGCTCCTCCTGGCTCACCTGTGGGTGAACTCCTGTGCTGCCAGAGGTGCTGGGGGTGTTCCCCAGGCAGGGATATTTGGGTTGGGCCCCAAGCATCATTCCTGGAGCTCCCATGGAGCTGGGACTGCTCAGCCAGGCTGCCCTTCCCTGGCACCCAGCTCCTGCAGCATCCCAGTGCCCTGCTCCTGCCTGGGCTGAGCTTCCAGCCCCTCCTTTGGGTGAGTTTCCTCCAGGTGAGCCTTTAACTGAGGATCTGCACAGCCCAGCCCTGGCTGGTGGGAGGCTCTCTGCTTGATGCTGGATCCAAAATGTGCTTGTGACCCCAGGGAGAAGCAAGGTTGTGCTTTTCACGTGGATTCCTGTTGATTTTGGGAGAAAGCTGAGGCAGCTTCCACCGAGGTGATGGTGATGAAATGAGCAGGACAAAAGCAGCCATCCCCAGACCAAATCCTGTGTACAGAATCTCACAGCTGGCTGCAGAAATCGGTGTTCTGTGAGCCCAGAGGGGTTGGGTGCTGCTCCTGCCCTTGGCCTTTGCTCTGGGGATCAGATTTGCAGAGCCCTGGCTCCCTCTGTGCTCAGCACCAGCCCCAGGTGCCAGAGCTCCGTGTGGCACTGTCCCTGCCAGGAGCAGGACAGGGATCACCCCGGGCTGGCAGCAGGAGAGGCTGTGGGGCTCAGCCAGGAGGAGCCCTTTGCTCCTGCAGAGGTGACATTCCTGCTGGCAGTGGCACTGTCCAGGGCTGAGGTTTGCTTTGGCACTGAGCATCACACCTGCTGGGCTCGGGGTGGGAGGGAAATGGAGGCAGACCTGGGCTTGAGGCAGGAATTCCTGTTAAAGGTGAGGATGTCCCGTTGGAGAATTGTTTCTCAAGGCAAAAGGGAGCAGGGGGATGGGATGGGAGTGGGAGGTGTGTCTGCCCCTGGGGCAGGGGGCAGGGGATGCCTTTGCAAACCATGAGCTGGGATAGGAGAGAAGAGAGACAGGGAAAAGGAGCAATTTAAAAAATATATTTCTTTCTCCAGTATATTTTTCTTCCCCAGAGCGTGTGTTGGCTGAGGTTGTGAATCATCCTTGGCTGTTGTTTGAAATGCCAAATGCGCCTTGGGCTTTTTTTGCCTTTTTTTTTTTGATTTCCCAGGGGCTTGGAGCAGCCTGTGCCACGCTGTGCCTTGGCTGTGGGTGCCTTCCCTGCCCCTGACTCCCTCTCCCAGCCACTCCTGATGCTTTAGAGCTCACCTTACCGAGCCCAAACTCACAACCCTGCCTGCTTTTTGTGATGATCATGGGAAAAAAACCCCAAGGATTCCCCACCCGTGTGCTCCTGCTGATGCTCCTGTCCCCCAGCTGGGGTCTGGGAGCGTGGGGTGGACACAGAGGGACCTCAGGCAGGGCCATCCAGTGCCACAGATATTTTTTCCTTGCATTTAAAGGGCTTTTAGGTGCTTGTGAGTCTCACTTGAGCCACGGGGAGCTCTCGGGCTGCTCTCCCTGTGCCCAAAGCCCCGAGCGGGTGGTGGCTCGGTGGGACGTGAGTTGTGTCAGAAGGTAAATTCCAGAGAGGATGTGCACTCCGTGGGGAGGATAAACAATTCCCTTCCTCCTCACCTGTGCACCCATGTGCTGCTCACGCAAAAGAAAACAAAACAAAACAAAAAAAAAATCCCTTTGAGATAAACAGTCTCAACCCATTTTTTGGTACAAACATGTTTTAATGTATTCCTGGAAAAAGAACGCCTCCGAAGCTTTAACGTGGAAATCAGGCTTCATTTGGTTATTTTTTTATCTGCGTGAAGAAGCTTAAAATGAAAACAGGTTTCAGTTTTATCTTTGTTGTGCAGGACCAGAGCACTCAAACTCCAATAATAAGAGAAAATACCTTTCCTCAGGTCTGCAGCCAGCAAGGTGTAGCAGGGGTAGCTCCTGCCCCGTTATTATTGTCCTTATAGAGCTGAGGAAAATATAAAATTAGCTGGAAAATGTGTGCTCTTTGCTCATTTATTTAATTTCCATTTCATCCCTGATCCGTGGCAAACTCGGCTTTCCCAGCTCGGGTTGTTCTGCAGGAAATCAGGAGTTGCAGTTTGAACTCACACTTTGTGCATCTTTAAATAGCTTCATTTGCACTCAGAGAAACCTGGCGTATTAAAAAATTCCGACTGACCTTTTTTTTTGAGGGAAAGAGAGCGAGATTCCCCTGCCGGAGATGATGAGCGTGGCTGCGCTCGGAGCGGGGCTGATCAAAGCTGCCCGAGCGTGAGCCGGCTCTGCCTCTGCTCAGGTTTGTGTCCCGGCACCCAGGGACCCGCTCCCTCTTTGATCAGGGCCTGGGAGCATCCTTTGCATCTTTTCAAGTGCAGGCAGGCAGGGAAGGTGGAATTTCTGCCCCTTTGCAGCATCAGAGCTCAGCGGCACAGAGCTGTCTGTGCTGTTCGCATCCCGATCCACGGGCTGGGCTGGGCTGCGAGGGATCCCCCGGTGCCACCCCTGCCCCGGGCAGGGACACTTCCCACTGTCCCAGGCTGCTCCCAGCCCCGTCCAGCCTGGCCTGGGACACTGCCAGGGATCCGGGGGAGATCTCACTGGATTTTCCAGCTTGGAGCCTGAGCCCCTCTGCCCTCCTTAAAGCATCCCTCCACAAGTGAGAATTTTCAGTCCTGGGGTGTTTGGAGAGAGCCTCGTGAGCTCTGACCCATCCATTCGGGGAGTGACCTCGGAATTTCTGTGCAGCTTGTGAGCAGAAGCTGTGCTGGGGATCAGGGGGATGCTGTGACAGGCTGCTGCAGGGCACAGGGGTGGCACAGCCCTGCCAGGGCTCACCATGCCAAGGTCAGGGCAGCAGCGATGTCTGAGCGGGGTCCCACGTGTGATCTGCTGCTCCTCCAGCTCCCTGCTGCCCTAGGAAATATGTATTCCTAAAATAAATAAATATATATATATATAAAAAATATCCATGTGGGAAATAATGTTCCCATAGGAATTCCTGGGGGTTAGGCCAGCTGAACTTTAAAGGTCCCTTCTAACCAAACTATTTTATGATCCAGTTAAATCCACACGCTGCTTCCACCACAGGATATTTAAGTTTGGGGTTTGTTTTTTTGTTTGTTTGGTTTTTTTTTTGTTTGTTTGTTTTTTGTTTTTGGTTTTTTTTTTTACCAATGACCATAAAGATATAATGCCCCAAGTTTTCCTAATAATAGACCAGAGTCAGCAACTGAGCCTAAGATGCTGCTGCTTTAGGAGCCAGCCTAGGGAAAGCACTGCCCTGTGGCTGTGCTGGCACTGGGCATTGGCTCCATGGAAAGTTTCCCGGGGAAAAGTCACTTTGGGTTGGAAATCCTTCCTGTCACAAGAAATATTTCTCTTTTTATGTCTTTTTTTTTTTTNGATCTCACTGGATTTTCCAGCTTGGAGCCTGAGCCCCTCTGCCCTCCTTAAAGCATCCCTCCACAAGTGAGAATTTTCAGTCCTGGGGTGTTTGGAGAGAGCCTCGTGAGCTCTGACCCATCCATTCGGGGAGTGACCTCGGAATTTCTGTGCAGCTTGTGAGCAGAAGCTGTGCTGGGGATCAGGGGGATGCTGTGACAGGCTGCTGCAGGGCACAGGGGTGGCACAGCCCTGCCAGGGCTCACCATGCCAAGGTCAGGGCAGCAGCGATGTCTGAGCGGGGTCCCACGTGTGATCTGCTGCTCCTCCAGCTCCCTGCTGCCCTAGGAAATATGTATTCCTAAAATAAATAAATATATATATATATAAAAAATATCCATGTGGGAAATAATGTTCCCATAGGAATTCCTGGGGGTTAGGCCAGCTGAACTTTAAAGGTCCCTTCTAACCAAACTATTTTATGATCCAGTTAAATCCACACGCTGCTTCCACCACAGGATATTTAAGTTTGGGGTTTGTTTTTTTGTTTGTTTGGTTTTTTTTTTGTTTGTTTGTTTTTTGTTTTTGGTTTTTTTTTTTACCAATGACCATAAAGATATAATGCCCCAAGTTTTCCTAATAATAGACCAGAGTCAGCAACTGAGCCTAAGATGCTGCTGCTTTAGGAGCCAGCCTAGGGAAAGCACTGCCCTGTGGCTGTGCTGGCACTGGGCATTGGCTCCATGGAAAGTTTCCCGGGGAAAAGTCACTTTGGGTTGGAAATCCTTCCTGTCACAAGAAATATTTCTCTTTTTATGTCTTTTTTTTTTTTTAATTTATTTTTTTGATTCTAATTTTGACTTGCAGGATGCTAACTAAATGCTGAAGTACATGTTGAAGGAGACTTTCATTCCCCAAATGATGTGTCGTAGCAGCATGATGAATTTTTTCCAATCTGTCAGATGGAAGCTTTGGAAAGTGATTTCTGGTTTGGAAAGAGTTTTAGATTTGGCAGTGCCCAGGGCCAGGCTGGNAGCCCTGCCAGGGCTCACCATGCCAAGGTCAGGGCAGCAGCGATGTCTGAGCGGGGTCCCACGTGTGATCTGCTGCTCCTCCAGCTCCCTGCTGCCCTAGGAAATATGTATTCCTAAAATAAATAAATATATATATATATAAAAAATATCCATGTGGGAAATAATGTTCCCATAGGAATTCCTGGGGGTTAGGCCAGCTGAACTTTAAAGGTCCCTTCTAACCAAACTATTTTATGATCCAGTTAAATCCACACGCTGCTTCCACCACAGGATATTTAAGTTTGGGGTTTGTTTTTTTGTTTGTTTGGTTTTTTTTTTGTTTGTTTGTTTTTTGTTTTTGGTTTTTTTTTTTACCAATGACCATAAAGATATAATGCCCCAAGTTTTCCTAATAATAGACCAGAGTCAGCAACTGAGCCTAAGATGCTGCTGCTTTAGGAGCCAGCCTAGGGAAAGCACTGCCCTGTGGCTGTGCTGGCACTGGGCATTGGCTCCATGGAAAGTTTCCCGGGGAAAAGTCACTTTGGGTTGGAAATCCTTCCTGTCACAAGAAATATTTCTCTTTTTATGTCTTTTTTTTTTTTTAATTTATTTTTTTGATTCTAATTTTGACTTGCAGGATGCTAACTAAATGCTGAAGTACATGTTGAAGGAGACTTTCATTCCCCAAATGATGTGTCGTAGCAGCATGATGAATTTTTTCCAATCTGTCAGATGGAAGCTTTGGAAAGTGATTTCTGGTTTGGAAAGAGTTTTAGATTTGGCAGTGCCCAGGGCCAGGCTGGACACTGGGGCTGGGAGCAGCCTGGGACAGTGGGAGGTGTCCCTGCCCATGGCAGGGGTGGCACTGGGTGGGCTTTAAGGTCTCTGACAACCCAAACCATTCCATGGTTGGAATGCAGCTCTGTATTTTGGCAGCTCAGAATCCCCTGGGGGGTGCCCTGAGCAGCTCCCTGTGCCTCTCCCACCCTGGGAGAAGGTGCCAGCCAGTCCTGCCCAGCTGCAGGAGCTCTCTTGGGGCTGCACCATCCCTGAGCCGGTTCACCCCATTTTAAAACCCGTTTCATCCCAAAGAGAATTTCGTTGAAGCATCACTTTTGATGTCAAACCCCTCTTGTAGTAACAGATTATTTTGGTTTTTTTTTCCAGGAACCTGGGTCACTTTTGGAGGTCAGATCTCAGACGAGGTGAGTGCTGCTCTGTGTAAGTCCAAAGCATGGAACAAACCCCACTCTGGGATATTTTTGAATGAAGTTGTGGCTCCTGGAACCTTCCTGCACGGAGACACAGCAGCGAGTCACTGCACAGAGCTCTGCCCCAGCCCCCTCACGAAGCTGGCGTTGCCAGAGATGGGCTCCCACCAGCCCCATCCACCCCTCAGGGCCATCTCCTCCTTCCCACGGCAGTGGCTCCGTTCCTGGAGCGCAATTTGGGAATTATTTCAGTGCGTGGATGTAATGGGCAATAGCTGTAAATCCAGGCAGGGGCTGGGCTTGCAAAGGTGATTTATTTTTGGCATAATTAGCTGAAGCAAACGAAAACGAGCTCGGGTTTCCTCCGTGCTTTGCCCTGGAGCAGATGGCTCCTGATCCAGGGAATCATCCTGGGAGCGCTGGTCTGTGTGTGGGCTCCCCTCAGCCCCAGCTGCCTCCCCCCAGGACACGGAATTACCCCCAGAATAACTCTGGCATGAGGCAAGGAGCCCAGGAGCCCGAATTCAAAGGGGTTTTCCTTTAAATTCACTTGATCTTTCACGGTACCTCTGCTTCTCCTGGTGTATGCCCAGTTTTGATCCGGTCTCGGGGCGCTGTGGGATGTTTTGGTGGTCAGTCGAGGCTTGTTTTGATGGCCACTTTGCTCCCTGGTTCTCCTGCCCTCCCTGCTCAGAAGAATTCCATGCAGAGGGGCCACTGGAGAAGCAGGACAGGGGCACAGCCCTGTCCTGGGGGATGCCCTCCCTGGGGATGCTGAGCCAGAGCTTTTAACCCCCTCGGGGTGCAGCACCCCCAGGGAGCAGGAGGAGCCCTGGGACTCCTCCGGGGCTCCCATAGGATGGTCCCCAGGCATTTCCATAGCCCGCAGCATCTCTGGAGAGCCGCAGGGCAACCTGGTGGGCAGGCAAAAGAGCTTTGAACTGCCCCCATCCGGTGTTAAACGCGAGATCTGCCGAGTATCTCCTGTAACCCTGCTAAATTCTTGGCTGCCTTCCTGATAAAAAGCTCCCGTGAGAGAAGATTCATTCCAGCCGGGCTGGCTCCAAGGGAAGGCCATGTAAATCTGTGTTTTGGTGTCTCTCTCTGCCCTGTCAGAGGTGTCTCCTGGGCAGGGGCTGCCGCAGCCCTTCCCGGCTGTGCTGAAGCCCGGGGTGGGATTTTCCCGGTGCGGGATTTTCCCTGCTGGCTCGGGATGCTGTCGGCCCCCCCTCAGCTGTCCATCCCTGCCCCCGCAGGTGGCCGAGCAGCTGATGACCATCGCCTACGAGAGCGGTGTGAACCTCTTCGACACGGCCGAGGTGTACGCGGCCGGCAAGTGAGTGACCGCTGCCCCCGGGGCGCGGCTGTGCCCGGACAGGGCTGGGTCCGCCTCCCTGCCAGGGACCTGGGCTTCCCTGCGCTCCCCGCTTCCGATGGATTGGGCTCTTGGAAAGCCACTTATCCCTGGGTGGAGCAGGAAAAACCTTTGTACTCGGAGCACTCCTAAAATAAACCCAACTAAATTAACCCAGAGCCTCCTGTACGCAGCGAAGGCTGGAGTGCAACGCTTGTGCCGCTTGCTGTCGGCACGGGGAGAAAAATGTCCTGAATAAAGGAAAATTCACTGCAGATCTTAACGGTGATGGATGGCCGGGGGCTGTGACAGCTCCAGGCACGGATCCCAGCGGGAGCTCTCGGAGCCGCTGCGCGATGGGGAGAGCCCAGGAACCGGGGCTGGGATGGCTCACAGGGCTCAGCCCGAAAGCCGGGCTGGGACACCGCGTCCTGCTGAGGGCTCTGGGAAGGGGCAGCGGGGGGGGACAAGAGGCTTTGGGCCGGTGGATGGGACCTGTCCCAGCTGGGGGCACTGGGGAAGGGAGGGGATCTGCTCTGGGGGGCACTGGGGAGGCCGCGGTGGGCGGTGGCTGGGGCACTGAGCATCCTCTGCCTCTCTCACGCCGGGCTCGTCTTCCTGCCAGGGCCGAGGTCATCCTGGGGAACATCCTGAAGAAGAAGGGCTGGAGGTACTGTGTGGCATTCCCTGTCCACTGACGAGCGGGCCCCCTCGCCTTAGGGCAGTCCCCCTGGATTTTAGGAATTTCCCGTGTCGGGTGCTGCCGTGGTCCCTCAGGGGCAGTCACACCTTCCAGTGCCAAGCAAAGGGCTCTCCTGGATTTCTGGGTGTGCACAGGGACTCCAGGAGGCTGTGACGACCCCTGGGGCCACCCTGTCTCAGTTAGACCCCTTGGGAGTGCATCCATCCCCTAATGCAGGTGGGAATTCCTGGGCTCTCAGTGACTGCCCACGTTCAAAATTCCCCCCCAAATCACCACTGGAGTCAGTGTCTCCTCAGTTTCACAGCTGCTCTTTCCAGTTTGAGCATTCCCAGCAGAAATGCTGCTCCCAGGTTTTAGCAGTTGCTGATGGGCTCCATCCTACTTGGTTGCATTTATTATTTTTTAAAAATAATAATATTAAATTTTCTGTTCTTTTGGCAGGAGGTCCAGTTTGGTGATAACCACAAAGCTGTACTGGGGTGGCAAGTAAGTGTGACACTCACTTGTCCTGGTGTTTGCTGCTCCAGCCCTGCAGCCAGCACAGGTTAATGGCACCTGGGGGAGCTTTGCTGCTGTTGCTGTATTTCTGCTAATTTTGCCAAGTGTTTTAAGGGGCTGGAGTTATTCACCTGGGGAGGAGAAGGCTCCAGGGAGAGCTCAGAGCCCCTTGCAGGGCCTAAAGGGGCTCCAGGAGAGCTGCAGAGGGACTGGGGACAAGGCATGGAGGGAAAGGACACAGGGAATGGCTTCTCAGTGCCAGAGGGCAGGGCTGGATGGGATTTTGGGAATTGGGAATTGCTGGCTGGGAGGGTGGGCAGGCCCTGGCACAGGGTGCCCAGAGCAGCTGTGGCTGCTCCTGGATCCCTGGCAGTGCCCAAGGCCAGGCTGGACATTGGGGCTGGGAGCAGCCTGGGACAGTGGGAGGTGTCCCTGCCATGGCAGGGGTGGCACTGGGTGGGGTTTGAGGTTCTTCCCAACCCAGCCAGTCTGTGGTTCTGCAGTTCTGGGGATGTTTAAGTCAGAGCACAAATTGGTGCTCCCAGGCTGTGGCACCTCTGGCGTTTCCCAGCCGTGTTCCTGTTCTTCCCTTGCAGAGCTGAGACGGAGAGAGGCCTTTCCAGAAAACACATCATTGAAGGTACCTGGGCTGGGGTCCGGCCGTGCCAGGGGCTCAGGCTGCCCGTGGGGTGGGCTGTGTCCAGCTGGATCCCAGGACAATGCTCTCCCATGAGCTGGGGCTGTGGGATCCCCCTGCTCCCCATGCCAGTCCCACGTGGGGCAATTCCCAGACTTGGCTGAGGTGCCCAAAAGGATCAAAGGATCGTTTTGGCTCCCCTCAAAAACTGTGAGCAGATGGGTTGCACTAAAAGCCCCCCAGCATTCCGTGCTGACCGTGGGGTTTGCTGGGGGAGCTCTCTCTGCACACCCCCAGCCATGGCCAGGGGCGCCTGGGCTCCTCTTGGAGCCACCAGGGACGAGGATGAGGATGTGGGCATGATGTCAGCCTGCAGAAACAGCCTCTGGAGGGCTGCCAGGCCCCAGCTGGCACGGCTGAGGTTTGCTCTGGTGCTGGTCCTGCTCAAGTGCTTGGTTTTGCTGCCCGTTCCTCACCTGGCTCTGTGCATCCACATCCCGCCGAGAGCTGCCTTGCTCACCCCTCGGGGCTTATTCACCCAAATCAGCTCCTCTTCTCCTTCCCACTGCTTTTGTCTGTCCTTTTGGATGTGTTACTGCAGGAGAGGGAGCAGAGCATGAACACTGCTCTGGTTACCCCCATCCAAAGCCTTGTCTGTGTCTGCCTGGGGAGTACCCAGGGCAGGGCTGCAGCTCCCAGCACACAGGGGCAGCACTGCCCGTTCCCATGGAACTAAGGATCATGTCCAGGATCAGCAGTGTCAGTGTGACCTTGTCCCTGTGAGAGGAGCCAGCCTGGGCTGGCTGCCCTTGGCCCTGGAGCAGGAGCATCCTGCAGCTCTGGGCTGCTCCTGGCCAGTGGCACAGGGCTGGGGCTGCTCCCTGCAGGAACCCTGGGTGAACCACCCCAGGGGTGGGAAAGGCTGGAGAGGGGCATTCCAGGGATGTCCAGCTCCCAGAAGGGCAGTGCCAGGTCCCTGGGGAGGACTCATCCCCTCCTCCTTTGCTGTGTGACCCACTTGTGCCTTCTGCCACCACGGGATGTGCAGAACCTGCTGTTTGGGGACTCAGATGAAGTCCTCTGGGTCAAGATCCATGGAGAAGCCCAGGGCAGCAGCTCCTCCTTTTTGGGTGCTGCCCACCTGGAAAATGCAGAGCTGAACCCCAGGGGAGCCCTAGGGCAGTGCCCAGGTCAGGTGGGGTCAATCTGTGGGAGAGCAGCTCCTCTCTGGGGTGCAGGTTTGGCTCCATCCCTGCACCAGGGGCAGCTTCCCCTCCCAGTGACCAGCTGGGATTGCCCTGGAGAGTTTTATCTTGGAGTGTTTGCAGGATCCAGCTGTGTTGGGATGTGACCTTCCCAGCAAGGTAATGCTGGAGAAAGTGTTTCTTGCAGCACATTCTGTTGAATTTTCATCTAAATAAGCCTCAGTGAGGTGGTGGCACTAAAGGTGCTCGAGGAGGTGGCAGATGTGTCACAGGCACTCCAAACCCATCCATTTTCCATTTCTTGTGGAGCTACTTCAGGAAATGACAGAAAAGCACAGGCAGCAGTTGGAATAATTTCACAGAACACCCTGCAAACAGCATTAAGGTCAATGGTAGATATTTTATAAATACATATATATACGTATGTGTGTATTTATATCTATCTGTGTGCGTGAGAGAGAGAAGAGGGTTTTTAACAGTTATTTTCTACAAATCTTCCCAAGAACAAAATGTTTTTATGAATGTTCATGAAGAATGAGTCAAAATAGAGCAGGCTGAGAATGTTTGCTGAATTCTGAGATGGATGAAATGCCCATCCTCTGCTCGCCCTCTTTCATACCCTCATCCAGAGACACATAAATATATCTGTAGGGGTTTGGTGCCATCTCCCATCAGATCCTCTCAGGAAGGCTCTCTGAACCTGGGCGTTCATGGACTGAGCTGCAAAGGGCTCTGCCCAAGTCCCTCTGCAGTGCAGGTGGGCACAGCTCACCCTGACAGGGCAAAGCCCTCCCTGGTGCTTCCCCTGCTCTTCTCAAGGCACCAACCCCAGTGCCACCGTCCTTCCCTCTGGGATTGCACCCCTGCAATGTCCCCCTGGGGCTGGGCCACGGGAGGCTCTGTGACAAAACTCAGCTCGAATGAACTGCAAACAGGAGCAGGGCCCTGCAGTGGCCCCTGGCAGCTGCCCCTGCCGGGCTGGCAGGGGCACACTCGGTAACCAGGGGCTGGGCAGCCCAAATCCTGGGAATTCTGAAACAAAGGACCTCCTTGTGGAAGGAGGGGCTCTGCATGTGGCCACATTGGTGCTTTCTCCTTCATAGGGCAGCAGGACATGGGACAACATCATTCAGCATCCCTCTCGTATCCTAAGTGGTTGTGTGTGTGTGTATATATTATAAATACATATATTTAAACACCCCAAGCTGTATTTGAGCCCCATTTTGGCTCTGTTCCGTGCCTCCCTCTGACCCTGCCTTGTCCTTGTCTCTGCTTTCCCATTCCCAGGGCTGAAGGCTTCTCTCCAGAGGCTGCAGCTGGAATATGTGGACGTGGTCTTTGCCAACCGGCCGGACAACAACACCCCCATGGAAGGTTGGTGGAGCTGCAGTTAAAGGTTTTAATGTGCCTGATCCCAGCTTAAGGGCTTAGATTGAGGAGGGCAGGAGATGAAAAACAATTTGAAATTAAATGTTCAGGTGGGGCAGTTTAAATATGAAATATCTCATTTGTTGTGTCCTGTCCATGGAAGGTGTCCCTGCCTGCAGCAGGGGGATGGAATTAGATGATATTTTAGTCCCTCCCAAGCCATTAAAGGTTTCTATCCTGCCATGACATGAATTTGTATGTTTGGGAAGGAAATGGACGTTTCCTTTATGTCTCAGGAGCAGCTTTAAGGTTTGGATTATTTCCTTTTCCTGATTCCTTCAGCTGAAATGGGTTTGTGTTTGGATTTAAGGCAGGTGTCCCTGTCAGACGGCTGCAGGAGCTGTTGTGGATGGTCCATGGGAATCAAACAGCCCTGGAGCTCCAAGGCAGGAGTCCTGGCACCCATTTCCTTGCTGACCATGGGGCTGTGCCACCCAGGGTGACCCGCAGGTGCCACCCAGTGCCAGCAGCTGCGGTCAGGGGCTTTAGGAGCAGTGCAGCTTTCCCAGGAGCTGCTGAGGACAGGGAAGGTGCTGTGCTGGGTCTGGGAGGGAGGAGTGAGCTCTCTGCTCAGTCCCCTGTCCCTGAATGGTCTGGAAGGGTTTCTGTGCCCCCAGCACAGCAGATCCCCTGTTCCCATCTCAGCAGATCCCTGTTCCCAGCTCAGCAGATCCCACATTCCCAGCTCAGCAGATCCCCTGTTCCCATCTCAGCAGATCCCTGTTCCCAGCACAGCAGATCCCACGTTCCCAGCTCAGCAGATCCCTGTTCCCAGCTCAGCAGATCCCACATTCCCAGCTCAGCAGATCCCACATTCCCAGCTCAGCAGATCCCCTGTTCCCAGCTCAGCAGATCCCACATTCCCAGCATAGCAGATCCCACATTCCCATCTCAGCAGATCCCTGTTTCCAGCTCAGCAGATCCCTGTTCCCAGCTCAGCAGATCCCACATTCCCAGCACAGCAGATCCCTGCAGCCAGGCACGGGCTGTGCTGCTCGGTGAGGCTCGAGCAGGGTGAGAAAAGGGACGTTTTTGTTGTGAATGGCATGGTGGAGATACTTCCCATGTCCTTCCTGCCTTTTTTATGGTTCACCTACTAAGCCACTTCCATCCCAGAGCATCTGCTGGGCCATCTGTCGGTGCTGTGTTGCCTTCCCGAGCCTCTCCATCCCTGCTCAGCACCACACACACCTCAGCTTCTCCCACAGGGGACTCATGGAGCAGTTTGGCTTGGAAGGCACCTTTAAAGTTCATCTCATTCCACCCCCTGCCACGGGCAAGGACACCTTCCACTGCCCCAGGCTGCTCCAAGCCCTGTCCAACCTGGTCTGGGATGCTGCCAGGCATCCAGGGGCAGCCACTCCTGAAGGAGAAGGTGACTTTGAAATGTTCCCTGTGTATGGCAGCACCTGTGGGTCCTGCTGGGGCAGCCAGCACGTTGTGTGCAGGGGGCACAACCAAATCAAACCCTGGCAGGGTCCTGTTTGTTTTCCCCCTCGTGGGGTTTCTGCCCTGTCCCTCAGACTCCTCCCTCTGCTGCCAAGTGCCCGTGGGCAGCAGCAGCAAGGAGCAGCTTTTACAGACCCTTCTCTGCTCCAGCCCAGCCGGAGCAGATCCCTTCTCTCCCCAGGCTGTCCAGGCTCGGTTCCTCCCCTGGGGAACGGAGCAGACCAGCATTCCATGGAGATTTCCACACTGTCAGTGACTCTGAGCCTCAGGGCACCTGGCAAAGCTGCTTAACCTAAACCCCTGAAATGTATTTACTGTTCTTAAAGGCCCCTGAGCAAATTAAAGCAGCTTTCCATTGTGAAAGCAATGGGTGTTGGAGTCAGGGAGCAGCTGGCGATGAGCACCTCGGGAAGCTCATTGCAGGTGGCTCTGGCTGTACCCCCAGAGCTGGGCTGGGGTCTGCAGGCAGGGGGATGAGGGCTGAGGGGCTGCCCATCCTCGCTGGGACCGGGTCAGGTGTGTGGGGGGTGTCCCTGGCACCCTCTGCCACCACACAGCCCCCTTGGTCAGGGACTCTGGGGGACAGGAAGGATCCGTCCTCTCCGGAATTCCCGTGTGTTCCGTGCCTCTCATCCCCCAGCTGTGCAAGCAGATGCTTTTCCTTCATCCCAAGGGCCTTTTCCACGAGTGCAGCTGGAAAGGAGGGTCCCTGGAGTCCCCTGGTGTGACCCCCCCATTGTCACAGTGCCAGGTGCCCACAGCATATCCAGCACCCAGGCACAGCCCTGGCACGCAGGGAGGGAAGGTGACAATGCTCCTACCAGGGAATTTTAAGCTACTTCAAAGTTATTATTATTATTATTGTGCTGCCAGAGGCTGTTATTTGGGATTTGAAGCATTGATTCATATCTAAAAAAAAAATCTCCTGTTCTTAAGTGCTGCCATTTGGGCATCCAGCTGGCAGGACAAGAGATCTGGGCATGTGATCTTCCTGAATCCCACCACTGTCCCCTGGCTCTGCAAACAAAAGGAGATTATATTTGTATTTATATGCATTTTCTGAGTTGACTTGGGTTGGGGTTTTTTTGAAAGGAGTAGAGGTGGGAGAAACAAAAACAACCACAGGCTGAGATGTGTAAGAGGCGTGTGACGAAATGCTTTTCAAAACTCTGAAATGGTGGCAGGGCAAAAATAGAAAACTGAACCCAGGGAGAAGCTGCTGAGGAGGCAGGGAGGGAGGGGAAGGATCACTTACAGGTTTAGACTGATAGTGGTAGGAAATGGGAAACAATTTTTAATTAAATATTCAGATGGGGAGGCTTGAAATAGCTCATTAGTTGTATCCTGGAGCCCTGGTCAGGTGGAAGGTGTCCCTACCCACGGCAAGGGCTTGGCAGTAGATGATCTTTAAGGTCCTTTACAACCCCAACCAATCTTTGATTCTATATTTACACTTCAGTGAAATGCATTTACATTATTTCATGAAGAAATGGAAGTTTCCTTTACATCCCTGTGCTGGCTTTAATGCTGCCTGAGGGATTTTATTTCATTTCCCTTGTTCCCTCAGATAAAGTGGATTTGTGTTTGGGTTTAAGGCAGGTCTGTGTGTCAAACGAATCCCAGCCCTGCAGGTTACAAATGGAGCCCTCACCCCGGGAGCTGCCTGTCAGTGCCTGCAGGAGGATTCTCAGCAGCGCCCAGATTGGCAGCGACCCCTCCTCGCTGCCGGGCTCCTCCTGCCTTTGCCTTCCCACAAGTAGGGCGAGGGTGCTGCCGAGGCAGAAGGCAGCGTGCCTGGAGCTCGGTGCCCTGTCCCAGGGGGGCACAGGGGTGCCCCGGGCACTGCAGGCTCCAGGGCAGCCCCTCCAGAGGGGTTTGGGGTGCTCACAGTTACTGGGGTGGTTGGGGAGTGTCAGCTCCCCTGATTCTCCCGTGGGAAGAGCACGTGCAGGTGTGGCAGTGCCCGCTGACCACGAGGTGCCACGGGCAGCAGTGCCCCAGAACTATTTTCATTTGTTCCTCAGAGTGAATTTAGCCCATTTCCCCCATTTTGTGGACCTGGGGTTGGGTCTGTGCTGCAGCCCTGTCAGAAATAAGGATTTGTTAGCACAGCCAGGGCAGTGCTGGTGGCTCGTGGCTGCTCCTGGGGACTGTGCCAGAGGGCAGGGATGGATGGGAGGGACATTGGGCAGGAATTGTTCCCTGGCAGGGTGGGCAGACCCTGGCACAGGGTGCCCAGAGCAGCTGTGGCTGCCCCTGGATCCCTGGCAGTGCCCAAGGCCAGGCTGGACATTGGGGCTGCCAGCAGCCTGGGACAGTGGGAGGTGTCCCTGCCCATGGCAGGGGTGGCACTGGATGGGGTTTAACTAAAATTTGAGGGTTTTTTCACCCCCAGGCAGGCAGGGCTGCTCAGCAGAGGTCTGATCCGTTCCTGGTGTGTGCAAGCTTCCATATCCCGAAGAACAATGAGGACCATGGCACTGCTGTGCTGGGTTCTGCACAGGTGACACCCAAAGGTGACAGAGCCCTTGGTGGAAGGGGTTCAGTCATCCATTTTTGCGGGTTTGTCCCCAGTATTCCTGGTAAGAAGAAGCAGACCCAGATATGCACTTTCAGGAAGCAGATTTTAAAATAAATAGAATTTATTTTGAAATTTATTTTCCCACTGTGCTGCCCTCTTGTGTTCCGTTTGAAAGGTGTTCTCCTAAGGCCGTGGTAGGCAAGAGCCAGGTGGGAAAAGCAGTTTTTAACCAGCTGTAGGGCCAATGTCTTGACGTTTGCACAGAAAATGCTTTTCCAGCCACACCTGGGCAGGAGACCACAGCAGGAGCAGTGTTCAGGGCTCGGGGCTGTCAGCGTGTGTGGTGTTTGGAAGTGGATTTGGTGCTGGAAACGTGGCCTCTGGGCACTCCTCACACGCCTGGTTTTGCCTTCCTTCAGAAATCGTGCGGGCGATGACACACGTGATAAACCAGGGCATGGCCATGTACTGGGGCACGTCCCGCTGGAGTGCCATGGAGATCATGGTAGGGGGTGCCAGGGGGGTCAGGGGGTCAGGGATGGCATGGGGGGGCAGGGATGGCATGGGGGGGTCAGGGATGGCATTGGGATCATGGTCAGGGCTGCCATGGGGGGATCACTTTGGAGTCCCCACTTCCCCTTGCCAAGGGCCAGCAAGGCTTGCCTTGGCCATCTCCAGCACGCTCAGAGAGCGTTGCCTGGTGTGTCCTGCAGGATATTGTCACGAGCTGAAGTGTTTCATCCCTGGCTTTCTCCTCTGCAGGAAGCCTACTCTGTGGCCAGGCAGTTCAACATGATCCCCCCCGTGTGCGAGCAGGCCGAGTATCATCTGTTCCAAAGGGAGAAGGTGGAGGTGCAGCTGCCAGAATTGTATCACAAAATCGGTGAGTCTGAGCCTGCTGTGCTTTCTGGCTTTGGCATTCCCAGAAAGGGACGGACAGCAGGGTGATCTGGGGCTCCAGGTGGGACCAATGACAAAGCCAAGTCTCTAGAGTGACCTAAAAGAAAACCCAGTTTACTGTGCCTCTGATAAAGAAGTATTGCTTAATATTACATATTAATAAATAAAGCATATTAATAAACGTTTTAAGTATTAATTGGCTTGGCTGCTCCTTACTCTCTGAGATTCATGTGGTCCATTAAGTAAAATAAATCCTTAATACCCTTAATGGCATCAGCAGCATCTTCCTGGAACACCAACTGAGCGCTGCTGCCAGTGGCAACAGAAACAAGCTGCAATTGCTTGGTTTTGTTCTAGTTTTTAACTGAAAGACATATTTTTGCTACAACTCTGATTTGCCCCACTCCCCTAAAATCCCCTTTTTGTGTTCCCTGTGCAGGGGTGGGAGCGATGACATGGTCTCCCCTGGCCTGTGGGATCATCTCAGGGAAATACGGCAACGGGGTCCCTGAAAGCTCAAGGGCTTCACTCAAGGTATTTCTGGTGGATGTTGGAGTCGTGCTGCTTTTGCGAGGGCAGGGAAACAACAAAGGGGAAAGGGCTCCCCCGTGAGAAGGCCGGGCTGAGGACTGATGGATCAGCTCGGTTTCTCTGGCAACCACACTGCACAGAGCAGGAGAATCTGGGTTAGAGCGAGCTCAGCCTCCCCACGCAGGCAGCTGGAGGCTGAGAGGGGTTTGGGGCTGGGGCTGCACAGGGATGCTGGATGCTGGCACCACCCTGCACTGGTGGGCATCACTGAGGCACGAGCCAGGGGCTCTGTGGTGCTCCAGGCTGCTGTTAATCCTGGAATTGTTAAGGTTGGGAAAGACCTCCAGGGTCACAGAGTCCAATCAAGAATGGATGCAGCTGCTGCCACTTCAGCCCCCTGAGCCATGTAGGTCAAACAGACTTGGACACCAATTTCCTGGGCAACATAGGGCATGGGGGTGCTCAGCCCCCCAGTATCCCCCCAGAGATCCCAGCATCCCTCCAGAGAATCCCCCCAGGCCAAGGGCAGGCCCACCAGAGACCCATGGTCTAACAGATTTTGGCACTCTGCTGTCACCACAGCTTGGTTTGTCCACAGTTACCCTGATTTTATTCTTACTGGGGGTTATGGGGTCCAGAAAGAAAACTGAGGAGATTCCAGGTTCTGGAGTGAGAATAAAACCAGAGAGCTGAGGACAGTAGGAGACGTTCTGGTCCTGCCCTGATTGCTTTGGGCAGCCCAGCTTTGTGTTACTCAGCCTCCACGACCTTCTGGGTTGGATGTGGCTTTTCAAGTGCTGCTATTTATATATTTATAGACCGTAATTAGAAATAGCCTTAAACTTCCCATTTTGGAGGATGAAAGCTGACAGCCCGATGTGCTGTGGTTGCTCTGCAGTGCTACCAGTGGCTGAAGGAGAAGATCATCAGCGAGGAGGGCAGGAAGCAGCAGGGGAAGCTGAAGGACCTGTCCCCCATCGCCGAGCGCCTGGGCTGCACGCTGCCACAGCTGGCTGTCGGTGGGTCCCTGCACAGCTGCACACCTCCAGGGGGGTCAGGGCTGGCTTGGGAAAGGCTGGCACAGAAAAGGTGTTTTCTTTCCATCATGGTTTGGTCTGGGCCTGTAGCTGGAGATATGTTTGTTATCTCAAGTGCGTAAATCATTATTTGTCCTGGAGTGGTTTGGTTTAGAAAGGAGCTTAAAGGTCATCCAGTGCCACCCCCTGCCATGGGCAGGGACACCTTCCACTAGCCCAGGTTGTTCCAAACCCATCCACCCTGGCCTGGGATGCTCCCAGCTTCTCTGGGTAGCAATTACTTAAAGCAGGATTGCTTCCAGCAGCAGCATCAGGCTGTGACTGACAGGGCCAGAGCATCCTGGGCATCCCCAGGGCTCCCACCTCCCTGTTTCCCTGGACACTGCCTGTCCTGATGAAGCCCTCACATTTGGGGTGCTGGGCTGACCAACAAGGGAATGCTGTTCAAAATGAGTTTGGGGTTTTTTTTCTAATAATTATCTTCATGCTGCTGAGAGCTGAGGCTGGAAAATACCAGGTGTCTGTCAGAAAGGTGATCCCTGGCTCAACAGCCCAGCAGTGAATCCTTGGGATTTGGGATAGGGAACAACCAAACCCCACAAGTCTGAGAAGTGCTGGGGCAGAGGGACCAGGCTCAGGTGGGATCCTGGAAGGTCTGTGGGGCTTGTTCTCTGATCTGTGCATCTTCCTCCTGGTAGTTCCAGAGAAGCAAAGATGAGCCAAATAATGTGATTATTTCCAAAAGAGAGGCTCTGTCCAACACTGGGGTCTGGAGCCAGGCTATGTCATTCCATCTCTGTTCCTGACCCCCTTGTGCCTTTATTGCCAGCATGGTGCCTGAGGAATGAGGGGGTGAGCTCTGTCCTTCTGGGATCCTCCAACCCCGAGCAGCTGATCGAGAACCTCGGAGCCATACAGGTGAGCCCAGGGGGTGGGTGGCACCTCCGTGGAGGGGCTGACCTCAGCTGCTCAGTGCCAGACTTCAGCACAGTGGGAACACTCGGGGTTGTGTCTCCCAGCTCTGCTCATGCTCCTTCACCAGGCACATCTGTGGTGTCACCGTGACCTGGGGTCACTGCAGACATACCCAGTGGCACCAGGGTGGCACCAGCAGCTGTCATGTACCTGAAAATGCAGGTGATTCCAGGCCGTGCTGTGACAGATTCTGTGCTGCCACGTGTGTCCCCTGCACCCACCTTAATTATTCCCTGTGGTATTTCACATCCAGAGCTTCCTCTGCTGTCCTGGCCACCAGCTCGTGTCCCACTGCAGCCAGGCAATATTCCACACAGCAAGCTGAGAGGCTTTGCTGTGATTTTCTCACTGAGTGCAGACACTCCAGTGGTTTTTCCTTTAAGGGAGAAAGTTATTAGGTGAATGTTTAATATCTGTCACACAAAAACCCCAGAGGAAATGTACTTTGATAAAATCTGGGTTTCATTTTGGAATAATCTCGATTAAACATGGCTTTCTTCCACCCCAGGTCCTTCCAAAGATGACATCCCATATTGTAAACGAAATAGATAATATCCTGGGCAACAAGCCCTACAGCAAGAAGGACTACAGATCCTAATGCAATGCATGAATTTCCTGGACTGCATGGTTTAGAAGTGCTCTGTACTCCAGTACAGCCCCGAATTACTCTCATGAGAATCATTCAGCACTTGCTGCTCGGTGTCTACTGTCACTGGATCCTTCGAGATGTGTGCTCTTGCTACTACTCTGCGGTGAATTTAAAAGCACAGTTGATCTCTCTTCTAACCAAGAATAACCTTGTATTTTCTTACCTTCTTGACCGAGTTCATTAATTTTTACTTTACTCTTTGCACCTCATGCTTGTGCTGTGACAAACACTTGTAAAGCAAAAAAAAAAAAAAAAAAAAAGAAATAATTTATAACCTTCAGGTACTTGGTAATTACAGAAGGATGTACAGATCTATTTTTTCAATGAAGAAAAGCCAGATACAACTTCAGGTTTTAATAAAACCACGTTTGGGAAATCTCAACTATAAAGTTTCTTCAGGTTAACAGATGGAAGGGGCAAGCTCAAACTCTGCTTTTTTATGCTGAATATAAGCTATAGGATTTCTTTGTAGTTGAATGAAGGCTGTAAGACAGAGAACTAGTTAGGAATTAGATAGTTCAGCTCCTAACTGCACAGCTCTTGCAGCTGTGGAGGGCTCCTGGGCAGCACCCCTGGAGCAGAGTCAGGGAGCCCAAACACGCATGTCAGGTTACTGAACACAACAGCTCTGCCAAGCTCTACTTCTCCATAAACCTTAAACCAAGAAAGCCATGATTAAATATTGGGTTTTGCATCTATAGAAACCTGCCTCTACTTCTGCCTGCTTGTAGACAGAGCTACTGCAAATTTCAATATTCAGGAGCTTTTAAGGATATAGATACTATAAATATATATATAATATATAGCTGCTGAGAGCTGCAGGAACAATCAGGTACGTATTTCAAAAGGCTACACCTGCTTTCACCTGGTTTGGAACTGGGGATAAGGAAGTGCACAGACACATTTTAAACAGATTTCTGCGAGCATTTACAGGAGTTGACAGGAAGAATTTACATCTTAATTTGCCCAGCTCAAGACCCACGTTGTATCTTCCCATGGATTTGCTCTGTACCGTGCTCCTATGGTTTCAGTCTGTATTTCTGCCCTCCCTGCTGGGATACAGCTCTGTACAGTCTTTGTGGGACCCTTGTACTGCCCTCCCCCCCTGCAGTGCTCACCTGGGCCAGGTGGGCAGCTCCCCTCACCCGAGTGCTCTCCTCCTGTATTTGAAGCTGTGGTGTGTGTAAATGACTCCTGCTGTACATGAGAAATGCAGTCTGACTGGAATTCTGCTTGGACACAATAAAAGCATTTTGTGCATCTACCCTGACAGCTGCAGACCTGTTACTGACACCAGAGCTGCTCGAGGCCAGCAGGGCTTTCTGCTGAGGATGGGGGGGTGTTTTTTCCACAGGGAAACGTTCCAGCTGTGCCCAGGAAAACATTCCAGCTGTGCCCAGGAGGGGCGAGGGCCGGTGCCAGTGCAGCAGGGACAGGAGGGAGCTGGGCTGGCTCTCTCCTGGGACCAGGTGCTGCTGGAAGTCAGTCCCCGAGGAGCACACACATCCTAGATAAGGTCTGTCCTGGCCTGAAGCTGAGGGGGGCAGGGCTGGATGGGATTTTGGGAAGGAATTGTTCCCTGTGAGGGTGGGCAGGCCCTGGCACAGGGTGCCCAGAGCAGCTGGGGCTGCCCCTGGATCCCTGGCAGTGCCCAAGGCCAGGCTGGACATTGGGGCTGGGAGCAGCCTGGGACAGTGGGAGGTGTCCCTGCCCATGGCAGGGGTGGCACTGGATGAGCTTTAACATCCCTTCCAACCCAAACCATTCTGTGATTTGGCCTGAAATAAACCCAGTGCAGCTGTCCCCAGCCTCTTCAGGGTGACACTGGCCAGTCACAGCCAGCTGAGGTGGAGCCCACCCTCCCCTGCCCCGGGAACATCCCCCAGTGCTGCACTGCCATTAACTATTGTTCATTTTTACAAAGGCTTCAACCATTACACAGTTAACAGCTTTATTAATTTAACGTAATTATCCTCCCAGTAGCAGACTAATTCCTTTTCCTCCCTCTGGAGGTGCAATTCAATGTTCTCTCTTCCCCTTCTCATGTACTTGGGAATCCAAGAATGTATTAAAACTAGATCAATTCCCAGCTTTTGCTTTAATTGAGGAGATGGCATTGTCCCTTACTTGGAGCAAAACCTTCAGATTCTGAGGGCAGTGTGGGGCCAAGCAGCAGCCCAGCTTCATGTTAACCCTCAGCATTAGACTATGGGTAGTTTCAGTATGTTATATTGAATTTTTTATTTATAACTGCAGCTTGTAGTGGGGATTCCAAAGGAAAAAACAAACACCACCTCCAAAGAAATAAAAACAACTGAAAAAGTGAACAAAAATCCAAATGCCAACCAAAAAAAGCCCCAAACTTTCCTGTGAAGGCTCAAGATCAGGTTTTTTTTTTTGCAGAACACAACCCACCCCACCCACCCACCTGCTTTTGTTTCAGGCTGTCAGTGCTCAATGTTCCCTCTCCAGGAAAATTCTGACACTCCCTAAGCTCCAGGCCTCAGCAACTGTCAACACCAAAAAAAGCCCGAAAAGAAGATGAAAAGCAGTTAACAAAGGAGTCAGTGAGCTGACAGTAATGGCAGAAGGAAGTGCTGCTTCCAAGCCCTGCTGCAGACAGCAGATTTTCTGGAAAAGACACCTGCTAAAGCCCTGCCAGGGCAGGCTGAGCCTCCCCACCCCGCCAGCAAAGTGAGTATAACATTGTCTGTTCAGTTCTGGGGGCTCTGAGAGGAGCAGAGGAAAAACAGCAACATCAAAGTCCTGCTGCTCCCAGAGGAGCCAGCCTGGCTTTGTGTTGGGCTCTGGCTGTTTATAGATGGGTTTGTTAAAAACCTGCTTCATCTGTGCTGAATCCTCAGCCTAAAATCCATCAAATATATCCCTTAGAAGAAGTGAGGCCAAGGAAAGAGGACCTGTCCAAGGCAGGCAGCAGCACTGCGGAATGTCTCCTGCCAGTGCTGAACAGTCAGGCAGAAGGGATAAAGAAAAATCCATGCATTTTGAGAGAAAACTGGTAATTTAAAGAGTATTAAATGACCAAAAGTACTTGAATATATCAGAGCCATTACTGTCTCCTGGTCTTCAGAGTCCCCATTTTACTCTATTTTCCATTAATCTTACTGAAGCCAAGATTAGCAGAGTAATTGTTACATTAAATCTGATTATAAACTTTCTCTTTCTTCCTTCTTTAGGACCCCAAGTCTGTCATGGCAGGATCTCCATTAATGTCAGTAGAGTTGGGCATTTAAGTGAACAGCTGCTCCAGTGATAGCCAGAAAAGAAGGCACAGGATTGTCTGATAAACCCATTACCAAAAGCCAGCTAAAGGACTTTTCTTGAGCTGTGCAGGGAAACTGGCAGGGCTTTTTATTTATTTACAACTTTGAAGTTGAATGAAAAAATAAGTACATTCAAACCAAAAGCGTTTTTCTAGGAGATTTAGGTTTTGTCCTGACTCCAAGTTACTCGAAAATGAGGAGTGCTTTTAAGGAATACAGTGCATTTGTTGGCTTGTACAAGTCTCCTCTCTTCTGGAATAGTTGACAAACCTAGATATGAAAATCCCCATTTTCTAAAAATGAAGAACGACAATACATGGAAGTAAATGGCAAAAAAAAGCTGCTTTTTATTACAACTTGTCAAGTTACAATGATAAAGGGATTGTCTCTTCTGTGCTCAGTGAGTCTGGCTGAGGCCAGTCACCGAGCTGCCAGGGGAATGGTGCTCCAGGCTACAGGTACAGCTGTGTGAGCAGAGTCCCAGCATGGAGCTGCAGCACCACCACTGCTCCGTGGTGATGTCTGCTCACAGCTCACACCCCATTCCCTCTCCTTGCTAAGTAAAAAAAACTGAATAACTCCAATATCAAATACCATGTAAAGATAGCAAAAGTAAATATAATTCAACCAGTTGGGGTTCAAACCCTTCCCACATTTTCCTCATGCTAAAAAAAAGTATTCCTATTCCACCCTTAGACATTTTCATGGCAGTTGAAACTTCTCACAGGAAGAAACTGCTGTGGGTTTTCTGCCTACTTGGATCCTGTGGACAGCAGGGCAATCAGTCCTGAGGAAGCACTGATAGAAAGGATGTAGTTTCTGTAGGGAACAGGTCAAGGAACTATCAAGATACTTCTTTGGTACAGAACACTGAGTAGAGTTTTATGAAAAGGAAGGAATGGAAAAGCTCTTTCTGTGTAGTTTTAAAACTGGAATATTGCAACCTGAATCACAGCTCACAATCAGGGCATGAACTCACCTTCAGAATTAAGATGCACATAAAGTTAAGCCTGTTCTCTCACAAGTTTTATAAATACAGATCTTGAATTAACAGCCCTGTTGGCAGTGCTAATTTTCTTCAGGAACAAAACATTTTACCTGTGAAGTTACTGAAACTAAAGCATCCTGTCAGCTAAGAGCTGCTGGCAACCAACACTGACATACAGTGTTCCTGCAGGAAACTGAGCTGTGTCCTCACTCCAGAGTTACAGTGGGAATGGCAAAGCCATGAGGATTTCTGTATATTGTCCAAGTAATCTCCTAAAACCATCTCACATCACATTTATGTGACTGGGAGGCTTTTTTTTGGTAAACCCTTGTTTTTGTTACAGCATCCTAAGCTGATGTTCTACAATGAGCTGCGCTGACCAACAGAGGAATGCCACAGCCCACAGGACAACTACAGCTAGTAGTGACAACTAACAGGAGTGGGGCTGTGGGGGTTTTGGTGGGGGGATAAAGGATACACAGTGGGATTGAAGTTCTTCAGCACAAAGAAGGAAGCAATGATGACCAGGACCAGAAACAGGGTGTTGTTGTAGAAGATGGAGAAAGTTGTTGCTTCGTAGTCTGCAACTTCATTTTTCTTCCACAGAATCCTAGGAGCAAGTGGAGATAGAATTCCAAATATATCCCAATCAATGGATACCACAGAACCCTGGAATGGTTTGGGTTGGGAGGGACCTTAAAGCTCATCCCATTCCATGGGCAGGGACACCTCCCACTGTCCCAGGCTGCTCCAAGCCCCAGTGTCCAGCCTGGCCTTAGACAGTGCCAGGGATGAGGATGTCCTGGCACACCCACATTCTGAAGTGTGCTGATCTTTTGGAGAGAATTTGGCTCCAAAGCTCCCACCCTGCACAGTCCCAGGGGGGATCCCCTCTGACACCAAGTGCATCTGAGACCTTCCTGTGACAACTTGCCTCAAACAGGCCTGAAGCTGAACCAAGAGCCACACTGCAGCTTCTGCTCACCAGAATACAGAAAAAGCAGTGCCAGGCACAGTCCCTGCTACCTGAGCCAGAGCCTCGAAGGCATTGAAGGCAGTGCTACAACAAGGGAGAGAAGGAAGAGGACAGAGATCACCTTTCATCCTTCTCCTTGCGGGACATCTTCCTGTTGTCTGCCTCAGACAGCTTGCGAGTCACCTCTTTGGAAACAGCATCTTCTCTTTTCTGGGCTACTCTGTAAGTAACACCACTCATGTCACACTTCAAAAATGAAAAAACCCCACAACCCAACCCTGGGATTACAGGAAGTTGTATTTATAGTGAAGAATAAAACTTAGCCAAGATATTGGACAGTTTTGTCAAGGTGAAGAGACAAGAAGAAATAATAATAACAAGTACTAAAAGCAATCTAATTTACATATAGTTACATAATTCATAATTTAAACTTAATTTGTGGTAATACCCCTTAAGCATGAAGGTGGATTTGCTGTATCACTGTACACTTAGCTGACAAGATTTGATTATAATTACAAGAGAACAACAGAAACCAATTACGAGATACTTCTGTGCATAATAATTTTTGGAATAACATTGCAGGCATTCTTACTAATAAAAAAAATACAGTAGTAAATGCCTGTTTTGTTAAATTATTAAATGATAAATTCAAACAGGCTCCAAACTTACTTGTGTTTGAGGACAAACTTGACGTTTTTATATGCAAAAGCCACGAGATAGGTACTGATGAGGGTCATGACGCTGTAAAGGACTGCAGACTGAACAAGATCCATATGCCATATTCTCCAGTAAAGCCCTTAAAAAAAGGAAGAATGGTATTTCAAGCGGTTTCTCTCCAAGAAAAACGCCCCTTACTGGAGACCCATATTGAGATCTGAGCTCTGGAATTCCGCACTGGTTCTGCCAGACCAAAGCCAGCTCCTCCAGAATCACTTGGGGGTCTTTCAGCTGCATTGAAGACACTTCGGAACGGGGAGATGAGCTCTGCGTGCGGCTGAGAGGGGCTTTGTGAGCGCACGGCAGAGCTGCGAGGCAGCGCTGCTGCAGTGACACGTCAGGGCTGCTGCCCTCCGGCCGGGAACCCGCGCGGCTGCCGGGCTGGAGCCACCCGGCCGGAGTCGGGAGCCCCAAGGGCTCAGAACCAGGAGCCGACAGGGCCCGGAGCCGGGAGCCCCAAGGGCTCAGAACCAGGAGCCGACAGGGCCCGGAGCCAGGAGCCCAAAGGGCTCAGAACCAGGAGCCGACAGGGCCCGGAGCCAGGAGCCCAAAGGGCTCAGAACCAGGACCCGAAAGGGCCCGGAGCCAGGAGCCACACGGCCGGAGCCAGGACCCGATACGGCCCGGAAACAGGAACCCAAACGGCTCAGATCCAGGATCCCACACGGCTCGGAGCCAGGATCCCACAGGGTTCGGAGCCAGGATCCCACAGGACTCAGATCCAGGATCCCACACGGCTCAGATCCAGGATCCCACACG
>VXAC01000599.1:0-212047 GCA_013399225.1 Rhipidura dahli
TTCATTTACCATCATGTTGATGAACAACTCCAAACTGCACATGGAATTTCCACCAGGATTTCCACAGTGCAGCTTTGCTCTCTATCCCATGCCTCTCCATCCCATAATACACTTCCCATAATACACTACACAAACTTCTTTCTTCCAAATGGGAATTCAGGGAATTGTCAGCAAGTGCCCATCCACGCAGAGTGAGTGTCAATGTGGTTCGGAGGGGCCTGATGATAATCCTGGGACAAACGCTGCTCCCCATCAGCCTGGTGTCCCTTCAGAGCCTTCTGCCTGTGCTGGGGCTGCTCTGTGTCCCTGTTGTGTGGAGCTGGAGCAGCTTCACTGCTGCCAGAGCACACGGAGCCACGGAGAACGTGTGCATCTGGGTTTGTGTTCAGGCAGCTCAGCAGCTCCTCGCTGGCAGCCTCAGGGATGTTTCAGCAGGATGAACTCCTTTACCTGCAGGGCCACAAAAAGAGAGGGGTTAGCAAGAGTTAACTGTGAGGTGTCAGGGCAAAGGGCATCCATGAGGTGCCTTTATGGGACCTCTCAAAGTGCCTGACACCTGGCAGAATTCCTCTGGGGAAGGTGGGAACCCCAAGCTTTTCCCAGCTGTCGCTCGTCGCTCGCGTGGGCAGGGGAGTCCCGAGGCCCCGTCTGCGGCACGTTCGGCGCTCTGTGCTCAGCCACGGTTCCCAATCCCCGGCTGAAGGTGCGTGGGAATCCACTGCTGGCAAACTTGAGGCTGCCAGGGACTTTGGCCATTACCCTCAGTCACATTTACCCTGTTAATTGTAGCCCAGTCTTAGGAAGGACCAGTTCTGCCACCAGTGTGTTCCAGTCTGTGCTGAGAGAGGGGCTTTGCAGAGTGCCGAAATCAATGCCACATTTCCAAGAAGAAAGATCTGTGTTTCCCAATCTGATTTGTAAAAATCTGTTAATATCAATGTATTAATCCTAATTTTAATACAATATAAACTTGAAAATAAAGAAAAGAAATAAAAGGCAATACAAAATAGATTAAAATAGACACATTAAAAAAGATTTAACAGTCTGTGAGTGAATCAGCAGCTCGGCCTGGCAATACAGGTGCTGAGGGTGCCAACTTAAGGTAAGAAGTGTCCTTGGAGGCACAGTGTCCCCCCAGGCAGTGCCCAAGGGGTGCTGTGTGTGCAGGGGGGCTGTTACCCACATTGCTGGAGTTGTGCTCTCCTGGTCAGGACTGGAGTCTCCGTCGCTGCTCCAAGGCCGGTATGTGAAACCAGACAGGAATTATTTGTGACTCCAACATTGAGGCAACAAAAGCATCATGGAGAAGTGCTGTTCCTTGTCCTTGAAGCAACTGTAAACACATCTACAAACACAACAGACCAGGCATTGTCTGATGGCGTTTGAAGCTGTAAAAGATAATGCAACAGTTAATTTTCTGCTTTAGTTGGGCTTTTCCTCACCATCAGTTGCTACTAAATAAGTCCCTAACATTTTTCAAGGGCATAACTTGGAACAAGACAGCAATAACCATTACATATTGTTTTCAATAAGATGCCATTTTCCTTTCTGGCAGGCAGCAATGAGCTTTTAATGGGTAACATTTGTTTCATAAAACTCCCAGATGCTGCCTTGACAATTGCAAGGAAGAAAAGAGAAGAAAACAAACCCAAAGCAAGGGCAGAAAACTCAAAGAGCAAATGAAAGATTCAGTTTCCATTGCACTGATTTATCCTGTGTCCCAGGCTGATGTAGATTTTTGCTGATCAGACATCTCTGGTGAATCTGTGCTGCAGAGCTCCACTGAGATCCTGGCTCTCCCACCTGGTGCAGCCCCCCAGCCATTGTGAGCCACAATGGGAAATACTGGAAGGGAATTAGCATGCAAGTGGAGCCAGTCAAGTAAAACCAAAAATTATAGGGATAAGCTTTCCAGATTTCATAAAAAATATATATATATATATATACAGAAAAAAACCCAGATGGCAAACAAATGGCACCAATTTCATTCCAGAAGATGGAGTGCACTGTGAAGTAGCAGTAGTCGAACCTGAAGAATGGGAAAGCCAACATTTGTGAAGAGCCAGGACAGTAGCCATGGCCATTGCTTTTCCACGTCTATTTTTTGAGCCCTCCAGCATATCTGGGGAGTGGCAAGAGGCACTTTTTTCCCCTGAACAGACCCAAACCATAAGACTTTGAAGAGTCTGACAGCACTGCCTCATGACTGGTGCTAGGGAGCTAAAGACAGGCAGCTGAGTGCCTTGGTCAAAGTGGTTGGACAAAATCCAGGGGCTCCGCATATTCTGTGTTACCAAGGAAAACTGGAATTGCCACCATCTATCTTTGCAATCCTGCATACCTACAGTGGTCCTGTTCCCCAGGTTCAGGGGGAGACAAGCCACAGGCGATGGATTTGTTTGCACAGCCCTCGGTCAGGTTCAGCCAGGCCTGTTCCCCACCTCAGCTTCCCACATTTAGTCCAACCAGACTGGAGAGGGAGCATTTCCTCACTTGCTGCTTCTCTGCTCCTGTTCCTTCTTTTATGCAGAAACAGGAATTTCCAGAGCACAGCTAAAAGGGTCATGACTAGCACATGTGCAGATCTTTGTTTTGGATGGTAAGATCTCTGCACATGGTGTGAGATGTCTGAGTGTTACACAAAGCAAGTTCAATAATTTTCCCTCACCTAATCCCATTGTCTTTACTCTGAATGACTGTCCGTGCACTCCAGTATTTACTCATCATAGCAGGTCCAAGAAATACCGCACCAAAAAATACTATTTTCTAAATTTGAGTGCTCTGCAAAAATTCAGAAGTTCAGTTTGTTTAACAATGGGGTACCAGCACATTATAATTTTTAATTAAAAGCAGTATCCACTCATTATGTCTGCAGGTCTTTCATATGGCTGTCATCCAGAAACAAGGCAATGCAAGCTGATCTCCACAGGGAGCGAGACACTGCACCCTGACCTTGGTGCACAGGGATTTTTTTTTCACTTGTCACACAAACATTTTACTGGCACTAAAGTAACTGGAGTGGAAAGGGAGCAGCTCCCAACCGACAGAGCAGCCATGCTTCCTCAGATCAGCCTGTAACTTGGGATAAAAAAATTGCAAAAGCAAAAGGAGACTTCTTAAAGCAGAAATGCCCAGTAATACCCAGGTTCTACCTCACGTAAGTCTGAAGAATTTTTAGGGCATCACGTGCTGAGGATGGGGCAGGGGAGGATCAGCCAGAGTCACTGGTGTCCTCTGAGGCCTTGCTGCTGGATCAGCCTGCAAGAATCCCAAAAGTTTAAATGGAGGATTTAAAAGCTCTGCAGCTCACACCTCCCTGAGCAATACAACAGCTTTTAGTACAGGACAAGAAGAGGCTCAGTGTACAGACAATGGACACTCCCACACAAGCACAGTCCCTGAGGTGCCACGGCCAGGCCACGCTGCCTTCTTGGACACTGATTTCCTGAGGCTTTGCCTGATGCTGTTTTAATTCTTCACACTGCAGGGCTCCATCACTCACTCACCCTGGGAGATCATTCCACAGTTTAGCAAACATTACTAAGGCTGTTTTACCCCTGACATTCATCCAAAATTCTCCTTTTCCTAATTTAATTCCGTTCTCTACAAATCTTTTTTTTTTTTCCGCCATGCTTTTAAGGCATTCCTTTCTTATTCCAGATAAAGTCAAGCTATTAGCAACTAGAAATCAGTCTTATTCCTTAGCTGGAGAGATGTTACCTTGAGCAGGTACAGGTAGGTAATTACGGACTGTACTCAGGGGTCCACTAAAACTTTCTGCCTGATCTCCCATCCCTGCAGGGATGGTAATTGGTGTTCCACATGAAGTATCCCAGCCCCTCCAGCAGTGAGCAGGGCAGCACTGAGAGGTTCCAAAGCAGCTCTGTGCAGCCCCCCAGGCCGGGAGAAGAGAGGGAAGTGTGTGCCAGCTCTGCAGAACGCCGGAGACCAAACCAGAGCCGTGAAATTCACTGCCAGAGGCACCACAGTCAGATGAGCTTATCCCCCAGGCTGTGGTACCCCACTGCAGAACAGGGAAATGTGACCCTTGGAAGTCAAATTCATAAGGAGAGGAAGGAATGGGTTATGTTCTGATTGCCCATTGGCTTAAACCAGGAACTGCTCTAATAATCCTGTGGAATGGGATGGGTCTGAGCGCCAGCTGAAGTGCAAGGCAGCTCGGGCTGAGGCCATGTGTGTCCCAGGTTTGCTTTTACTTTCTGAACTATTTTTCCTTAATATAAATATCAACCACAACAGGTACTAACAGAAGACTCCAGGAGCCTTTCCCAGCTGTTTTGGGCTTCAACCCCCAAAGCTTGCCTCCCATAATTCAGTTTTAGCTTCAGGCACGTTAAAGTTAATAGACTCATTTGAGCAAAGGGCTTATTGGAAATCCATGTTGGAAAATAGTGAGTGTAAGTGTGCTGGTGCCAAGCTATAAACACATTTATACAGTGCAGTAAATCAGGGCTGCTGCCTCTCCTTGCAGGGGCCAGGCCAATTAAGCCAAATGTACAGGATATGAGGATGGAACCTGTTCAGCTGCAGGCAGGTAGCAAACACTGCAGCCACACCACCCTGCTGGGGCTCGTTTTGACATTGCCCTGCCTGGCCAAATTTGATACTATTTGCTTTTGGCTTGTCACTCACTGACTGCTGAAAAAGAACAGGGATTTGGAAAGGCACTGCCAGCATTGTGTGGGTGCGGCACGAGGACACACGAATGGAAGAGGCAGGAAAGGTGGTGCCTGTGGACATCCAGTGGTACAAGGTCCACAAATGTACCTGGGCTCTGTAATGCAGGAATGGTGCTGGACTCACTCTCAGAATTCCTGCATGGGTAGAGGTCATTCGATCTGACCGAGGACTTTTTACAAACAAGAAAATGTTATTTGTTATCACAGCATTTCGTTCAACCACCTTAATTACCCCCCTGCCCTTTAAGGGTGATCTAAAATACAAAAGCAGGTACAAAAATAGGATGGGATATTACAGAGAGCTGGTTAGCTTTCAGTGCATCAAGTCCCTGAAAATTATTTATATTTTCTGTTTGTGTAAAACCTGTCAATGATTATTAAAAGTAAGGTTACCATTCTCTGAATAGGTGCTCAGATCACAGCTGTAGTTGGAAGCTGACAGCTGGCAGAGCTGTCTTGTAAAAACTCTAAAATGCTTTAGAATGCACATAGAAGAAGTAATTTTTTAAATGAGAGAAGAGGAGGAAAAAGAGCCTTGTCCCCTCTAAAAGGGGAGAATTTGGACTTTGAGAGAATTAAAAAGGGAGATTTCAAACATTCTTCTAAAGGTTTTGTTTTCCTTTTCAGATCCAAAAGTGAAGCACACCTGTTGCTGCCCCAGTCCCTAATGCAAGATGGTCCCATGCTATTCTGCCAATACCTAAAGCACAGGAGGAAGAGATTTCCCAAGAAAGTGCCAAAAGCAACTGCCAGGGCACCAGCAGTGCCTGCCCAGGTCCTAACCCATGGCACTGAATATCCATCTGCCTCGTCAGCTGCCCAAACAGATTCTCCATCCTGCGGCTGGGCACAGGAACAGGCTGCCTCTCCTCACACATCTTACTGCGGGTAGGTTTTCTTGGAACAGTTTTTAAACTTTGTTCTAGCTGTTCTGTTTGCACCTTCACTCCTCTCATTACTTGTTTCACTGCTCATTAACTCACTGGAACAAAAATTATTTGAGACAAGCACTAAAGAAGCCAGTATCTGTGAACAGAAACCAAACTCATTCCCTCATGAGGCTGGCAACTCACTGCACCATCATTAAAACAGAGTTATTCACCTTTAAATCTTGGCTTTTGAAAGCAAGGAGAAACTCCCATAAGCACAAAGCCCATAAGACAAAACTGAAAATCCACAAATATCTCCCATTAGCAGGGCAATGCACTCACCCTGGTGGGGAACCCCTGCAGCAGCATTCCTCAGCAGCTCTTTATGTGGCAGTCCTCTGCACAGGAAATGCTGTCACCTGAAGAAATAAAGAAGATATCTTGGCATGGGCCATGGAAGTTTCCCTTTCTGACTTATGTCAGTATCATCTGGGGGGAAAAGGGGAACCACAAAGAGGCAGGGAGAGCAGTGGCCTCTGACTGCAACTTCCCTCTCACAGCACCCTGGCCAGAGGCTGCTGCTGCCCACCTTCATCCTTTCATTCACCACCAAGGCAAGGGGGTGCTTTCCACCTTCACAGCTTCTTCACAGCACAAGTTAGTGAGCTGACTCTACCCTAAAGTACATCCCAGCTCCCATCCTCTCTCCACCAAAGCCATGATTACCTGCAGAGCAAAAAAGAGCACAGGGTGAAGGGTAAAAATCTCTGTTGAGATCTAGGAAGTGATTGTGCCTGGCTGTCTGTGGGGCTGTTCCACTCAGCATGGCTCTGACCGTGCAATGCATTTTCTTTCACATACAGTACTCTTGGATTCTTAACATCTCATCTGCTTGTTCCAGTACATTAGTCCCATTTGCTTCTACAGCTACATCCCTAACCAGCCTAATTTGTCCTCTTTATCATCTTGATAAAGAAATTTTGAAAGGCAACCTAGAAACTTTTCTATCTCAGTTTTCCAGGTGTGTTTCACTGTTCCACTGTGTGTCAGATATTGAGCTTGGAGCATCCTCAGGTCTACACGGTATGAGGGATTTCTTTCACTGCAAATCCTTTATAAAGTCTAAAGGCTCCACTCTAACACCAAACTGGTGTGGCTCCACATTTGCTTTTTCACATTCAGATTAAACAGGCTTTAAACAGTTGACTTATTCATGGCACATAATGCTGCATGAGATGGAAATAAAATATCAGGACTGCATTTCACCCCCAAGTCCCAAGGGGTTAATAAAGCAGTCAGTTTGCTGATTGTTTTCCTGCAATATAAACTTATAAAAGTACATTAGTTCCTCATCAGTTTGCAGTTTATCTCTACATTTTCCCTGATGACCTCCCCAATAGCATCGTGGGGAGGAGTGAAAAGGGCCACTGGGATTCCAGAACAAATCCTTTGCAGAACAATTTACAATATGTACATTTGTTTACTTCTGCCATAATTGCTACATCTGCTTTCCTGACGCTAATTAATTAGGCCTCGTTTAATTAATTGTGCTCTCTGAGGAAGGTGGTGTTGACATTTTGCAGCTGGTACTTGAGAGGGGAGCTGTGCAAGGCAGAGCTCCTGACAGCACCCCTGGTTTGAAGTCCTGCAGCTCCCCACACCCTGCCAGTGCCCGTGGCCCACGCTGGGCCGCGCAGCTGCAAGGAACCCGCTGGATCTGAGCCTTCAGCCCTCCTGGAACTGCCAAAAAAACTTCAAGTGGAGAAGTAACAGTCCAAAATCTGACCTGAGTCTAAATAAACCCCAAACCCAGAAACACAGATGTAGATAGCATACCTTGAGTTCCCTCCCCATGAGGCCTCCTCCTCTATTTATTTACTTATTTAGATTTATCTCAACTTCCTTGGGTCAAACCTGGATGTGACAGGATAGGTCTTGTTCTGGAGCACGTTAATATCAGCCCCCCAGGTCTGCCCTGCACATCGTTCCTGTGTGTGACTGCACGTCTTGTTTTACGCAGATGGGCAAGCATGCATACAAATGCTCCTATAATTCATCCCAGAGTTGCTGAACTGTTTATACAGGCAGCTTTCCATCTATTCCTAACACTCCACATGCTACAGAGGTGTTTTCTCTTGTTCCCAAAATATTATTCTTCATTAACTGAATTTCAGTAAAACAGCTATACCTTTGAGAGCTGGAGATTCTTAATCTCCTAACAGGCTCTTTGAGGTCAGGGGAAGAAGAAAGCCTAATATTTTCCACAGTGCTATGTAGCCTACTAATTTCTAGTCAAAATGGCAAGTGTTTACCATCCCTCACTGATACTCTGGCTGGACTTTGGCAAGGAAACCCTTGCCAACAACCCCTTTACAAGCAAAACCTGCACATTTCTCCCTGAGAGCTTTTTTTCTAAGAACACTTCCTTTACGGAAAATTCTTTTCACAGAATTTCGTGGCTGACTGAGGTGTCCTGCTCCCAGCCTGGCTGCGCTGATTTCAGCACCATCACACCAGAAATAAATGGGATTGTTTTTGGTGGCACGATGTCACATGCATTGACCATATCCCTGGCAACAGCGAGCCTGCCCTGTGGCTGTTTGACAAGAAAGAAATGGAGTGAATCAGAATAAGCCACAGTCCCTGCAAAAAGGGGGCAAAAGAAAAGAAAGGAAGAAAGGAACAGCCACGGAGTGGGGTCTGGGAAGATTAGGTGCTGGTTTTAAAACACTGAGGCAGTGGACTGAAACCCAGAAGATTACTTATCTACTTTCTAGCTGCACCAATAATCATTCTCTGCTGATTAACTTCCCTTTTGTGTCATGGGTGCCATTAGCAGTGTCACAGCAGTGCCCAGCACAGCCCAAGGGTGCACAATGCATGTGCTGGGGGACGTGCCATGGCATCAGCCACCAGACACATTTCAGGAAGGAGTTTCAATGCCCGAGTTCATTTTGTTTTGCTTGCAAACATCTGAGCTCTTGGATTTGGCAAAAAGGAAAAAAAAAAACCCAACAAAAAAGCACTGCATGTCATTCTCTTTAGGGCTCTACATAAAAATCCTATCAGTGCTTTATAGACAGCAGTATGGTAGTTTTCCAAGCTTCAAATGCTTTCCTGTTCCTGCTACTCATCCAGATGGAAAGGTTCTGCAAACAAAAGCAGTACAGTGAAGGCATGTGTGAGCTTGCTTCCAGACACTTGAGACTGCAGATATTTGTCTTACTCTTTGCTGTTGGCAAATCTGTCACTGATGGCCATAACCACAGGTTTATCAGAAATGCAGAAAAACCCTCTCTTTCTGTTCTTTTTCACTTTGTCTTTCCTGCAAAGCAAGATCTCACCAAACACCACTCAACACTTAGATTGCCGTAATGCAGGTGGTTACAAGAAATAAGAAATACTTGTTTTTTCTGAATGCTTTCTGTCTCAGTCTGTACCCAGGGTGCTGCTTCCACCTGAAACTGTTTTTCACCACTGTTATCTGAAGCCCACAGCTTATAACAAGAAGAGCTGATAAGGTAAAACCAAAATGACATGGGGCTGTCCAAGCCAAATCCCCTGAGTGCAAAGCCCAGGCTGGGCCTGGAGCCAGCAGCTGGCTGGCAGAGCAGCAGGAATGCCTTGGGAGTGCAGGGGAAACACGTGCTGCGAGTGTGCTGCAAGCGTGCTGCGAGTGTGATGCGAGTGTGATGCGAGCGGGGCAGCCCGGCCCCTGTGCAGCTCCTCCTCACATCCCTGCAGACAGCAGTGGGGCAGCCTCTGCACTCCAGTTTCACAGGGGCTTTTGCTGGCTTCCAGATCAGAAGGAGCACACAAGGCAGGGAGCAGTGACATCCTTAAGAGCAGCTTAATTGTGGGGTGATTTTGCAGCACTCCTCCCCCATCTTACCATAAGCAGCCTAAATATGTGTGAAACTGCTCCCTCTTGCAGGCTAAGGTTTGAATTTTAATTTTTAACTCATCACTAACAGAAATTGTCATTTCAGAAAGGCTGCTGTTACTGTTAAATTAGGAAGTCAAAAGTCAGTTTTACGTAGAAGAGTTTGGTTTTCAGTGGAGCTTATTACTAGAATGAAGGCATGGCTTTGATAAAGCAGGAACACACCCAAACTACAAATCAGAGTTTTAAACTTCCAAAGCTGGCATGCAGTCAGCTGCCTTTGTTTTCCTCTATTTTTTTTTTCCAGAGCTCTTGGCAACTTCTACTTTAGTTGTGTAAGTTACGAGTAGTGGTATCTGTAATGCAAAAAAAAAAAAAAANCTTAAAAAAAAAAAAAAAAAAAAAAAAAAAAAAAAAAAAAGAAAATCGCTTTAGACCCTTGCTTCAGAGAAGCCCTGCTATGAAAGGGAGCTGGAGAGATCTTCCCCCTTGAGTAAAGGAAATGACATAAGAAAAGCTAAGAAATGCTGTTCAAAGCCAGCATCACAGCCTGGGACAAGATCAAGACTCTGGAAGGTTTCTATGTCGTGGAAAACTAGGTTCATAGGAAGGGTGGTAAATTCACTTTTAATATAAAGAAGAAATCTCTTCAAAAAAGACTGAATGAGTTTAGGTAAGTAAATTTTCTTTAGGAGTTTGGATACCCCTCTCATGAAACCTATAGATACTCCTACCTTCTGCTTGTCTGTGGAGGTTTCAGCTCTAAATTGTGCACATGGTAGTGAACATCAGTGAAAGAAAAACAAATAAGCAATTAAAGACTTGATTGGGAACCAGGCAGAAGTTCAGGAAAAGCATCTCCTTGGTTATATCCCACTGCTGCCCAACCTGAGGGCCCCTGTCTGGGGTGAGGTGCAGAGGAGGGGCAGCAGAGAGGAAATCCTCTCTTCCTGCCTCAGCACCATGTTCTACCTCTGCAGACATCACTGGTACTCCCTGGCAGCACCTCGTAGTGAGCTCACCTCCCATTTGTACTGACATGCTGAGAACACCAGCCCATGTCCCAGAGCACCTCCTCACCAGCTGGGCAGGAGAGAAGTTTTCTTTGCTCCCTGTCCCTCCTTGTCTTTATAGGTTGCTCCAGGGGCATTTGTATTCCTGCTGTGCTTGCACAAAAGATTTATGCAGAAATAGAGTGAATTAACCCAAAATCCCCCTATCAAACAAACAAACCAACCAACCAACCCCAGGCTATGCAAACTGATCCTCCTCTCCCTTGCTAGCAGTTCAGAGGAGTCCTGACTGTGTCACACAGGTGGTACCTGAGCTACCATTCCCAAATTTCCACAGAAACAGATCAGGCTTTGCTTCACCTCCAGTATGGCTGAGTCAGGCTCCTGCTGAGCAGAAAATACACGAGATTTTGCTTCTTGCAAACAGCTTCTTGCTGTTAGAAACTGTTTGTGACGTGCCCAGCCCTAGAGGAGTGCCAGGCCCAGTTAATATTGTTTAACAAAGCAGTTGGCCTTCCTCTGATGAACAGGAGAGGTCAGAGGGCAGGGACCTATGCTGAAAGCTAATTGCTGGAGTTATTTGTCTGGCTTGTGTTAGGTGCAGGGATCCCGCTATACAAGTCAGAAGTGCAGAGGCCCCTAAGTGCAATATTGTATTTTAAATGCTTCTAACACAAGAGAGAAACAATTCACTGATCATCTCATTAGAGCCTTAGCCATTTACATCTGGACAGCTTTTCCTCTTTGATCTTGTAAGAAAAATGAATGGAAGTTTAGGACACATTTAATTGCTTTTGTAAAGGCTTGGATCCAAGCAAAACACACTTATAATCTGGGAACTAAAAACGAGGGGTTGCAAACTTATTCAATACCTCTGATCAGTTCTAGATACCAAACCAGAGAATTCCAATGTTAAAGAATTCAAGAGTGCTGACTCCTGGTTTCCATCTGATTCCCATTACAAACCTCATCTGTATGCTACTAAACAAAACAATATCCTTTCCCCTGTGGACATGTGAATAAACTATATTGTCATTGTTTGGTTTCATTTTCTTGCCCCTCATAGTCTACAAAAAACTGCAAATGCTGTAGCCTGAAAATTTCATGAGTAGAGAAATCTCTGCTCCCATCTATCAGTGAGCAAGAGCAGAATGCCCATAAAACCAGTAAATCTGTTTGGTTGTTTTACCCAGGCCCTTGGATAGACAGATAGTGCAGGGGTAGGGGCTCTCTGGTACCATCTGCTTGTTCATAAATATGGCAGTCCTTCTTTTACTTCACTCCTCATTCTTCCAGTGGCACTTCTGGGGGATGTCATAGTTACATTTCAATGACCACAAAGTCCTGCCAGTCTTTTCAGTATCCTATGCTGGGACGGTTTCTCCATTAGTTCTTGCAAAAGATTTAATGAGTAGACATGATGGGGAAGCATCCACAATGGGGCTGAACAAGGGAAAGGTTTTTTAATGCAAACCATGGTAACAGCAGGAGAAGTGAGATATCTTGGAGGTTGGACTAGGTGGTCTTTAAAGATCCCTCTCAATCCAAACCATTCTGTGACATTCACTGAAAATCCTCACTGAATTTGATTTTAGACTGGGGTTTAGGAAGGAGATTATGCAAGGAACAGAATATTCATTTGCAGCTGGCTGGCAAAAGGCCTGCCCAGGCAGGAATCACACCTCTGGAACTGTGGTACCCAAACTGTGCTGAACCACAGGGAAATTTAGCGCAAGGGGAAGGACAAACGCTGCTCATAAGGAATGTGTGCCTACAGGAAATTCACATCATCAGCTGGAAACCAAATCACTGGACTGTTGCCAAAGGTGCTGAATGAAGGAGATAGTTCTATTTACTGTGGATTGATTTCCCAAACTTCATGGTATCTTTGCCTTGCCACTAGCAAAGGCCTCATGGTTTCAAAGAGTTCCATACTTGCAAGGGATGAACTATTGCCTGAAGGTGCTTAGACAACATTCCAGGTGGAAAGGGGCACAGTGCTGTACACAGCTTTAAAGAACAGTCATCTATTGAACACAGCCTTATTGCTAGCAGGAGTTGAGTTCTGGGTATCCAGTGATTAGGGATGGTGGCAAGATTCCAACAAGGTGGAGGAGAAAGTAGTCAAAAGGAAGTAAATTACTGGATTCATATGGAAGGGCTGAATTTCTGAGCTCATCAGCTTCTTTGCTGGAATTTTCTCAGCAGCTGAATCTTCAGTGAAGCCTCACTGCCATTGTTGGGAGCAACATTCAGTTCCTGCCATACTCTCATCGGTGGTCACTGCTATTCCCAGATCATTAGGAAGAGGAACAAGCACAGTAAGGAATGTGAAAGAGGGCTGGAGGGAAAAGACGCTGCTGAATAAATCCATCCTGGGGTGAACAGAGTGCTGAGACAGAATATCATTCAGCAGAAAGGTTTATCACTACCAACTGGCATGTTGCAGCTGAACTGGGGTTTTCTAAAGAGAGCTGCACCCACAGACAGCTGACTGATGAGTTCACAGGATAAAAGACTGTTCAGGAGTTCATCCACTGAAAAGATCTTTACAGGCTCCACTTTCTCACGGCCCCCCTCTGGAAGGAGTTACTGTGCTTGTAAGAGTGCCCCAGCCCATGCCTGTCCTCCCATTGTTTCAAGTTGAGGGAACATCAGCTGGTTTTGCTATTGTGAGCAGGGGCCACGATAGAAGGCTAATTGCTTCTGTTCAGCTAAATGTCTGGTTTATGGGGCCAGGCTACTGCAGGCACCCAGCTGGACAATGAGACAGCGGCCTGAGCCTGTGATCTCCCTCAGACAGTGGGCATTTAGGCCACTCCGAGGGAGCTGGCAAGAAAACTCCTTGTTTCTCTTTCTGCACTATAAATAAAACACCCGAAAAGATAATTAGGCAATTCAGAGTGGATCATGATTATCCACGGTTTGGGAGGAATTTCTGTCTGACAAAGAGTCCTCTGCATCTGTAGTACAAACTGATTTTACAGGAAACTTGCTATCAGCCAGAGGAAGCAAGATTCCCAGAGGAATTCTGTAAGGTGTGAAGCATTTCTTAATGCTAGAGGCACGCAAGGATACAGTAAAGCTATTCCTAGGAAGCCACATTACATCCTTGCTAAAGAAAAGGGAAACATTTCTACCCCTTGGTAAGATCAAGGCACAGAAACACATATTCCTAAAAGAATGCCTTTTTGAGGGGATTTGGGATTTTTTTTTGAGGCCAGTGCCATGTTCTGTAAGAGGCAGGTCTCTGAGCCTGCTAGAATCATGGTTTATTGCCTCTGTGGCAAAAACCCCTGAATCCTAATATTTTTTAACCAGCCAGTTGATTCTGCAGCACCAAGATACAGAGCCTATTCCAGCTGCTCTTCCTTTCTTGGTTACTCAGATGACTGAACACCACGACTGAACACAGAATTTCAGGGGTGCTGAGGGGCAGAGATGAGATGGCATGTGCAGGGTGTTTCTTAATGCTGGCATATTTGAATGATGAAAACTGAAGTAAGCCTCCAGCTGTTCACTGGCATCCTGTAACAGGTTCTTCCCATAAAGTCAACCTAAGCAGGCCTGGATATTGACTTGGAATTCAGCTTCATTCACTACTCATAGGTGAGGGTGTAAAGAAACTTTTCCAAACAGAGATGACTTGCCTTGTGGATGACTGGTGTGCTCTCCTTAAATTTCAAGGCTTCTAGGTTTCTCCTATTCCCAGGCCATTTTTAAATTTGAATCCCAAATATTCCCACCTTTCTTTTTCAGTTCAAAATATCTGGACTAACGAAGGCATTCAGAAAAAATGTGCTTTATATAGCTTCCAGTAAAGATATTATTTTCAGGAAACGCCATGAATTTTACAGATTAATCTAAAATGGCAAAATTCAAGCACAACTCTTCTTCAGGTCTAGTGGGCCTAGTAATAACTACAAGAAAGAAAATTAAAACCAGAAAAAAAGCCATATGTGACTTTTGTCCCGTATCATGCCTGTGGCTTGATTACAGAGCTGCATTAAAAACAATAAAAGCACTGCAAGAAGCACCATTAACGAGTCAGCATCACCCCCTGAAGATCAGCTTTGTTTCTGGAGTCTTTCTGGTGGAAACACCTTTCATTCCTTAGGTTCACCCTTCCCTCCAGTGGCTCCTATCCAAGTACAAACTACCAAAGGGTGAGGACAGGTAACAAGCAAGATCACAATCAAATCCTACCAGTTCAGCAGTTAGCATCCAGCAGGCAGAGGGTGAGCTGGATGAGGAGGTGTGAGCTCAGAGGTGCCTTGTCCTCACAGGAGATCTGGAAGCTGAGAATGGTCCCCCATGGGATGAAGGCACAGGGTGCAAAAAGGAGAAGCATGAAAAGCACGTGGTGAAAAAAATGCAGAATAGGGGTGATGCAGAGAAGCTGAAAGTTGTATTTAAGAAGTTCTTTGTGAACACAGAGTGCTGCAGGAAGCAGCAAGCTTATCAGAGATCTTTGCGTTACCTACAGTATCAAATGTTGTGTTCACGGGGACACCAGACAAACAAATTGGCAGGATATGTCAATAGAGTCTAGACCGGAAAAGGTCTCTTGAAACATTCATTTCCAAATCTTTAATCTACCACATTTTATATATTTTTATCTACAATAATGCAGTTTTTCACACATCCCTACTTCGAGAAAAATGCAGTTAAGTACTGTTGGGAAAAAAAAAAAAGGAATTAATGTGTTCTTTTCTTTATACAACTTCACATTTTCCCAAATGCAACTTGAAGCCTCATCCAGGGAAATATTTACATATGTGCTTGTGTCATTCTGACTGCCCCCACACTTCCTGTACTCACTGGAGCCCATCTGATGCTTTAAACTAGGTGTTGAAATGCCCTACTGAACCAAAGCCACTAATTCAGATTTTTCTTTAAGGTGGAGAACAAAGAGACATCTCCCTCCTGGAAGCCTCAAGGGCTGGCAAGCAAGGAGATGATGTGGGAAACCTTGTGCCCTCTTCTCCCAGGTGACATCAAGAGCACTGCCAGGCAAACCATGTCAGAGGAACTGCAGAAGTGGTTTTTTCCTAAGATGTGCAAACCTCAATCCTTAGGTCTTTTCAGGAAAAAAAAACCCCAGTTCATCTGAATGCAACAGAGAACAGGTATTGCAGATTGTTTTGAAATGTGCATTCTGTGTAAGCTCATGGACATTCTTCTCTGCATGTTCTACTCACAGAGCTCTCACTCTGTGCACATTACAAGAAGTGGAAAAAGCACAGCCCCTGAAGAGATCATGAGTATTTCTTTCTTCCCAATACAGCTCTTTCTTTAATTCCTTTTCCTGTTCCCAGAGAAGCATATCAGGTTGTTCTGAACAGGATGCCTCATCTGTGGCTTATGCACAGGACACCCACCAGTGCAGAGTATCTGCTGATCAGGCCAGTGATGAAATCACTGGGATTTCATGCCATGATAAAATGCACCACGGTGGCAGAGCACACAGGCACTCATTTCCTGGTGCAGACAAACACCCATTGAGCACTCCCCGCCACAGCTGGGGAACCTGTCTTACCCTATTGCTTTTTCTGTTGCTTTCCAGGACATTTCTCTGAAGGAATGAGAACAAATCAACTACAAACTTGCAAGGAAAAAACACACAAGTTTTAGATGTTAATCTCCAATTATCAGTGACTGAAAGGGCAAAGGACCCTGCTCCAGTGCCACACTCAATATTCCTCACAGGTGAGCTCTTTCTACGGCCCTCGCTTTTCTTTGTCAACTCTTTCCTGACAGCAGTTAGAAGTTTCTTAGTTTTATCTCTAAGAGTTTACTGCATTTAGTGTTTTCATCTGTCCACCCCCTCTCTGCTAGAGAGAAATGACCCCTCACCTCTGATGTTAGACAGTCCTTCCTGTGACTCTTGGAAAATCACCTTTATGGTTCTTTAGGGTTCTTTTTTCTTAGGGATGTCTTTACTGTGGCCAGATTGTTCTTTTATTGCAACACAGAATCCTAACTAAAAAGCAACAGTTTGTTTGGAACAAAGGAAAGCACATCAATATACCTTAAATAATGGTTCATCAAAGACTTGAAATTGCCTAGTCCTCTTTTAGGTGGTTTTCTGGAATCTTTTCCATAGCTGGTATGTTCCTGAAAGGTAAATGTGAAATAGTTAATAGGATCCTACCAGCACTGAGCACCTCTGAGAGTTTACTGTGCTTTTGGAATTTATATTTTCAGTTTGCCATTCCCCAAGCAGTCATGCTCTTTACTCTCTGTGCTTTAAGTTCCTGATGCATCACTCCCACACCACTGTTCTCTTTGAGCTCTCTGTGTCTGAAGGTGGTGGGAGCAAGAGCCAGAACCACCCAGCCTGCCTCAAAGAGGGGGTTTTCTGGTGGTGAAATACTGGTTTAAATATAGCCAAAGCCTGTGTCTGTTTCATTACTGCATTTAAGGAGAAGAGTTCTTACAAGAGCTATTGTTGCTATCCCTGTGAATTTGAAGCAACCGTGGTGTTTTGCTGGTTTCTACTGTGTAATTTCAATTTGCAACAATGTCTCCAAGATGAATAATTTGGAATCCACGCACGCTTTGCCGTTTCGAGATAATTTGATCTGAATAGCAGTTCCATGTAAATGTTTTGGCAGCAGTGAAAATATCCTCAACATTACTACTTGCAGCTTGAAACACCACTAACGATTTTACATGCTGGCAATGAAAGAGCTTGATAGGCAGGTTAAAATCATTAATTCCCCTCTCTGAAACTGATATTTTCTCACTGAAAGGTCTGAAAACAAATCTACTTTCAACAGGTTATTTCTGTATTAATGTGATACCAGCAACATCTGTGCAGCTCCCTCTCTTCTCCTGTGGGCAAACACTGCTAGGGGAGCGGGAAGGAGCACAGCTTTTGCTTGCTTCACCCCACAGCTGTGGGGAAAACATGGGATGTGATGTTTGAAGTGTTGGATAATTGGAGGAAGTGGATGGAGAATGATAACAACAGCAATAGGGAGGGAAATTTCTCAAGCGATTTGAGAAGGTTGTCTGGTGCAGGCTGGATGTTTGATTATCTGTGCACTGGATACCCACTTTTCTCTACTTGAATAATACATGGGAACCAAGGATTGTTTACTTAAAAATGAGAAATGACCATGTTCTGAAAATAAAACCTGCAAGTTTCAACCCTGCCACCTCTAGGAAAGCCCAGTGGGAGGGATAGGGTTGCCAGAACTAGGGGAGGCCTCCTTTTCCTTATTTGTTATCATTTAACAGAATCTGAAGGCATCTTCCTTTGCAGAGAGCAGGAAATCATTCCTGTGCAGCTCCAGGGCCACACAGAGGTTAAGGTACCCATTTCACTCATGGTGTTAAACAACAGAGCGTTTCAGAACTGAAGTGGGGCTGTACCCCACTGAACTAAATTCGGCTGTACCGAGCCACCAAACTCTGGCCAAGAGAAAACAGAAGAGCATATGCACAGTGGAGAGGTTCTGATTTAATAATGCATGAAAACACGAAGCTCTTTAGCTGCCTTCTCCCTCCAGTGTTCTCAAGTACCACTGGTCACGTTCTGCTACCGGGGAGATTTCTCAGGGTTACACTTGGAAGCACGTGGGCAGCAAGAGAAGAAATCCCATCTAAAACGTTCTTGTTAATTTGTGAGTTTTTTGAAACCTGAGCATTATGAATCCATGTTATACTCTCAGCCTTTGCTCTAAGTCTGCTTGGAATTAGGAACCTGAAGTTTTATGGCAATAAACTGTGGTATCCCATTGAGCAGAACTAGGGCACATGTTGTGTACATGCTGACAAACAGCACCTCGTGTCTGGGTGCCACTGGGAAGTGAAAAGGGTGGCACTGTGCACCTTATCTGTCTCTTATGTCTGCATGGGGGACACAGAGTGCAGCTGCCACAGCAGGGTGAGGCAGCCCAAGCAGTGGCAAGAGCTGTGAGGTGCTTGCCTTATACAGAGTGAAATGTGGTGTCTCTGACTTCAGCAGCAAAGTTTTCAAGGACTCTGCGTTCTGCCCAAGATGCACTGACACTCCCCATAGGTGCAAGCAAGTGTTTTACCAGAACAAGCACCATTTTTGCTAATCAGAGAATATGTAATCACCTAAGCAATGTGTAACGATATTTATGAAATGTGAATCTTGGACTTATTTTGCACAGATCACCTTATTTTTCTATCCAAAGCTGCTTGTTATGCAAACTCTGAGGACTGTTAAATATCACATGACATTCAAAAACCAGAAGTTTTCAAAGCCCTTTTTTATTGTTTTTTTTTTCTCTCTTTGGCCAAACCTATTCTATGTTAATGTTCTTTTCAGAGTTAACCTTTCGTGATCAGTGCTTTTAATGCAGCTGTTTGAGTCAGCCAAGGAAGATGTTACGAAATCTTCTCTCCCATTGCTGCCTGACCAAGGATGTTTCAGTGGGAACATGGTCCTTTTGATCTGATTTATTTGGGAGTTCTTCTTGTGCAGCTTGTATCTCTGCAGAAAACCTAACAATCTGTTTGTTCTTACTGGGAAAAAAGAGATTGTCGCCCTGCCAACATAATTACATTGGTGAGTTAGGGAATAAAGAGTGAGAACAGATGAAATATTTAGATATAAATAGTCTGTTTTCATGTGCTGTGATTGTCGCTAATAAGGCAGGGACGTGTGGTTTGTGGTTCAGGGACAGGATGAGGAACCAGGACATCTGGATTCCTTTCCTAGCTTTACCACAGTGTATTGAAGAAGCCATCAAACCTCTCTGTGCCCCATCAGTTGGAAGTGGATAATAATGCTCTGGGGATTAATTCTTTAATGCTGTCATCTTCAGATGTTCAGGAGGGAAGAGCAATACAAGTGTACAGTTTTTGCACACTAGGAGTTGGTCCAACTAAAACTTTAATTCCAGACACCTAAAAAGTTTGTGAATTAATTTCTCCTTCTCCTGAGTAATTTGACCCACTTGAAATGGAGAAAAACAAGAGGAAGACTGAAACCAATACAGAGTATTTGAATTCAAAGTACATGATCTTAAGTTTTCTGGGACAAGTTTTTGTGCTTTACCCTCTTTACACTTTCAATAAGGAGTTCCCAATGACGCCCTTGACTGAAATGTGATCATTTGTTCAAATCCTAAAAACTACTTAGGCCTTAACTCATGAGGCTTTATAATTTAAAAAGGGCCTACAGCAGCCACCTACACAAGGGATGTATTTCCCCCAGCCTACGTGTATTTTGTTCACTGCAGCTGTAAATAACAGATCACTAAACCACAGATTAAAAGCATGTAATTGCTATAAAAGTAATTAAAGACAAGCTTGATTCTACCTAGGAGTAAATAAGCACATTTGGTATGTAAATCATAGTGAAAAAGAGGTTTGGTTTAACATGCATATGGTACTGGAGAGTCTCAAAAGCAGAGTTGCTTCTTCAGCTGAGGAGGGGAAAAAAAAAAACTGTGCTAGGGAGTTGAAAGCCTTGAGTTTAAGTTACTTGGGATGAGCATTATATCTTTTTAAGGTTTCTAGTACTTATTTAAATTTCCAATTTACTCAAAATGAGAGTCTGTAGTGCACTAGTGTTGTTTTACCTGGGTGTCAGATGGCTCTATCTACACTGGAAAGCTAAACAGGAGCAGATCCACAGCTGGTGGTGGAGACCCCACATCCATTCTGTACATGTGGTTGAATTTTCCAGTCTGGCCCCATGTCTTAACTAGCTGGAGCACAGGAATTATCCTCCTGGAGCACCTTTCTGATGTTGGTTTCATCCAAAACTCCAGTTCCTACGCTCTGACCTGAGGTGCAAGGAAAAGCATGGTAAGTGGGAGAAATTAGGAAGTGTGCTTCAGAAGTGCCCTTCTGATCTGACCTAAAATGCCAGCCCACCCTCACCCTATTGGTACTGCTGTCCCTGAATAAGGGCAGCACAAGGGCTTGATCTGCACCTGGAATGCAGCTGGCCAGGCAAGACTGAGCACAAATTTCCCGTTGCTTTCATGGAGGCTTTGCTCTAAATCACTACAGCGGGACACTGCTGAAGCAGCAGCTGGAATATTTATCCTGCAGTACAATTTCAGATTTCTTTGAAAAAAGGCTCAAGGCTATATGTAAGAGAAATTTGCTTCAGTTTGTTGATTTTATCTCATTTGAGACCGTTTCTGGGAACACTGCAATATTGGCACAGGAGGTACAATTACAGGGAGAATTAGCTCTTCACCATTACTCTAAGCTAATTCTGTGTGTTCCATGATGCTGAGGGAAAAGCCAACTTCCTGATACACAAGAAATGCTCCAGGAAGCTTCAGTGATTCATTTATTTCCCATCTGACTTGTACATTAAAGCACAGAATACAAGCTTATGGTTAACCATGCCTTTCCCCTTTTCTACACCCAGTCCTTGCTTTCACCAGGAAAAATGTGGGCATGTGGCCTGCCAGGAAATCCTTAGCATGGCCTGCCCAGGTCTCCAATAAAGAGATGTAGGGAGTAGCATCCCAGGCCTGCTGCTAAGATCCCCCATCCACCTCCACAACATTAGAAAATGCACTCAGAGAGACAGGGAACGGGCACCAGGAGGCTCATATTCTTTTCCATAAAGATTGCACTTACAATGATTCACATCACACTGATGTTCCTAAAAAGACATCCCAAACCAACACTCACACATACCCATAAGCTCTAGCTGTGCATCTGGGTATGCAAGGCCATGTCAGTAACTATCTTTATGTGCTGAGACAAAGCAGCCTCAACCACCAAAAGATTTAGCAACACAAATTCTTTTCCTATGGCATAAATCCCACTAGCAGTAATTTCATCTCGAAATGGAAAGCACAGCATTGCATTATTGGAGCACAAAGGCCAAATTTCCCTGGTTGCCTGTTAGACCCCAAGCTCATACAAACACAGCAGGAGAAACCTAAAATGATTTTGTTTCCTAGTAGCGTTAATTCCATTGCTGGAGAAAATGTAATTATATTTATATTGACATTATAATGATAACTTTGCAGGCCAGACTCCATCCTGTCTGTAAGGCCAGAGAGAACTGAAGCACCAGCAGAGAACTAAGGAATGCCTTTTCCTTGGTGGCAGTGTGCCTGGAGCCCTGCCAGTCATTTCAGAAGCAAAAGCTCATTCTATGAAAAAGAGAATTATGATTTAATTGTGTCTCAACTACAAAATCTCTCCATTTTGCACTGGTCACAGCATCCTCAGACAAACTCCACATGAACTATGCAATCTGGAGGTTGAGCTTTTGTCCTGCGTTGCTGTAGAACTTGGAGCCTCCACATAAACCTGGAAACGCTCAGAGCAGACCCTGCACCCTGGAGATGCCCTGCTGCTGCAAACAGCAATTGCCACTGGCTCTGGGAGGCTGCTGGGATTACACACAGCAGATCCAGGCTGGAGCCTGGAACCAGGGGACTTGTGGCTTGCCTTGCTTATTATAAGGGAGGCCCTTGAGGAAAATCAAAGCTCTTTCCTGAAATTCAAGGAGGTGGGAATTGCAGTGATTCATTGGTGATACATTATTAATACATGGTGGCATTTTTAGGTATTTATCCTGATTATTTTAATTTAATATGTTACAGTAGATGTGCCAGCCTATCCTATTGCTTTCTCAAGGCACTGTGTCAGTGTGAGATGCCATTAGTCCTGAAGTCTGGATCACATTTTCATTCATTATTTCTCTTGCACAAATGGCACCACTGCCCAGAAGAGAGCTTAGTAACACCAAGGAAGGGTGTTTCAATTCAGGGCTGAAAGATTTCTTTTTCCTAATATAATTCATAAAGAACCCTAGAGTTGGAACTGAACTAAATTAAGCTATTAGAAGACAGAAAGAGCTAAACAATTCATAATTTTCAAAACTTAGATTTTGGTTGAGAACAACATTCCGGGACAAGCAGAACACTGATTTTTTAACAGGTTTAAAAAAACAACTGAGCACGAAAAACCACCCCCTTATTGTTTGTGTCTGCTGAGCCTAATTTTCTTTGTCTTTTCCTTCCATAGTCATACAGCAGGACAAAAGCCATTGTTACAATATATGTAATTAGGATATCAGCAGATGGAACAGTTAATCATGCCCCAGCTAACTGTTGTGTATGTGCTGTGGAAGTCAGCTAAGGTAAATTCATTTTTCCTACTTTAACCACATAAAAAAGCAGCACCTGGTTTAACCTCCCACCCCACCTCCCTGTGCCTTCAGTGGGGAGGGGGAGGAACAGACAGGCAAGGCTGGGCCGTGGGTGGAATCACTCGCTCCTCCTCCCTTTCTGAACCTCAGTTCTCTCTGTTAAACTGCAACGTTACCCTTCCTTACCCCATGCAGGAGTCAGGGAGATGACAGCCAGACACGAGGGCAGCCAGGGGCACGCAGGAGCCGCTGACAGCCCGGGCACTTCTTGACCTCCCCGTCCTCCGCTGCTGGACGGAGCCAAGAGGGGCTGTCAGTGCTCACATTCCAAGCCTCGGGCACTAATCTGGCTGAGCTTGGCTTTTTCCATTTTCATCAATATTAAAAATATGTCCTGTACATGGTGGTACTTCTGGCATTCACCACACAAAGGCCTGTGCAGGCACCACATTTTTATAAATGCTTCATGGTAGCCTATAGATTTCACGAGATTACATTGGCTTAAGCAGGAAGGATTTTATGGGCCTTGCCAATGTTACCTGAGGAAATACAGCTCCCAAATGGTGATTTAGGTTTTTTTCCCAAGAATACAGTTGTAAGAAGGGGGGGGTGATGTATGTGAACACCAGAACAAAGTTTCTTAAAGAACGCTTGAACCATTTTAGCTATGGAGCTTTCAACGGCCTGTTTGTTCTTAAGGTTTGCTTTTGCTGAACTTTTTCAACTTGGTTAGTATTTAGTTCAATTTTTTTAAGGACAATAATACCAAAGATATAATTCTGAAAGCAAGAGAACTAAATTGCCAGAAAAATCTGCAAATGAAATCACCTTTACTTGCTCTCAGATAGTTTTGGTTAGTTGGTTTTCACCTGGGAAGGTTTAGGAGGTCAGTTTTACTATATAATACATGGAGAGTTGATAATAGATGGAAAAGAAATGTGACTGAATTTATTTTAGTTAAAAAGCACCAATGGCAGGGAGTAACTCTTAAGTATGAACATAAAGTCACTGGCACTGTTAAATTCTAAAACTACTACATGAAATCTAATAGGAAGCCAGTATATCAAAGCACTCAAGTTGAGTATTATGGGTCACCTCTTCTAACTTCATTTGGAATTATTTATCCGCTTGCAAATTTAATTAGCTCCATAGTATGCAGAAATTTAACACACAAGTTGGAAATGTATCTATTATTTTGAACAGAATAGCAGATAGTGTAAACATATTTTAATCCCCAAATCATGCCACTTGGGAAAAAAATTGCAGACTACTTTAATATATTTTTTCCTTTTTTCGCACTCCTTGCCAGAGCTAACTCTGCATTGCAAGGAAGAGCATTTCTGCATGGTTCCTGCCCTGTCCAGAGTACTGGAAATGTCACAGTAGCACCATCATAAGAGTCCCACTTCCTTTAGTGAAGGAGACTGGAACAAACATCTGTGCATTTGGATGATCATCTAAATTAAAGTGAATGTGGCAGAGACCTCCTTTAGCAATCTCCCTGTCACTGAAGGAAATGAGGGTGTAATTTTATACGTCCAATTACAGGAGGGCTGTTCAGCAGCCAAACAGCAGGTCCAATGTAAAAGGCAAATCAGATGGATCTCACATCTGCAGACTGTTTTTGTTGCACCTCAGCACTTCAGTACTGTATCACACAGAAAGCCTTGTTCCTCAGCCAGAGAATTCCTAATCTGTTTATGTGACACAGGAAAGAAAAAGCAGATAGCCTTTTTTAAAGTCTCATTCATTCCAAAACAGTCATCATCTGAAGCAGAAAATGTGCTTTTCTTCTTGTTCACTTCATTTTTTTGGTCATATTACCTGGTGTGCCATCTCACTTTTTCAAGGACTGCAACATCACTAAGGTATATAATTTAAGATTACACAGGAAAAAATGAATTATTAAACTAATATTGTAGGTGTTTCAGGCTTTGTCTGAGCTGGGATGGATGATTCCTTCCTTCTTCCTGAGCACTGATTTCTTTACAAAGGGTTTTCTGGGACAAAAATTTACCTTCAGGTGTATCAGGTTCACACTCTGTCACCTGTTTCCCTGCTCTAAGCTGCTACACAAATACTGAATACTGCACGTGAACTGTCCATTGGGATGCTCCTTGTGGAAATATACAGGTTGGACTCAGTTGGCTGTTAGAAAGGCAAACAGGAATAATGGAGAATGGCTCAGATCAGCCATCTCACAGCAATCTCTCATCATATAAAACATGAGCTGATCACAGAATTCTTACTTGTTGACCTCAGCCACCTTAGAAGATCATTTTGTGAGGACAGAGGGCCAGAAAACCAAAAGGACACTGGCTGGCTAAGATCTCCTTCCAGGGAGCCACACGGTAGCCATGTAAAACCCCATCTGCTGTGTCCCTGCTCAGCTTTGCCAAATGCCCCCAAAGGTACCAATCAGGCGGCCCAATTACTTCAGGAGAGCTGAGTCACATTGTGCCAATGACTCTGCAAACATTTGGGGGTATTTATGAGGTGCTAACTCTTGTCTCTGTGTGTTCAGCTTAGCCTGGGCCAGCTGAGATACCCAAAGTCAACTACTTAGTGGTTAAGCCTGATTTTGCACACATGGAATGCACACCAGTGTCCTGGATTTGCATCCAAGATTCATGTTTGACATCTACCCATCCAACTCACCCCTGCAGGATGCTGCTGAGTCATTTCCCACTGGTCAGAGCCACACCAAATCTCTGTACATAAAATTGAAGTGCACAAAGCAGGCAGGAGAGTAATAGTGTGGTCACTGTGCACAAATGGCCATGGCTACGAAACTACAGGCAAAGGGAATTAAGTCTTACAAGTATAAATGTTGAGCTAAGAATTAATTTATGTTTCTCTGAAAGAGCTCAATGAGGCATAAAAATGTTCAGGAATGTTTAATCCTAAAGGGAATGAGATTTATCAAAGCAATTCGAAAGGATAATATGTTCACCTCTGGTTCTACAGGCAAAGAAAAGCCAAAAAAGTCCAAGGCATGAACAACTCAGAACCTATTTTTCATCCTGCCAAGCTGTTTTTCATGCTGCTCTCATTGCCTCAAGTTTGATGCTATAGTGCAAGGCAAATCTGGTTCTGGCAAGCAATTACTAAATTGTGATAAACATTAGGTTTACATTTAAAGATCAAAGCAAAGATATATAATAAACCATTTTGAGTACATACATATCCTCTGCTTTATGTCTTGCTCTTGGGTTTATATCCCCTCGTCACTGCATTTCCCTCTTACATTCTTAGTGAGTCCAGGGGCAACTGGAAATCTGTATTGAAAAGAAAATGCAGTTAATTTAATTTATAATAATTGGTAGTGGGCTAGAGACTTCAGGCAGAAATTGTGTCTCTTGGTGAGTAGGGTAGGCCAGAGGATCTGCTACTGTCACACTCACTGGAGGGACAATGAAGCACTGAAGTTTTTGAATACTCATTGTGCTGTTTTTCTCCCCTCTGACAACAGCCAAATGATCAAACCATTAACAATACACATGTACTTAAACAAAATTCCCATTTATCTGACAAATCCCAATGCTAGAGCTGCCCATAATTAAAAGTGATATTCAAAGATCATTGTGCAATGAGAAGGTGGAAGGATAGCAACTTTTTCCTTTCAGTGGAGATTCCACCTATTCTTCCTAGAAGTGAGCTTGGTCCATGGCTAAGCAATCCACAGGTCAGCACTATGACCAAATCCTGAAATTTCTGCTCATGACTGAACTCCACCTGGGATCCATTTGAGCAGGTTTCTATGCTTCAATAAACCTGGCCCTTTACTTCTGTTCAGTCTAACCTTTCCCACTGGATAAAAACAAAGGCATCATTTTGAAAACTCAATTTTTCTGAGCATTTGATGAAGAGTTTAAGAGTACAGATTTTGCTCAGGCTCTAAATAAAACTCTCAAGACTTTGGTTTGAATAAAACTCAGTCTACTGTAAGGTGAAGTACTGAAAGCATGCTTCATTTCATGTCTTAGGAGAGACTGCTAGAGATGATTTCTGCACAGTGGTTTTCACAGGTTAGGAGTTAGTTATTCATCTCCACTCTCACGTAACAGGTTCTGCTAAAGTCACAGGCACAAACAAGCAAACTGATGGCAGATTTACAATCATTTTGGAAATGGTATTAAATATGTGCCTGTTAAAAAGTATCTGAGCCTGTTCTATGTGCAGTAAACCACTGGGGAAAAAAAAGAAAAGGACACCTGACAGCTTGAGGAAACCTAGTTCATGTCCCTCAGTTCCTGGGAACCATCTAATCAATAAATGAAGCAACACCTTGGGAGATCACGCACCACACACATTTAGGCAGGCTAAACACTGTATGTCTGTCTGGATTTACAGAAGACTTGCTGCAAAACTTCCAGTTACTTCCAATCTGCTCCTACCAGTTCTCCTGGATGCTCAGTGCATGCAGAAATCTTATCCCGACCCTTGAGTTTCCTTTAAATTGAGTTGGTTTTTTTTCAAATTGCAAATTGGAAGATGAAAGTGTGAAGAATTATTTTTCTTTTTCAAGTACCTGAAGAGTATTAGGTTTTGTTTCCTATAAATGTCTTTTATCTAGTCCAGAAGATTGTTTTTTGATGGTCTGAAGCACACTATTGGTTTTACATGCTCTTATACACTGGTCTGACTTAAAACCAAGTCCAACTGTTTTGTTACAAATGGTTTTAGTTTCCAAGTACACCAAGTGGCAAAGCAGTTCAAAACATATTGAATTCATTTAATATATTAATAACCACAACTGGCTCCAAATCAAAAAGAATTACTCTAGACTTAGAAAGTTTTATTTCTGACAGTTCTTACTTTTAAAAGTAAAGTAAAACATATTGGATATATTCACTTACTTGAAAATAGCAAATCAGTAACACAGGGATTAACATTTTCCTTTTTTTCCTTATGTCCAAGACATTTCTTTATACAGAAGAAAATGCTTGAATTCTTTTCAAAAAATAATCCAGTAAATGCACTTTTCATGTCCCAACGGCAGCCACTTAGTTGAACTTTTAGACTCTGCACTCAGGTAAGTCAGATTTCCTAGTGAAGATCTAAAGCTGTAAATACAATTTATCTTCACTTCACTGGGGATATGGGCAATTCCTGTCTTAGGAGCAGATCCTGGGCATGAACAGCTCCACCCAGAGCAGCTCATCCAGCCATCACCATTACATAGCTCAAGGGAGCACGAGATGGCTTTTTACCTGCTTGTTCCCCTGTTACATTAAAGGTGTCCCACACTGACACACACAGCCTTAGAGCTCTGATCTCCTGACATCAATAGAGGGCATTTTGCAGCTGATGCCACCAGCAGGGTGATGCAGAACTGCAGCAGTGCCTCTGCAAACATCTGCCGAGCTGGAGACCAGGGCAGCCCTCCTGCCTGGCTGAAGGCAGCGATGCAGAACGAGCCAAGACAGCTTCTGGGGACCTGTTACAATCTCAGCTGGAGAACTGCTGCAGGGAAGGTACCAAACTCCAGGGCACAGCAGCTGGGAGGTATCTGCAGCCACACTGCCCAGAACCCGTGCTCCTGGCATGGCTTGCCAGGTGCCATTTCAAGAGCCCCTGCTCCATCCCACCTGGCAAACTGTGACAGGAGCACGCCAGCACTTGTTGGCACTGCGTCACCAAGGCCCCCTTTCCATGACCTTGGCATGGAGGCAGAGAGCACCCTTCCCATGTGGCATCTGTATTGAGATTATTTGGTCTTGGAGAGGCCAGCAATGAGTCAGGAGGGATCATTCTTGGTAGTTACTGTGCTGGAAGGGTGGCCAGCAGAACTCTGCAATGGTGCCCCTGCCAGACGTCCATGTTATCCCAACATCCCCCTCACTTTATCCTGGCATTTGCTGCAGTGCTGTTGCACACCATGCCTCCAGAACCTGACCCACACGGAGGCTGCTCCCACAGCTTGTCCCCATGACTTTCCCTGCAGTGTGAATGATTTAATGTTAATGCTATCCTCTTCAGAGTGGGTCACGGAGACTGGGGCATAAGAGGTCATTATTGTTTAAAGACTTTTGTTTTGCCTTTCTGCTCAGAAACTTTAAATCATGAGCTTCCTTACACAGAATGCCCAAATGGACAGCTTTAGGATGTGTGAGCAAGACACAATTAATTTAGTGTAAAAGATAACACATTTCCTTGGGGAAGCACTAACACCAGGCCTATTACCCGTCAGTGTCATTTCAGATTAGTGTTCTACAGAGAAAGGGATTCTAAATCTTTTTAATTGAAAAATGTTTGTCTTTTCCTTCCTATTATAAATTTCTGCCCAGAGGTTAAAGAGTTTTAAAATTATTTCTGAATTACATCCAATTTCTGGGCAGTTTATCAAAAAAAGGAGGATGCAGTTTGTCTCTTGCTTTGTTAATTTATGTCAGACCACAGAAAGGAGAAATATATTCCCTCAGTGACCCAAATGAAAGAGTTATATTAAAGGATGATTAGAAATACAAAGCTCAGACATCTCTAACACGTTAAGATTTGCAGCTCTCACCAACACATCCACATGGAGGAATATGTGCCATAATTATGCAAAGCAGAAGGATAATTATCCAAACACAGTGGTGGAAACAACAGTCAAGTGAAGAACTTTACTCAGTTTCTCTCTCCCTTTCTTCTGGCTGAAAGTTTGAAAAACTTCCAAACCAATGATTTTAATCCATGTAGGTTGTCTGGCTCTTAAGTCCCAAAATAACCTCAAGAAAACAAGAAAAGGCAAATACCCTTTTATCTTCAGCATGTCCTGAACAGAAAAATTCAAAACTGTGACCTGGACTTGGTTAGTCCTCGATGCATGGCCCTTTTTGTCCCAGAAGTGCAGGATGAGATTTGAAGCTAAGTCCTGGCTTTGAGTGGTGCAGGCACTAACCCAGGAGCCTCCTGGAAAGCACAGCTGCCTTGGGTGCAGACTGCCTGCTAGAAGACAGGAAAAGCATCACCTAGAATTAGTTAATTATCTATTTAGATGTTCTTTTAGGTACAAAGGTGCCTGGCTATCTGTCCTAAAGCTCTAAACACAAAGGCACTGCACTCTGGGGTCAGCATATTTAGGAAGGTACTCTGCAGGTGAATGTTTCTGTAGAGACTGGTCTGCCACAGTCCTTGGGCAGCTTCACAGCCCACAGAACATTTGTGTGTTGGGGTGGTTTGGGCTTTTTTGTCCTTGAAAATACTTCCAAACAGCTGTATGCTTTCCACTTCTCTGCTTGTATAATGGTTGTGTTTCCTCTGATCTGTATTGAAGAAAAAATATTTTCCTTTTCTAATTCAACCCTTAGCCCTTGTTTTCCCAACCTCTAGTTCTCAAGAAATGTGCTTTCTTAAAAAAAAAAAAAAAAAAAAAAAAAAAAAAAAAGTCTAATTAAGCCATTTATCAAACTTTTCCAAGTGCATAGAGTGACAAATTAGCCCTATCTTCCACCAACAATCTGATGGATGGGAAGATAAAGATGCAGAGGCTGTTATTTTAGCTGGAAGCTCCCAACTATATCAATTGTTTGGCCCCAAGCCAAAAGACCCTAAGAGTTGACAAGGACTAATGATGGGTCCATAAAGTTTATGCAGCGTGAGGCCTGACATCAAAGGAATGCAGCCTTATTAGCAATATCTCTCTGCCTTCTCCTTGGAAAAAAAATACTCATTTGATTTTTCAAAAGATTTTGATGTTGAGATACTTGATCATTCCACTCTTTCAGTAAATGAAAATTAAAACTGTACATAAAGTTTTACAATACTGTATGGCTGACGAGGTCTGCTCTTCTCTACAAATATGAAGTGATTGTTATTACTTTTAAGTAACATCTACCAAGAGAAGCTAAGACATGTAGCCTGCAAATAAATCTCCCTAGGAGTCTTTCCTTTTGCCACCATTTGCTGGGGAATACTTCACTCTTCTCAAATATTAACTCTTGGTGGTTTCAGGATACAGGGTGAGGGCTGAGGTGGACATTGGGCCTGACACTTTTCTTATGTGACAGCATCACCTTCACTCTTGGTAACTTACATCTTTCTCCCTTCTCCCAGTGTTTTTATTTTAATATGCACCATTTAGACATGAAATGGAAACCTTGTGTAGAAGGTGGAATGCAATTACTACCTGACTGGAAAGAAGAAAGAGAGGATGTAACAGCCTGGCTGACTTCTAAGAAAAATAAAATCAACAGCCAAACAACAATAACCTGTTTTGCTATCTTTGTTTGACAAAACAAGCCATTTCTGCAGATACTGTATGTTACTCTGGACTAGAAGTAAAATCCATATATTTTTTACTGGAAAACTATTTAAAGACTACTCGTGACATCCCATTTTTTATAAGCTTTTTTTCTCTTGTGGAAATAGGACAGTATTCAACTTGCTGGCACAATGACAAACTTTGGTATTGCTTTATCAAATCCAACTGCAGTAATTCTGCATATTCATATATCCAATGAACTTGATTTATCTTTTCAACACAACATTTTCACAGGATGGAATTAAAACCAATACTGCAATGAAATGATGACAGCACTGCAAGCCAGTGCAAAGCCACATTCAGCACATCCTACAGTATTTTACCTTCACTTCCCAGTCTGGATTTAATAGAAAGTGTGGAAGGAGCACCGTGCAAAACTGGGGATGCCATCCATCTTCAGGCTTCCTGTGTCTCAATAAACTGCCCTGCACTGTCCCTCCTCCATTGCTCCCTATCCATCACCAACTTACCCTGAGCGAATGAGCAGCTCTGCAGCTTTTCTTTCTTCTTGCTTCCTGCAGCTTTTCTTTCTTGTTGCTTTTCCAAAGGGGATGTGCCATTGCATCTGCCACGCTGCTTTTGACCCTGGGACATCAAGGCAATTTACTTCCCACCGGGATATCTGTAAGCTCCGATGCTTTTTGGGGAAATGCAAAAAAGCTCAGAGTCTGTGAGGTCCAACATAAACAATCACGGAAAGAACAATAGGGAACTTTTAAATACTGAAACCTTAACTGGCAATGTCAAAACCAGGAAATAAAATTCTGGTTGAAAAGATTGTAGTAATTTGATTTTTTTTCTTCTTCGTGATGTATTTAGGATCTCTAAGCTCCTAATGTACTTTCTTAGCTGCTTATTGATAACAGGGCTGCTTAGGATCCACATTTTCTCTATGACGACCCCTTGCAACACTTGGGATGAAACTCTAAATAAAGAAAAGGCACTGGATGAAGTTTTCTACTTAGAACTGTAATTTTTTTCAATAAAAATGAAGTGCAAGTATTATGGCACTGTGCAACTAAGTGTTCAAACATCATTGCTTCTAACTTAGGAAGGGAACTCCTTGAACAAAGAAGCTTAAATGCAAATTGGCTGGAAATAAAATTAAATAATAATAATAATAAAAGATCAGTGTTGAAGTCGCCAATGAAGCAAATTGTTTGCTTACTTATAATTAGCAGCATGGTCATTGTCTGGCTGCCCTGGCACACTGTAAATTTGTCTGGGCAGACTGTGATTGAAGATGATTTAGAAGATTTACTTATTAGTTAAGATTTATTCTTTGCCTCAAGAGACAGGTAAAACAACAACTCGCTCTGTCACTCAGCTTGGTTGGGGGGTAGTAGCTGCAACTCACTCCTATTTTGACTTTCTTCAGTAAAATAAAGGATTTTCCTTTTCTTTAAACATGGCTCCAATTACTGAATACAGCAAACTCATTCAGAATTACGAGCTTCAGATTTTTCAAAGGTTTCTGAATTTGTCACACATTCTAGTGAAAAAAGTTAAGAAATTTTGTTCTGTAATTTATAATTTATGACCTGATTCAATGAAAGACCTTAAAAAGGTTTTAGCTACATTATAAATAATAATAACAATAAACTTACTCCACGCTGCACTTGTCTTTTATTTGTCAGATAACCAGTTTGTTTTTCTTCCTTAACACAACTTTACAAAGTACATCAAGTCTCTACATGTACAATTCCCACCAGAAGTACAAACTTCAGCAGCCAACACCAAGTAAAAATATAAACTCCCCTTTCATGTCTGTTTTAAGGTAATGTATAATTCAGGCAGAGCTGAGGGATACTCACATAATTTGCCTTTAAATGTTGCCCAGTAGATTCTGTGGTAGATAAATCTGGTAGAAGGAACGTGAAAAATAGACAATCAAACCACCACACTGCTACTACGGCTACAGAGGGAAGCACACAGATTTACAGATCAGTGGGAAATTGGGCTTTTCCATCATGCCTGTGAAACTGAAGTGGAAAGATGGCAAATGAATCAGAGTGCAGAGATGCTGCACAGCTGTGGCAATGGAAATACACATTTCAGTCATCAAAGGGATCTGGCTGGCACTTGTCTTGATTTTTTCTTCTGGTAAATCATGTTAATATTATGTCATTTTTCAACTTTATTTTAGTCTTTTGCATTGGGAACAGCTTCTGGTTTTAAGATGACTTTCACATGAATATTAAGAGGGAGATTTTGCCCACTAAATGATACATGAAGAGAATAATGATTTCAGATCTGTATGTCCTATTTTAGCTATTTCCACTATCAGGAAGCGATGGGTTGACCTACATGTGTGCTACAAAAATAGCCAAGGATCTTTAAGCAAAATCAATGCCATTGAGCAGAACGGAAATGGGGAGGTGTTGGAATCCTGGGTTTAAGGTTTATGGGATATAGTAATGTATATTGCAATGTAATGTCTACGCATGTAACAAAATGGAGGGGTTTGGGTGTGGGTTTGTTTTTCTTTCTTTTTCTTCCTCTTCACAAGTCTGGGTGTTCTGGTATTGGTTCAAAAAACCTGCAGTGCAGATCTTAAATGGATAGTTACTGGTTTATGAGTAAAAAGAAATTTGTTGGCATTTCATAATTGGATAGATTGTGACTTGAAATGGCCTTGGAAGTGAGAACTCAGGGCTACTTTCCACCTTGTTAACCCATAGACACATCCCATGCAGGAATGCCATAGACAAGAATAAAATAAACATCTGCTTAGAAGGAAAACCCTGCTTCTCTGAGTAAAAGAACTAGAGACAGAGGCAGAAATGAAAACCAGAGACTTTTAACAGAGAGGTGCAACATGCTCACAGCAAGAGCCCCTTGGTGCCCATCCCAGCACTGCTGTCAGAGCACACCCTCTGGGGGTGTGTGTGGCCCAACACAACCTGGGCATTGCTGAAAATCTCAACAACTTCTTTTGAAAAAGTGTCATTCAAGTTCCAGGCTGAAGAATTCCACTGAGGGTTTTGGTGGGCACAGCTCTGCAGGCCTGAAGATCCAGACTGGAGGCAGCAGATCTGAACCCCCAGGGAACCTGTGGGATTTCTACCTGATTTTACACCATTCCCTCAGCCAGCAGAGGCTGTGGTGCTTGCTTTATTTACAGCTTGAATCTAGGTGGTGCCAGTCACTTCTGCAATGCTGATAACATGCACAAATCCTTTTACTGTCTCTATCGTCATAACCAATGACAGAATTCTATTATTAAACTTGTAGTACCTCCTTTATTTTGCACTGTTTGCTGTTAGCCCCCGGATGAATATCAGACACTCTGCAGGGAACTGGACTTTGTGTGCTCCTAAGATGCAGTTCACTATCAGAATGCTCAGCTGAGTCTCAAAGCCTTTAGAGAGTGTAGTGACTTCACTAGATGGCAGTGGAGAGAAATAATACTTTATATCAATATATTTTTTTAATAGGAATGGGACACATCCCAGCAAGTCCTGCAGTTTGTTAGTGCTGTGTTAACACCACATCACAAGACAGCAATTCTTTCACCCACACAAAAGTCCAGAGGCAGCCAAATCTCCAGCACTAAGGCAGAGAGGCAGGGAGCAACATGCACTCCTCTTCGAAGGGTTTTTTTCTCATAAGCTCAACTGTACCATGACCTTTGCTGAAATCCCAGGAAAAGACAAATTCCAAGAAGAAAAACTTTTCAAAAGAAAACTTTACTGAGAAGTCAGAGACACTGTCCTTCAAAGAATCTTAGCACTGATGCCATAAATGTGATGAAGAAAATGAGTGAAGAGTAAGAATGAGAAAGCAAATGGTTCAAGGAGTTCTGTGAGGACTACTCTTCATTCAATAAAATCCTTTTCATTCACAAGAACTCCTTGCAAACACATGTTTCTTGGGAGAACTTTATGTCCCTTACAGATAACTCAAGAAACAAAGCATAATTTTTCAGACATCTGACAAAACTCCAAGATGAAATACTTGAAGCAGCAAGTTCTGTAACTTCTAAGGTTCAAAACCGTCAAAAATTCAATCTTTTGAATACAGAGAAGTGATGCCTGCCAGTCTTTGGAAATTGATACACCTGAACAAAACTGAAGAATTAAAAGGGAGTGGATGATCTCAGCCAAGTGCATTACTTCAGTTAAGAGATTATAAGAAAAGTTCTCTAGAAACACTGGAGTTGTCTGGCTTTATTTAGAATGTTCAGAAAACACAAACTATCATTTAGTACCTTAAGGAGATGGAAAAAAGTTTGGTCTCTTCTAGCGTAAAATGGCAAAAATATTTTCTAGGGTTTGTTTCTTGCTGTGGGAGAAATATTAAAAAAACCCAATTCACTGCCTAAATCACACATCTCTAAACTGTTCTTGCCTTTATCTTAACAATGTCCAAGACTTTTCCCTCCGAGAGCAAAACATTGTCCTCTGGCATCTCAGCTGCTCCCTCACCAAACTGTTTGCAATAGCAAGCAGAGATTCAGGATATTGAAAGTGCTGACAAAAAACAAACCCAGTTGTATTGCAAGTGACTTCTTGACTTATGCCTGCTAAGCACAATTCAAAGGCTTGAACTTTTAAAGGCACAATTCCCTCTACTTATTTTTGTGTAAATATGAGCAGATGAGAAACAATTCCTTATGGCATTTCAGTCTGTGAGACTCTCCTTACTTTTCCTCCTGACTGGCCATTGAGAAACAGAAATATCTGGAAGTGCAAAGCCCCAGGGTTTTGTTAGTGACACAGGGAGCTGGATTCTCTGCATATCATCACAATATACGAAGCTGTCAGATAAAGAACAACTTGTTGCCTAAATCAGCCTGATTCAAAATAAATGATTGCTTCCCAGGCATCAAGAGATGGAGATTTCTAGGAAAAAAAACTCATTTCAGCCTGGTGGATTCCCCCAGCTAAATGTGTAAATAAACACTATCATTTGATATATTAGTGGAACTAAACACATTCAGTAGAAACACAAAAAACCAACCTGACAGAACAGTGATGCCACTTGTGTTCACTCCAACCCCCGCCACAGGGAATTTAATTCTTTTATCATTAACATCAGAGAGCTTCATGTTGGATGCCCTGGATGATAGCAGTATGCCATGAGACAGTCAGGTGCCCCGGAAAGAAGCCATAAGTCCTCTCCAGCAGCCTAGATAATGACAAAACAGCCCTTTTAGTTTATTTATTGCAGTCATTCAGTTCCTCTTTTTAAACTCTCTAATTTCACCTTACACAAAAAGATCTCAATTGCAGAGTAAAGAGAACTGTTACACCGTGTCCTTCCCACTTTCTCCCAAGCACACTCATAAATCACAGTACTGTGGATTTGCCTGGAAGCTGTGCCTTCATGTTAGTTTCAATTAAGTAGCCTTAAAGTAAGTGGCCAATCAATATTGATTCATGTGGGTCTCACTGCACTAAGTCATCACAGTGTCTGAAGGCATTGCTGATGTGAATATAATACCCTGGCTTGGCCACATTCATGCGAAATGAAGATTAAGAGCGAAAAGAAAATACTCGCTGAGCTATTTTCTCCTCTATAATGTGCATCTGACTGAATACAGAGCAGAATCCCTTCCTTTTCAAAACTGTACAAATATTTCCCAGTCTATTTAGTTTGCATTTCATTCCTGTGCACAGCACTTTAAGTTTGTACTACCACAAAAAAAGTCGTGACCTCCATTCCCTGAAGTTTAGAAGGAGGACTTGGCTGATGGATACTGGTTAAATCTGACCATAAGCTGCACAATGCACTGCTTGCAACAAGGACTGGAAACTGCTGTTTAACAGTGATGGTAATACAGCATTACAGTAAGAGGTTCTCTTCCTTATCAACTTCAAAATACAACTCTGTAGCAACCAATTAAATGCATTATTAGGTTGACTGGCACTTGCATATCAATCTCTAAATGAAATTGATCTAACTCTGAGGAACTCTCTCTGATTTCCTAGGACTTCAAGCATGTTTCTCTCTTCTCCAAAGGGAAGCAAGGGTTTAATTGTCCCATGTCTACAGGTGATTTTTTTGCCACAGCCTAATCAGCTGACATGGGTCATGAAGACTATAATTTATTTTAAAGCCTCTCAATTATCACCTGATAGGTGCACAAGCTATTTTTATCCCCCACAGGCCACCCCAAAGACCGCTGAAGTCCGAAGCTCTGATTTAAAATTACTGCATATTTTACAGCAAATTATACTATGCCTTGATGGGGTCCTGCAGCTTAAATAACAGTGAAACAGAGCTGAAGACAGGGCCAATTTACAAACTAAACTCCGATTTTATACATCAGTAAATCCACGACCAAAGTGAATTACAACAGAAAACCCTGACAAACAAGTAGTTACAACATAAGCAGTGAAATAATGCAGTATTTTTGTTATCAATCCCAAATCAGTTCTCTCCTAGAAACATATTTCATCTCAGCCCCTCATTCCTGCCCAGATTTGTATTACCTTTTCCAGCTTAAGTTTAAAAAGAAATAATTTGCGTTAGGAATGTGTAAAGCTTATTTCAGGTTTTTTGCTACCCCCTTCTTTCACCAGCAATGAAAGCCTGCAGTGCTGTGCTGCTTGCTACAGGTTGTAGATGTGAGTTTTCAGCTCGTACAGTCACACTCTTTTTGTTTACTACACAAAACAGTTGTAACAGTATGTGAGAATGAAAAGCCCTAATTTTTGTGGAATTGAATGAATTGTATGAATTTTCCTTCTGAACTTAATTGGAAACTTGAAATTGTCACATAATTAAGAAAGCCATTCAGATGTCTTTCCAGTCTTTCATTTTCTGGCTTTGATGCATTTGCCACTGGGGTTTTCACGGAATATTCAGCTTTCCATATGGTTTCGTTTACATTGCTAACACAAGAGACGCAGTTTGCCATCGTGTGGAGCTCGGGTCTCAATTGCAGGTCACATCTAACGAGGGGACATCTAGAAAATGAAAAATTCCTAGCACCTCTGTGGTTAGCCCTGCTGAATAATTGCTGCAGTAGCTGAATTTTGCCATACAGATGTTGGTAATTTGCTATTGAAAACCACCAGTATCAAACTGTCAGAGTCAAGAAATGGCTTTAATTATTTCCTCCCTGGAGCAGTAATGGCCATTACTTGAGCACTGCCAAAGCTGGAATGTGTCTGTGTGGGTGATTTCTTAGCACATGGAGTGCAGGCAGCTTTACCTGCACTTGCCAGCCCTTTGCTCCCTCCTTGTGGAAGGAGATTGCTTCAGTCACGGCCAGATCATCTGGAGACCACCTCCATGAGCTTTCCTCCTTTTCCCTGGCCACCAAAGACTAACATTGTTTTTCTGCTTCATTGAGCCCTGAAAATAGAAGATAAATCAGACAGAAAGCCCTTGGAACTAGGGATAAGCGGAAAAATCTTCTCTGGAAGGGAGCAATTAAAAATATCAGAAGCTACAGGAAATTTGATGAGAAATTGTACTGAGAAAGAAGGTGAGGTCAGCAGGGCTACTGCAGGAGTCTCCTCCTCACTCTGCATAAACACTGTCTGGGCTCTCCCTTCCTCCAGCAATGGGCACAAATAAAAACACAGTCAAAACCACACTGCTAAAAAAAATATATTAAAATTCAGGAGCAGGTCAAAATATTTTTACCATTTTACAGCAATTTCAACATTATTCTCCTCCTTCATCAAATAGATCCAAACCCCAGAAAAATTAAAAACTGATGTTAATGTGAACACTTCCACAGGAGCCTACAAGGGGCTTTGGCTTGTGCTTCAAAAGAACTAAAACCCTCCAAACTAACTCCTGGGCTAGGACTTTCCCTTCCTCAATCCCATGCTGTATCCATTTGGGAAGACAATCTAACCTCTGCACCTCCGAAAGCTGCCTTGGCTCTGAAATGGGATAAGGTTCTTCTCCCTACATAATGTCAAGGACTTCTTGTGCCTCTGACAGAGAAGTGCTGAAGCAAAGTCTTCCTGAAGTCGAGGGGAATTTGCCTCCTAGAAGGGCAGAGAACACTGAGGGTGTTCCTGTAATATCCATGTGCTTGGCCAGCAGTGAGCTGCTGTTCCTTTGAAGTGCTCACTTTGGATATTTGTGTATGTGGAGCCAGGCTGTGTTTTCCCACAGGCAGCAACCTTTCCTTCTGCAGACTGCATGGCCCAGTCCAGTGTCACAAGTGTGGCATTGATGCTCTCGGGGCTGCTCCCAAAGGATGAAGCAAAACATGGCTTATAGAAAAGAAGGAACACGATAAGGAAAACCAGTCTAATGAAATGTATTGGAAATACCTGCCAGACTAAAAGCCTTTAAGTCATTAAGAGCTTACCTCTAAGTCATGCAGCATGTTTGGTATTAATTTATTTAATGTTTTCAAGGACTAACAAGGAAGAGGTCAAAGAATGTTTTAACTACACCCGGATTTTCCTAGAATTTTTTTTATTCCCTTTCTTTTTAGGTCAGCAATAAAATTTAAAAATCTTGAAAAGACAAAAAGAACAGAGAAACAATTAGAAAAATGGGGTTTCTTCGCACCCCAGTGAAGTCAAGACTTCCAGGTTTTGTTAAGCTTGACAGGAATCAATGTATTTTTTCAACCAAAGTTGTACAGTGAATATTTCTGTGAGGTGACCACATCTAATTGCTGCTGCTGGTATCACACCACGGCAGAGACAACCAACACCACCTGTCAGCAGCAAAGGCAGAGATTCCAATACTGCTCAATAGAGGCTGATGATCAATAGCTATTGAAGTTCTGCTGCTCTCCCTCCACGACAGCCAAGGGCATAAATAACAAGCTCTGAAATGCTCCCTGGTGTCTCTGCAAGGGCTGCTCTGACTGCAGCAGGCACTTCTCGTGTGTGGCACATCTAAACCACCAAATTGATACCTACGGACAGAGCTTGGTGTCATCGACATCCAGCTCACAGCTGAAACTGTTTTGGAGTTTTGTTAAGAATGACAAGATTTGATGAATGGAGATTAACGATTAAAATGCTTCAGCCTTTCTAAGTCCTCGCACAATGTGATGGCAAATCAGTCTTCAAAGAGATTTATTTTTGTTCCTAGCAGCTGGATATCTAGAGCCTGCCGTTCCTGAGGGAGTCCCAGAGACCCACTTGATGATGGGAGTGTTTCCCAGCTGTAGGAGACTGGGATTGTTAAACAATGACTCGAGCTGTAACATATTTTAGTGACCAGACTCTGCAAGCCCTGAGGTCCCTAATTGCCTGCAGGCAGGCTGCTTATCGCCGCAGACCTGCAGCTCCCATCTCCTAACATGAAGCAGTAAAGCCTGGCTTGAACATGGAATTCAATTACAAGGAAATGATTCCAGAAAGAAACCCCACCAACACCACACCTTTACACCCCATTTTTCTGCTGGCAGAGGGGCAGGTGGGCGAGGGCTTGCTGACATCAGTAAGATGGATCCTTATTATCACTTAAATGGGAAAGCTAGTGGGAAAATTCATTGTTTTCCTTAACTAAAGACAACACTTATTTTCAAGGCAATTACTCAATTACAGACACTTCCATTTTGAATTTGAATGGAAATTAAACTTGGACAATGCCAAAGGAACATTTGGGAAGTCACGATGACAGAACTATAGCTTTTGTAAAGTGCTTTATAAGCCACGTGCACATTTAAAAATCACTTTGAAACTCTCATCAAAGATTTCATTATGGGCTCTGTAGTGATCTGTATTACCAGGCCTTGATTATTTCTGCAAAATATGCTACATTAACTTACACATGATGGAACTGTAGAGTTAAATAGCTTTAAAGTATTACAATTAAAATTAAATAACCATAAACAAAATTAATGAATAACATTTACTGGTTCACAGCCCTAGTTTATAGGGAATTTATTCACTAGCTGATTAGAATACAAAAAGTGGTCATTTTCATCATGTAATCTAAATCTAACTAAGCAAAGTTCCAGTACAGCCTTGAAATTAAAAAAAAAACTTAAAAGTGTCTAACTTTAATAGAAGATAAATACATTAATAACTATTTTTAGGAGGCAAAAAAAATCCTCAGTCAATCTGGCACCTTTATAAAATTTCTCTTGAAATTATTTTAGGCAATTTCCTAGATTTCTTGTTTAGTTTGGTTTTAATTCTGTAGCAAGACATTCTGGGGGATATTGTTCACATTAAATGCATTTGCCTGAAAAAACCTTATTTTTATTCCTATTTCAGGCAGTGACAAAAGTAGAATTAATCTACAAAAGCAATAGCTACAATTCCCTCTGAAAAAGAATATTTTTTAGAACCTTGCTCCTAATTGCCATGTGACAAAACCTGGTGTGACACTTTGGGTCAAGATGAAGCAGCATTTTGTATACAATAATATATTATTATTAGCCTGTTTTGACATGTTCTAGTGCTATGCATGTTTTTGGTCAGTTATTTCAGTGAGCATTGTGCTGTCTTACCTCTGTCCCATACAGCACTTTTGTCACAAAACAATTCAAGTTCTACTGTGGGTTGTTTTTTTTTTCCGGAAATACAGACTATTTGGAATGTCTGACTGTACAAAGAATAATTTGCTTGTACAGTGCCAGTAATTTCTAAGCACCCATCACATTTTAAAGGCAGAAATATTCATTGGTTTTGGATTTTAAAAAATGCCAATACTGACAATTTTGGAGCCAGTAGTTTTGTGTCACTGTGCCAGAAATCAGACTGCTGGCAGTGTGTACATTCATAGCAGAAGAGCAGCTGAGGGAACATGGAGAAACTTTAGCTCTGAAGGCAGCTGAAATCAATGTGTAAGAATTAGCTGAGTAAAATAATAGAGAACAAATAGTTATTCCTGCGAAAGAGAAGAGATACTTTAAGTGAAACCTACTCATTATAAATTCCACTGCTCACTTCCATGGAGTAAGTGGAATACCTCAATCTGTGCACTCTAAAATGCACTCTGTGCACTTTAAACATATTAACAACAAAGGGATATGCCAGGAAGAGAAATGACTGGTCCCATTTCTCCAGGGACAGTGTCAAACCCAGATTTTTCCCTAAAAATGTCTTAAATTCCTCAGAAAGAAAATCAACACTTACATCTTTCCTGCAGTAATCTGGCACAGTTCTTTCCTGTGTAATTCCTGACAGAATGGTCAGGGAACCCTTCTTCCCAGCTGGGAGTGAAGCTGTCACCTTCTCAAGAGACTGACACCCAAGGCTGCTCAAAAATGATCCTCCTTCTTTTGCAAGCCCTTGACTCCCGTAAGAATGAAAACCAAGAAAAATCTCACCCATCTGGGGATGAAGAAATGGGGGAACTTTTGTTTTTCCTGTGGGTGACTCATTACTGCAAGTTCCAGCAACTGTTGGCCTTCAGGTGGCTTTTCCCCTCAAGTGCTTAAGTAGAAATAGATGTAGATGATGATGAATTTAATTACCACCTGAAACTCTTTCAGGATCAGGTCTGGAGGGAGGTAGATTTCAGTGTGTCCTCAGCTGTGGAACGAGAGACAGGTGCAGGCTGAAAAAAAAGGCCTGTTCTAATCACTCCTCTTCAATGCAGCTGGTTTAACAAGAGCCCAGAGGTTTTTTTGGACCACGCTTGGAAAATGGGAATTTCCATCTCTTTGTTCTTAATGTACTGTGCAGAAAGGTCACTTGTTCTGGCAGTGGCTAATATGTGACATCTGAGCAGCTCCTTAACAGGGTAAATTGCTGTAGCTGGGAGGTACAAATAGCCCCAGCAGCACTCACCAGCCGAGGAGCCGCTCAAAAACGCTTCTGGGTAATTTCCTGTTACCCTGTTGGTCTTCCAATGCCTCTGGAGAACTTCCTGGCAAGGCAGCAAAACCCCATTTGCAGAGTGGCATTTCCACAGTTCTGCCTTTGATTCCCAAGCCAACACTTGATGCCTCCTATTGATCACATTCCCCCACATCCACCGGCGGCCTCAGCAGGCAGCCGACTCGGGAACCTTCCCGGTGCAATCGGGACTGGCCCCCATGCAGATGAGCTGTGGCTTTAATGCCTCCTGTCCACCACCTGCTCACTGCTCCCCCTGTATCTGTGTGTCTGTGGAGCCCTCTCCACGTGTGGAAGGGCTTTGAGCCCTTCTTCCTCTGGCATGTAGGGCTGGAAGATATAAACATATTCCTCCTTCACTTCCGAGTGTACATGTGTGGCTCTTAAAGGATTTCTTGCTCAGCAGCATTTGAATGACCAGCAAACACTGATGAAAATCCGCTGTTAAACTGGAGTATTTCTTGATAATTTGGCTTTTAATACAGTTCTAGCACACGTGGCATTAACAGTCACAAGACTCACTCACTAAAAGCAGTTGCAGGAAGAGGTATTTGAGCAGCAGAACCCAAAATTCACATAGCAAACCTCAGAGTAAGGTCTTTTTCTACAAGGTTGTAATATCAAGATTATGAGCTCAATTTTTCTGACACCCACGAGTTCTGATGAAGTGTAACTAAACTCACTGAAGCTCCTGGGGGAGAACACCTACTGTCCTCAGGACAGGCCAGTGCCAGCAAGTGATGTAGTTCTTGTATCCACGTGTACAGCTGAAATCTTACTTCAAGTTAGGGAAGATGGAAGCAGCTGGAAGGCACAGGGACAGAAGATTCTTTTAGGGCTTCTCTCCTGAGTCCCAGTGGCCAGCCCTAAGTAGGTCAATGGAGATGGGCCAGAGGCAGGACCCTGAGTTGGTGGTTTAGGTGCAGTTCTTGCCACCCCTCTGCTTCCTGGATGTTAGTTCAGCATCAGTGCCCTAGAAAAGCAAGTGGCAGAGACACAGGTAAGAGGGTAAAAAGGAAAAGACAGCATTTTATGTCACATTTTGGGCCACAAAGTGATAGTGTGGAGATGGAAAAGCATTCACATCCCAACCTGCCTGTACTCCATCTGTTTGCAACAAGATACTCAGTCCCTGTGTAAAGCAGAGGGAAAAGGGATGGGTTTATTTTTTTATTACACATTCATGTAGATTTTGAAAGGAGGAAACCAAGCAAGCCAAAATTAAATATAATTTTCTCTTTTTCCCCATAGACTCAGTCTGGATGGATGCCAAACCACATTTCAGAGGGGTGAGAAAGGCCCAACATCTGCTTCTGGTGTAGCTGTTTGTATCTTCACTCTAAGAAAATTAGGTTTGAAATAATCTCAAATTGTCTGACACCTGTATCCTATTAGAAGTGACACATGGAAACACCTTCAGCGTACTGAATTTAGCACCATGTCAACAGTTTAAAGTGAACAGGAAAAAAAATGGTAAAACTCATTGCTTCCCAGTTTCTGCTGGAGCAGATCTTGTGTCGTTGCACAGGATCCTACTGCAAGCTGGATCCATAAACGTAACGGGGTTTGGAGCAGTAATTCTAACATGGTTTGTGTCCCTGGCTGAGGCTGGAATTAAATTCTGCCATGCACCTCAAGGTGGCTGGAGGATTTTGAGCTCAGTGCAGGCACACCTATGGGCTGGGTGCCAGCCAGTGCACAGGACACGGACACACAGCAACTTCAGGGACATTTTTTCCTGAAGCTCAGGTCTGGCAATTTGCATCTTATGGGACTAGCAAGCAGGGATTGATTTTTAACTCTCTTCCCAAGCCCTCCCACTTGCAAATTCCTCTCTTTTAGGAACAGATCTGGTGACCTTTTCCCAGATAACACGCTGCCAATAAGATCCAAGTTATTCTGAGAAGGACATTTGTTGAAATTCATAAAACTTTATGACTGCTATAAAATTTATACTACCTAAAAATACACTATGCATTACAAAGACAAATGTCTTCCCATTCATTTTTAAACACGCTCTTTGGAGAACTTTGAATCAATTTGTTTTAAGATACTGTTTTTTGTCTCAGTCTGGGAGTAAAGGAAACTGTTTACTTTTTAAATAGTATTGTTTGTCAGCTAATCTGCATTTTCAAGGAGCAATATCTAGAGTCAAGAACAAACTGATTTTTAACATGAATTATGGCATACTAATAAAAAACATGTTAAAAATAGGAAAATGGCAAAAATGGGAAGACAGACCAATAACAGTGACCCATTTTCTAGAGAGAAGCAGGCATGCAAGACCCTGTAACAAGAAAAAGTGTGAAGTACAATTTAGGATTTTTTTAGCCCCAGGACAAGCCAAATGCACTTCCTGAATGGTGTGGCACTAGTGACAGTAAAAAAAGGATAATATGTAATATTTTACATGCACCCACACCTGAAAAATACCAGGGAAAACCTGAAGAACAATGAAACTTGTTTGAGGTGAAATTTATTCTAAGGGCACTTTACAGAAATTTCAAGCCTACTAAGATTTGTTATTAATAGAGTTGAGTCACTTCTAATTTACTGGCTTAACATGACATACATTGCAAAGGTCAAAGTCTCCTAAAATGCTTTATGAGTGACCATTTTCTTACCTCATACATGAAAAGTGCCTTGTAGCTTCCTTCATAGATAGCCCCAACACATGGAAACACAGCCATCAACACTTCCTGATTTATGTAAATGTTATTCAGTTCATCTTCCTAAAAATTCATTAGCCTGGAAAAATAAAAGGCTTGTTCACTTTATACTTTCAGTGGAAAATGTTTATGACAATATGATTATGGAGAAAAATGCAAGCAGACCGAAGTCCAATAACATATAAAGGGACATTTTCAATGCTCTTGATCTGGGGTTTTTTCTAATTTGCTTTCTGGAAGGCTCATAGGAAGGCAACCAAACCAATTCACTAACTCAGTAAACTCGTGGCCTTGCTCAGAGCAATGAGAGTTTGAATTCCAATTGAGTTGGAATCTCAAGACTGGTTCCCAGAGTTCATTTGGAGAATAAGCACGTCTGATTAGGGCTGTGCTCTGCCAGCCAAGCTTGTGCTTAGTTTTCACAGAATAAATTCAGTGTGTGTTTATCTGGCAGAAGTTACTCAGCCATTTTGAACAACTTGACCACAATGTGTTATCACCAGCAGAGATTTTTCTCCACTGAACATGCAAATGCAACTTTTTTGCTGAGAAAATGTGGTTTTGTTGCTTTCAGACACAATTTGAGGGCGGATCACTCATCTGCTGACAATATGACTAAATGTTGATGTTGGTGTTATTTGGATAGTGGTCCCATAACATACTGCATCTATCAAACAAGTACCTTGTCACTAGCTCTTTAAAGTCCAGAAACATGGAAGTGCACAAGCATTTGTTGATCCATGTCATTCCCCACACCAATAACTTGCAGCTGGAAACCAACAACCTAATTTGTACCTTGTTGGGCTGCAAGATGTTCTGAGAATTCATTATGCACAGGAAATCCAGACTTCTGAAAGTGTTTTTTGGCTGATTCCCTGGGCTTCCAGTAGATTTTTACTGCACTCTAACCCAGGGATTGCATCCCTTAACCTATAACGTTGAAGTTATTCTGAATTTGGATAGTGGTTTCTGCTGAAACAGGACTGAACTTCAGCACATGTTTTTCCTGACATAGAATGGCTGATTTTTTACTATGATTATACACAAAATCTTCATCATTCTCACCACAATAAATTAATTAAAGAAATGAGTAAGAGAAATCCATCGATGACATGAAGCTTATTCCTTTCATGTCTGCTCTTTCCTTTTTTAAATGACAACTGTTTGGAACAAAAATCCTGCTCCTCAGTCAGCTAAAAGCAGCCAGTGTTAACTTGTCATTCTAGCAGGAACAGTAACAGCCAAAATATTAGGAACCACATAATGTCATTTGCTCTATTATGGTGTGTTTGGATAGCAACTGTAAAGTTGCCATTTTTCACAGCTTTTCAGGATTTATGAAGAAATCCCCCACAATTTTACTGCTTTCATTCCCACACCGTTTTTCTAGTGACTTTCCCAGCTTTTGCTAACAGAAATAACAACTCCCCCCTTATTTCTCCAAGAGTGCAAAGGCATACAGACAGAGAGCCCTAACAACACCAGGAGTTTCCAACACTGCCGTGGTCTCACTAAATTGAATTTGGACACACTCTCCACCGCCAGCAGTTACAAACTGCTCCAGAGCCATCCCTGACTGCAGCAGCCAGGTGGATTATGCCTGGAGGTAAGGGATGGACACTACCACTGGCTTGGCCAGGTGCTGCTGGGGCAGTGCTCAAGGTCAGTGCCGAGCCCACCTCTGCACGTGCTGGGTGATGAACGGCGGTGCTTGGCTGCGCTGATGGGCCCATCCTTCTGGCAGGCAGTGACCTGTGCTGAGCAGCTGGCTGCAAGGCTGCTTCATCTTCCTGCTGCTCAGGGAGAAAAAAAGACAAGAAAAAAGGAAAGGGCCCTCTATTAGAAAAGATTTATCAGCACACGTAGCAGAGCCATGCTTGACCTCCATATCTTCTCTTGTTTCCCAAAGGCAGCACATGTAAGATATTTCCTGTCTTTCATGTTACTGGCTGGAATGCATCGTGAAGCCCAAATTTGCAACCTGCTGTCTGTTTTAGTCATTAGGCATGACTTTCTTTGTCTCTTGATACAAACTACAGCCAACTGTTCACTGTTGTAATAATGCACAATTTCTTCAGTATTCCCCTTTCTCCTGGACAAATAAACAAAAAAACCCAGCCAGGCTAAAAGCTGCAATTCAGTCATCAGCTGAGGCTGCTGTGTCTTACAGTACCCTACTCCCATATCAGCACCTCACACTCTGCTCTAGCTCCCCAAAACATTAGTCACAGTAGCCTCCACCTGTTATTCAGGGGCCAAAATTCGAGGTTAATGAACAGCAATTAAAAGCAGCTACTAGACTTGAAATGAGTTTATCTCACAACATGAAAGATGAAATTTACTGGCTGCAGCTTGGTTCTACATTCACTCATCGGTCAATAACATCCAAGCATTGTGAGCTACGTATTATTTTTTTAAATTATATCCACTCTGCAGAGATATACCACAGGTTATTAAGCTACTGTATTATCTTTTCCAGCTGCTCTATCTTGGAATCATGTTCTCAAAACAGTTACTTGGTATTTCAACCTCCAACCATCTTCAAAATCAACTGAAGACAATTTATAAGGACATTAAAATACACATAGCCTGTACAGTGCAGGTCTGGTTATGCTTTGATAGCCACAAGTGGTACACAAGTACTGGTTATGCCTTTGCTCCACTAATATTATATATATATATTTTTAATAAATGTGTTCAAAATTAAAGAAATTCCTAGAATTTTTGACTGCATTTATAACAAGCTTTCTGCAGGACAGAAAAGAAGAACTAAAATAGGTGCACATGACAAACTGAAACCTGATTTGAAAACTGGATGAGAGGGATCTCACCCTCACAGAAGGTGACCTATGGGGCTGCTCTGCCACTCCAATAATAGAAGTTTACTCCACGAGAAGCAAAATTAGTAAAACTTGATTTCCTGCTTATTTTTTGTCCCCTAAGTCTCCTTCCAGTGCCCTAAGCCATCTGCTCTTCATGGGAATGTGTGGATACCTGCCGTGGTCAGTGTGGAGCTGGAGCCACGGGCTGGCCCAGCAGCTGCTGTCAAACCCATGAGGTAACTGATGGGTTCTGCTGGTGGGTCAGTGGGGGCACCAACAGGAATCCCTCTATCCAGCTGCCAGGGCTACTAGACATCATAGGCAATTAAGGTGATTAAATCCCATCTCAGCTGAAATTGCTGAGCCCTTTCCAAGGTTATGAAGGGGAGACTGCCTAGCAGACTGAGGTCACACCATAGCAGGCTGCCCTGGTAGGTTATGAGCAGCCCATTCCTCTCATTCAGCACAAATATCCAAACCCTTCACAATGAGAAGTAAACCAGCCTTTGACTGTGTTGCACAGTTCAGCATCTGCTTTTTAAATTATAAGACAATCAGATTTTTTATTTTTTGTATAATAATTTCACATCAATCACTGCAAGGAAGTTGAAAAGACCCGAAGGTCAACTCATCTGTTCATCTCCAAACGCAAGTGTGTTATTTATCCATGTCTCTCCTCTGAGTGAACACTCAGGAAGAGGTTTTGTTGTTTTCAATGGTTTGGAATTTCAAGACAGAAACTATCTGCCAGTTTTCTCCTTGTTCAGATAAAAACATTGGTCTGAAGGGAGGGAAAACACTGAAATCAGTTCTTCTACAACGGCAGTTTCCCTTTTAGGAAAAGTTGCAGGATCCCAGACATGAGTCACCTCTTTGGAAGAAAAGGATGGAATATTACAAATATTTTTGTCCAGGGGCTTCCCTGGGAGGTGGGAGACTCTAATGGAAAGTGTATGGCTATGCCATGAATCTTCCAGGCTCACTATTTCCAGCCTTTGCCTGATCATACCCATTTACTTTGGAAGCTGTGAGCTCTGGTGGAGCAGGGATGCTCAGGCAATCTGTACCTTTGTGTTCCCAGATGCAGACCACACTTTGAAGTTCAAACCCTCAGCTCTAGATCATGGGCTGATAGCCTAAACCATTAAGTTGGGAATTACTTTCCTTACAGTTTGAAGTAATTAAATGACTCTCATTACCTATTTTAGTTCTGGATTTTCTCATTAGTTTTAAACAGATCCTAAAAAGATCACTTTGGGGAAGCTTTCACAGTGAGAATTACAAACATCTTTCAAGCAAGAAGATCCTTGCTAGGACGCATTTTCCTTTAGTTCAGTGAATTAAGTATGTCTGAAAGCAGCCAGCAGAAGAGTAAGATCTGCCTGACTGACAGACAAGGCAGGCTATCTTATTAGCAGAAATTATTTACCTACTTATTGGCTCATGGAAACTTGGGTTCCCATCAGTCACAGGAGTTAGTTTTACAGCTTTGTGTGGGGTTAATAAAACCCAAAGAACACCCATATCTTTAGACTGTATGACAAATCCTTGTTATAGACAGAGATGTAACTACAAACTTATGTATTTTGACAGAACTTGGAGCCAAAGTAATGCCTATCTTCCATAAATTGCATAACTTGTATGAATTACTCAGTGCCCACAGACTACAGCCAATTTGACAAAGGGAAAAGTACTCCCTGTTTTCATCGAGAGAAATACAACTGGGCTGAGGGGTGAACCAGACTGGTACATGAAAAATCACTACCAGCCTGACTGCACCTCCCATGGGACTCAGCCAAGTGCCTGTAATCACGAGATCGGCACTGCTTAAATTCACAGCTTTCCAGAAGGAAGAAGCTCGCTCCCTATTCATCTTTGCCACCATCTAAGGAATTAAGAGAGTGGCTGGTGATGAAGAGCACATCAATCTTGTTTATTGTGACAGCCATGACTGTTATAAAACAGATACTCTTACAGCACATGCTAACCTCCCCCATGCTTTTTCTTTCTTCATTAAAAACTTGTTGAACATTCAGTTCAGGTCCCCTGGGACAGATGCCTCAGAAAGTGCTGACTGCAGGAATAAATCCATTTCAGGTACTTGCAGTAGAAGTTGCCCGTAACACACTACTGGCAGGTATGGGTCTGGGTGTAGTGCTGCTCTCACAGTTGAACTCACACAGTTATTTCTTACGGAATGGCTCTGAACAGTCTTCAGGAACAACCAGCTGAGTAGAAAAATAGCTAACAGAGAGATCTATCTTCGATTTAGCTCAATATTTGGTTCATCTGAGTACTTCTCCTTTATGGTGGAATGGCTGAGCACAGGGGAGCAATTAGGAAATTTCTGAACCAAGGTCAGCTCAGGCACAGTCAACATGAAATTACTGACAAAGCTAATATTCAAAGTTTTCAAATGGGCTAAGGAAAGAACACAGAAGAAATGCCTGGGGGCTGAAAAAAATGGGAAGGCTTCAAACTAGGTAGTTTGAACTGACACACAAAGTCTTGTCCTGAAAACAAATTCTTTCTTGACACTGTGAGGTGTTTACCTTTGTTCAAGCAGACAGCACTGGAAAAAAGGCTGTAGCTGCCCCTTACCTTTCCTTACTAAAAATGTAGCCTGGCTTGATTTGTTTCCTGTGCTCCAAAGTTGCACTGGGAAACAACAGGACAATCTTGCAAAAAAATTAAAGTGAAAATATGGTTTTCAGATGAATTGTGCCTTCAAATAAAAAGGCTTCATGAAGCAAGAACTCACCAGTAAACATTTTAGATGTACCTTGCCACTGAGGAAACTGGAGAGGACTCAGTTGGACAGACCACGGGGAAGAAAGGAAGTGTCTAGGCAAGACACCCAAAGAAAAATGAGTCTCTAGACACTAAACCCAATTTATTCTCCCTTGTGTAGAGACAGAGAATCAGAGGCCTAAAGTAAATATTTGAGTCATCTGATCCACATGCTATAGCCACAACTCATTAGGTATCTGCTAATTACAGCTTTGAAAGATGCCATGGAGTAACACAAGGCAGCCCTAGATGTATTTAGTTAGTTTTACAACTGAGGAGCATAAGAAACCCTCGGGTTCTTTCCTACAGTCAACAGCTTCAACAAAGAGCTCTCCCATTAATTGCAACCACATCTCGTCTATTTTTATGTATGAGAAACACTGCAGTCCTTATAAAAACCATAAAACAGCCATTGTCATTTAGGGATGCTATTAATCAAGGCGTTTCCCAGTGCTTCCCCTTCTCTGCTCCCTTGCCTGCCTCTCAGCCTGCCCCTCAGCGTATTTGGTTTTTAACCAAAAGCAGTGTGGCCGTGTGCAGCCCTTGCAGAAAGCTCAGGATTTTATTTCCAGTGCAGCAAACACTCAGCTGTGATCCCTCTTGCAAAGGGGACGCCCTGAAGTGTTTGCAGGCATTCCCAGCAATGTTAATGACCAAAAGAATCAATCTGACAGAAAGGACTAAAGAGACCCACTTTGTTCTGGAAGTACCTTTCATATTGCTGCTGCCCTCCTCCGCTCCTGTGAAGTCAGTGCAAGAAGCAGAAGAGAAGCTGAATTCTTTTGGCACTGTCCCAAGCAGGTTCTTTCTGGGATCCTGGAATACTTAGACTCAAGGTTAAGAAAAGCTTTCTGAGGGTTAAGGTTAAGGATAAGTGGCTGCCTAATGCAGCTGAAGGGTTGTCATTATGTAAGCACAATTTAGACAAGCCTCCGTTAGGAATATTAGTGTAAAGATTCTTCTTTGGGGCAGGAGCATGGATTAAATTATATCCTAAGATATTGTGGCTATTTCTGGATGCTCTTCAACTCAGCAGCTTCCCCTCCCAAGCTACCACCCTGTATTGTAACAGCCTTCTGTATCATTTTTAAACTCCTTTACAATTCTCCCAGGAACTCTGCACAGACATACCTGCATCCCCTGAAGAAGACTGAAAACTCAGTTACTTAGCAGTAACAAAAGAAAGAAAAAGAAATAAAAACCCAAACCCCAACTGGGATTGTTATCTCATTGAGAAGTAAAAAATGAGGCAGAAGACACACATGATAAAAGAAGATACCAGAGCCACAGCAGTAAAAATTACAAGAGCGATATAAATCCTGTTAGCAGGTTGGCAGAAACCTGACATTTCCAATTCTCCATAAAGCTATTATACACAACTACTGAACTACAAAATTAAGACTAGTTCTGCCAGTTTGAGTCATGGCCAATTCAGGCAAGTTGCGAAGCTGACATCTTTTTGAGTCTCTGTTAGACACCTTCACTCTGCAGCAGTTATAGTGCTGCAACAGATAAGCTTTGAAGCATTACTCTGAAACATTTTTCAAGGTTTCTAGAAAACAGTTCAGTGTTGGAGGATAACTTTGGAGTGCCTTCTTTTTTTTCCCCCTCCAGATAAATAAAGTAGGAACTTCTTAGCTCAGATTCACTGCTTCGGGCTCCTAGTTTGAGATGTGCTTCTGAGCCTTGTCAGCAGCACCCCTAGCCAGGTCACCAGTTATCCCAAACACAGAGAAGAGAGCCAAAAGGGACCCTGGGCAGTCCTTTCTCCTGCCCAAAAGACCCAGCACACAGGAAGAGCATGACTGAGTAGGGCAAGCCAGCAATAGCATGGTTCATCCATGTGGTTTTATGGGGCAGTTAAGTTTTATTACCTGGTAATTACCGAGGAAGGCTTCAGACAAGCTGACTCTACAGCCCACATGGCAGCAGACTTGTGTGGGCAGACAGCTCACAAAAATCAGGCTGCAAGACTAATGTTTCAGAGGGGAAAGCCAGTCCATTAGGAAAGCCAAGTTCAAGAAGACAGTTTAGCCATATTTCAATAGTACCAGTAAAGAACACAAATACCAACTCCGAAATGAAAAGAAAAATAGAAAATAAAATTGGAAAAAGCAGCCAAAGAATAGGAAGAAGTTACAAGGTACAACAACAAAAATAATGAAATAGCTTAAAAAAGGCTGGGGGGCAGGGATCAGATGACAGAAATGTGTCAGTGAACAGAAAGGTAAAGAGTTTTAAAGTTGAAGTGGGCAGGCTAAGCTCCACGCTGCAGAGCAGACACTTGTCTATGGCATCACCCCTAAAGTGGGTACAACAAGGAGGAGTGAGGAAGAGGGAAGAGAAGGCCTTAAGAGAGGTAAGAAGAGTAAATAGTGAACATGCTCATGCACGGAGAAGCACCACAACCCAGGGGTATAATGGCTGCTGCTTTAACGCAGTGGGCAGCATTACTGAAGCAGTCACTTGATATTTCCTTCTCCTTTACTGTTCCCTACTGGGGTACTATTTCTTCACACAGTCAGTATGTGTGAGCAGAACACATGAATACTTGTAAAATCAGTGCATTCTTCTCTGGAGAGGCACTGAATGTTTGTGAAATGAACACTTTGGTGAACCTCAGGCTGCTTTCTCTGAGCTAATGCCTGTTAACAAGTTTTGATCCTCTATACCTGTTTTAAACTTTATTCAAATCTTAAAGCTAAAAAGATATCAAACAATTTTGAACCATGTGATAAACATATGCCAAAGTAATATAATTTCCAATATCTTCTGTTCATTTTTTGCAATAAAAAGCAAAAATTACAGTTGATTTACATTCACTCAAACACTGGGAGAATCCAGGAACATGTGGGATCAGTTTAGGTCAGGATCAAAACCCCATAATTTAGCTGAGAGCAGCTTCCAAACTAAGCTCATATTTTTTCAGACTATATTTATAGTGCAGTTACTATGTGCCAGTACATCATTAAATGTCCTAAGAACTAAACCCACCCCATTCTTTATGGGGAGGGCTTTTTCCCCTTAAGTCAGAAACAGCCATTCCAGTGGAATTCTGCAGGAACCAGCAGCACTCCCAGCATTCTGCCCCCATCCCTCTCTAGTCCTGAGGACTGCTGAGCTGTCTGCAGCCTTTTCTTGTTGCTGTTAAGAGCCCACAGTCTCCTCTTCTCACTTCCTGACATGCACCTTGGCCTGGTTAGAACCACTGCTCCCCTGATCAGCTGAAATTGCCAAGTATAGCTGGCAAAAAAGCAGAAGGGATTTGGGTTGAATATGAGTGTCTGGTTCTAGCAGGAGCACATCAGCCACAAGGATGCTTTAGAGAAGATGGAGGGATAAGCTACCAAGGCACAAAAACAAGGGAGAAAGCAAGCAAGAAAGCAAGCAAGAGGAAAACCAAAAAGCCCAGAAGCTAAAAAATGCAGCCCTGAACCATCCATGCTGTTGTCCAGACTACTGCCCAAAATTCTGGAGGGGAGAGAAAGGACTGACTCCCATTTTCACCACTACATTTGTGTTACAGAGCTCACTCTCGTGGGCTGCTCTGTGTGCATGACACAGATGGTGATGCAATTGTCAAACCTCCTGGTTCCTGCTCTGTGTGCTCAGCCACATAGTCCTGTTTCAAAGCCTATTTCCGACCCTGCTGCATGAAAGCTGCAAACTGAGAAGAGCATTGTGCAGGAGACAAACTGGCTGTGCATCAGAGATCTCAGTTTGATGTTCTTACTAGAGGAATGGTGTGCTTTGATGCATGTTCGGAGCTGAAAACTTAGCTTCTTCACACAGAAGTTGCTGTCTGCATGGAGAGGCATGGGGAGACTGATGCTGCCTGGAAAAGCAGCCAGCTGACTCCGTATCTCCCCCAAACAACATTGGGACATGCTGAGCTCAGAAAGCAGAGGGGGAATGAGCAAATCGTGCCACAGACTAAATCAAGAATCATTCCGCTTTGATTCATCTACAACTGCTGCAACATCCACAAACATAAAACACGAGCTGAAAACGAACTATTGCAAGCGTTTCTCTTTTTTTTTTCTTTCTTTTCTTTTCCCACTTTTCCACACTGAGTGCATGCAAAAGATACAGTCTGAGTATTAAATGTTTTTCTAAGAAGAAAAGGACAGACCCAGAGATTAATACTGGGATTTATGGAGGCAGTGCACATACAGTGGCAGGAAACTCTGCCAGGTTGCTGTAAGCATTCATGAAATGGTCCCTAACGTCTGACTGGAAGGCACTGCAATAGTCAGTGAGATGGACTGAAAGGCAGCCAACATGGAAAACATCTTGGGTGCTTCTATGCCAGTAATTACCTTTATCAAACTCTAACCAGTGATGTCAAAATATTTTCAGCTTGTAGTCATGAAACGGGCAACAAACACACAAGTCTGCTACTTCACACTAACATATGATTGGTCTCAAGAGGTTAAGCACTCATCTGTTTCCAAATTGTGTTTAAAATTTTAAAAAAACCCAAAAAAACCAACCCCAAATCCCCCAAAAAAACCAAACCAACACAACAACAAAAGCCCCCCAAAAACCCCACTATCTTTTTATCCCTGTCCATGCTGTGGAAACATGTCAGCTTCACACAAATTATGGCTTTGCAGGACTTCTTACCTCTGGTATTTCTCATGCCATAACAGCTCCAGCATAGACCTGCAAGGAAAAAAACCCAGTTTTAAGCCTGAATAACAAAACTGAGCCCTCCATCATTATGGACTTGTTGACAGGAGGAAAAAGGCTTGGACACACAGATAACATTTTGGCTGAAGCCAAGTTCAGATTGCTGTGACACAGAAGCAAGGGCTGAAATCTTTTGGCCTTGCAGAAGCAAAAGAGAAACAAGGACTAAGATTTTTAGCTTCACTTTCAAACTCTTGACTTCAGACCCAATTTAAAAAAAAACCAGTTAAAATTATTTTGTGAAGACAAACAAAACTGAAGTGAAGCACAGCCCTCTCAGCTGATAGGATTAGAAGGGGCTGTACAATTCTTCTGACAGCCCAGTCTTAGTGACATTCATGATGTCAGCAGGTACTTTTGTGGATGTGGCTTTTCAACCTCAGCACTGAGAAAAGCAGTAAATTACATAAGCTAAATCTGCCAGTGATTCTACAGCACCTTCTTTTTCTTTTTATTAAAGCAGTTAGAAAGGCAAAAAAAAAATCAAACCCACAAATCCTCTACCATTTCACTACTGAGCTATAGTATATTAAATCACAGATATGAGTCAACAACATCATGCTGCTGGGAAAAAATGGAAACCCACTGTGGGAAGAATAAACAAGCGTCATCTGTAGAACACATGGGAGCAACGCTCGTGTTTGGCTCAGTGGGGGGAAGCAGGAGGCTCAGCTGTGGGCACCACCATCCCAGGAGGATGTGCATAGAACACACAAAACCTGGAGAACAGGGACAAGGACAATGAGGGGCCTATTAGAGAAGGCTCAGGGCTGCTTGTTCTTCTGAAGAGCAGAACCCTAACCCCAATCCCCTTTGTGGCAGTCCTGGGACACGTGAGGAGCAGCTGGGAGGAAGGAAGGGTTTCCTCCACACCCCCAGCCCCTGGACAGCATTCAGCTCTCTGAAGAACAGGAGTGTCAGAGACAAGACCAAGACAAGCATCCCTGCTGTGACTTTTAGTGTAGCAGGGATTATAAATGTGTGCAATACAATTTGGCTAGGTTCTGAGAAGTCCATCATGATCTTGCTGCATGTGCTTGCTCTGAGTTTTCTTGCCCCACTGCCAGAGTGAGAGTGGTCAGCACCTCCTCCTGGTGACCACCTGGGCCTTGCTTTCAAGCTGCTCCCCTTTGCTCTTCCTCCTTTCTGTTTACTGTTACTGGCTCATCAGTGGTTTGCCCATCTTTCTCCCAAGCCTTCCCTCCTGGATGCTGGAAAATGTGCTGGATTCCCTTTGCTGATTCAGAGACATTTCTCTAGGAGCAGATAAAGAAACAGGAGTAATCCAGCAGTTGCCACAGACTGACCAGGTTGCACAGAAGGCGTGCTGCAAATTAAACAAACAATTCAGTTAAAATAAGTGGTAGTAACTGAAAGTGCTTGAAAGCACACCAGTGCTATTTTTAAATAATTATTTCTGTAATTTTTTAAATAACAACCTTGAATTTCTATGTTACTGTACAAAGTTAAAATGCTTCCAAGCATCACTATTCATTTGAGGCAGCAGCATTCCCATTTGAAATTTTAGGCAAACAGAGGGAGAGGGTATGGAGAGAAAGAGAAAAGTCTTTTTCAGAATTATGTGTTGATAAATCCAAAAATAGAAACATTTTCCAAACAAATTTTCTACGTGCAAGTATCCCAGTTTCCCAGCAACTCTGTCAGTGACATAATGTCAACTTTGTGGGAAAGCAGCTCTGGACAAGAAGCTAAGAGCTTTTTGGAGTCTATTCATAACCCTGCATTTGCATTTGATAAATTGCTTCATTGTTATAACAATCCCCCTTTAACGTGATGATTGATTCTTCTGGTTTTACACAATAAACATTTGGTTTAAAATGCTAACCTTTCAGTATTTGCTCTATCATTACATCAAAAGTTCTGTCAAAATGTTTCAGAATGTCCAGAAAGTTGTTTAGGTATTTTCCTCAACTAGAAACCATTTTACATGGGCTAAATTTCTTTACATTTTATATAAAACTGGCACTAATTTTATAACGTGATTTTAATAGGTTTAAAACTTTAATTACCTAGCCAATTATTTAAAGCTATAAGAAAGTGAGTTGTAACACTTGTAGCTGTAACAAGAAATAAAAAATTTTGTATTTTGGTGTTTTTAATTAATATTCCAGGTATTTGTCAATTCCCCAGCTGCATTTGAGATTCCTTGAAAGAATTGCACAGGATCCAAATTTCTTCTAATTTATGGAGTCGTAATTTTTTTTTACATAATGGAGTTATTCATACCAACATGAGCAGGACCACATTCTGAGCAAGCTGGATCTTAAAAGTAAGTATTCCAACCAAGCTATTGCCAAAGTTAGGGTTTCTTTAGAACTTTTTAACAGAAATTCATTCGGGCAGTTCCAGCAGCAGCAAAAGGCTCCCCCAGCACACGCCGAGCTACCCCAGCAAGCAAGGTGAGCAGTCAAGTGCAGATCTGGTTTCTCCCAGCATCCAACAAGGTTTTTATCAGGGCACTTCTCGTGAGAGGCACAACACAGCCCAGCCCCAGGATATTTAAGAGTGGCCTCCTGCCCCCTCCTGTGCAGACCCATCCAAGCAGCACCCTTGGGAACTGGGTACACTGCAAAGACCCTCCACCTGCAGCCTGAGAAACACCCAGCCCACACGGGCTTCAGCTCCTCTGCATCCACTTCTAGTTAAAATTCAGCTTTTCCCCAAGTAGTCTGTAAAATTTATCTCCACTTAACCTCAAATTGCCTTTCTCCCCTGCTCAATAACTTGAGCTGAAATGAAAAAAAAAAAATAAGCTTGGCTTGTCTTGGAGTGTCAAGAAATAAAACCAGCTTAGAAACAACTGCAAAAGGGCAGAAGTAGGTTTCAGTGGGACTTCTAATGTGCTGAGAATTATACTGGTGCTTAATTAAATTACCTTGCTGAGTCTGGGCCCAAATTACTGTGAGATACACTCCTCAGAGTTTATTTGGTTTGGGTAATTAAAGAAAGTAACAAAATGAGGGTTTTGAGCTAATGCACATGAAAGTATCAGTAATTAAGTATTTCTTCATTCAAGTACCTGGAAGAGCCTGTTTGATGTCCATAGGGAACTTACCAATAGGTGAACAAAATTCTTCAGGTTTCTTCTGCTACAGAAACCAAACAGGGCAATTCTTAAGAATCAATCCTATCCCATCCTCAACCATTTTTAACTATTTCCTTTCAAGCCATTAAATGACTTTTTGCATCTCTTTTGTACCCCCCTGGTTCTGGGCTCCATTGGAAGCCAACAAGGGGAAGCATGAGCCACTTACTTACTCAAAGCCTGGAAAAATGGGGAGACTTTGAAAAGGCTGGTTTCTTCCTGAGAAAAGGATGAAATTTCACACCGGTTCTTATTGAAACCAGTTCACATATCCCAGGCCTCTCCTCTCCCTACCCCATCTCTCCCCCACCCACATAATTTGTCCATTTATGCATCAAATCTGGTACAATAAATCAAACTCCCTAAAGACCCTGAACCCATTTCCACTCCATCACACGAGGGCAACTCCACCCGGGGCTGTGAAATGGCATCAGGGTAGTGGAGAACATGCTTTGCAGTATTAACCTGAATTAAACTGGAATTGAAAATAAAGACCCCTGAACAGAGTTTCTTTTCGCAGCACTAATAAAATCTGCATTCTTGGCAGCAGCACCCAAAATCTGGCTAGTGCACTGAAAACAGAAACCCTTCCTCTGGCTGGTGTCTCCCCTTTCCTTCCCAGGGCTGCCAAGAACCACAGGTCGCTGCTGGAGGGGAACACCCATCAAGGCCTCTCTTAGTTTGGGGTCCCACCAGAATGAATAGTATTAGCTCAGGGACACCAATTCATCTGCCAACGTCCTCAGCTGATGGAAAAAATGGATTTGAACAGAAAGGAGTGGATGGGGGGGAAAAAATGACTGGTAAAGTTTTTAAGTTTTCAAAGGTTTTGTTTTGATGGAGAGTTCAAGGCTCCAATAAACGTTTCTGCAAGCTTAGATGACACTGAAAATGTGGTAAGGTAAACTCTGTGCTTTACTGCAATAACCAAAATCTATGTACCACCCTCATTTTTACTGAAAAAGACTGAGTCAGTGCAGTAGCTTTCCTACACCAAGTTCTTATTGATGTTTCTTTGTTGTCACTTGTATTTATCATCCACTGAATACATGTAATTCTGAAATCCATCTTTTTGCAGTGGCATCTTGTACATCATTTCTACTGAGACACCAGTGAGGATTCCCATAATGACTGGATTCATAAAGCAGCCTCTGCTCTCCCACAGGACACAAAGAGGAATGATAACACCACTCAAAGGGAATCTTGAAACTCTGCAGCAGCAGGTCCTGAGAGAGAAAAAGTATCTGATGATTTGAAGGGCTTCTCTTAAGTTTCCTGCAATGTGGCACCAGCCATCAGAAGACCTGCTGGGAGCTCATCAGACCCCCAGATGAATCATTACTCACAGTACTACACTGCTGTCACCTTCCTACAGCCAGCACAGGCAATGCCAGTAAATAAACTATGGAAGCAGAATCAGTATTCCTTCCAGATCTAGGAGGAGAAATATTGCCACAGAGGGATCATTGTCTACTGTACCTTACCAGCACAAAAAGTTTCACTGGAAAAAACACAGATGCTGAAGAGAAAGTTAAAAACAAAAAAGGGGGCTCCAGGGCTCTTTTATCTTGATTGCTGTTCCTGGTATTCTGCTATGAAGTCTCCTGTCACTACCTGGAAACTTTTTAGAATCATTAGAGTGATCTAACACCTTCTGCTAAACTTGAATTCCCTTCAGCCTGCAAACAACTCTGTAGGGCCAGACCTGCCTTATTTCTTCCTGTCCCAAGGAAAACTTACTGAATACCTGGCCTTTCAATCTCATGGATATCCCAAGTGTCCAAAGCTCTATCATGTATTATCCCCTAGTCTCCCAAACAAGCAAGTGGATCCACTAAGGAGTAAATCCATTAAGATGAGCAGTCCATTTTTAACTCTGGGTTAAAATCCCTTGTTCAGGTAACATAAGCAGGCTGGCAATCAGTCACCTTTATAAATGACAAACATTTTGTGTTACACGCAGAAAAAGTGTGTGATCTCTTACATCAGTGGATTTTAACCCCAGCTCTCTCAACCTCCCTCTTAAGGACATCTGCCTATTAACTGATACAGAACACTTCAGAAACACCAGAACAGCCTCCTGTCAGAAGAATGCTTTGGTTGCAAATACTGCCAGAGATTTCTGTAAACAAAACATTGCAAAGGACCACCCATGGGTGTGATCAGCTCCTTCTTTTTTACCGAGTACTTTATCAGTGTCTGTCCAGATCCCTCCCAAGTGCTCCAGCTATTGCCATTCTCAACTACACGCTGAGAAATGAGTGCAGGAAATGGACTTAGCTGAGGCCACAAATCATTTATCTTAATACTAGTCTGGTAGATTACCATGCTTATTTAAAGTGGCATAACAATCTGCAGTTGAAAAAAAACCCCAACCAAATGTAGGGAATTTCCCTGTGCTTTTGATATCTCAGTGCTTTTCCCCAGCACTTTTGATTTCTCATGAGCAAATTAAAAGGTGAAACACTGTTCCATGTGGCACTTTCTACTGCTAAAATGTGTGCAGTGTACTGGAGGGTTAACTCACATCACCTACTTCCCTTGGAAGATTAGGAGGCTGACTAATCAGCCTTACTCTTTGGAGGCTTTAGCAACTTACAAGTGGCATTATTTTCAAAGGTCTGTTTAGCAAATGCAGCTGTTGAGATATTTTTCTAATTGCTACCCACTTCAAACATGTGAATTCTACCTTAAATCTGATAGAAGTAGCTGGTCTGATCAATATACAAGCTTTTGTCCCACACCTACTGGAGAAAATATGTTCCTGTCCAAGAAAATATGCTGCTTGAGGTCAGGATCAGAGAATTGTATCCAGGAATCTTTACCTGGACACAAGAACACTAAACTTGGCTACTTGCTACGAGACGCTGAGTTTTACAAATTAACGTGGGTCATGATCTGCCAAAGCCTTAATAAACTCCATTTAAAAGCATTATAAATTTCTTTCAGAGTCTTGTGGAAAAAATTACTTTTCCTGAAAAAAAAAAATCTAAAATACAAACTTCTAGTGAATCATACAAGCCAGCTGCATGAAAGCCCACCAAGGATATTACTCTAACCACAGAAATCACGCTTTCTGATCAACAGAAGATCAATATCGTAGCAAAACTCACAACAAAAAATAAAACACTCCACCTAAAACTTGTGGATTTTGCTTCAAAATCCATTCCCCTGATGTGCCACGTTCATTTCTCTGAATGAGCTTCAGTGTGGATGCAGCTTTTTTGCAAGTCAGAGAAAAATGGCACAGCCATACAGAAGAACACTCCCCAAAGACTCCCTTGTTGTGGGCAGGAGCATTAATACTGAGTTATCTCTATTGCAACATGGCACACCCCACTGTCCCTCTTATTGGTGGGTTTTGGTTTGCTGGGCATTTTTGCTTTGTTTTCATAGCCACATAGCCTCTCTGGATCACCTCTGTATTGGTCAACCACATGCAGAAAAAAAAAGAAAAATCATCTTTTTCTCCAGTGTTACAGCACATGCAGCATCGTGGAGGGATAATTAACTCACAGGTCCCCCTATTTCCCTTGGAAAATTATTATGCTGGCTAATAAACCTTACAGTTATGAGGCTTTTATGAACTTACAAACCCTGCAGTAATTTCAAGTGCATGTGTGGTTTGTTCAGCTGTTTGAACACTTCTCACCTCAGTCACCCTTTCTCCCTGTGAACTCACGTCCCAGAAACGCTTTGCATCAATGAAAAATAACTGTATGATTGAAAGTGTATGAGACTCCTGCACATTCACTCCTTCCATGACTAATTAGAGGGTTTGGGGATTTTTTCCTTTTCTGCTAAGTGGAGCTGCGCTGCCAGAGGCTGAGAACTGGGGAGTTTAGTGCTTAACACACTCTGGATTTATTATCTGATCTTCAGGTGAACCACTTAAACCTCTGGTGGCTTAATTTTACCAACTGTAAAACACAAATAACAATCATCACCTACCCTGAGGTGCCTTCAGACATTCCAGGGAAAATACCATCTCAGGGCCATGGGGATTGGCCAAACCTGTTGTACTGTGGGATCAGCTTCTTTCTCCAACTTTCCACATAAGTTCTTGCCATTAGGAAATCAGAGAATGCAGAACATGCTGACAACCCTACCTTATTTCTTCCCATTAAAATGGCTTAAAACATAAATGACCTACATGTAATATTTTCCAAAGCATTGCAAATAAACACTGCACCAATTTCAGTAAAGACCATGTAGAACAGTAAAAAAAAAAAAGAAGAAGCTGGAATACATATTTGTAAATAAAGAAAGAACTGTTCCATACAACAGCTTGTGTCAATTTATCCTTCTCCAGCTGAAAATACCTGAGAGAACTGACAAGGATCATGGATGTCCTGAGAACAAGTGAGAGCTGCAGGACATCCTCCTGTGATTTTTCCAAATGGCATTTCCCTCCTGGGCTGCTGATGGGATCCCCTTGGACACAAAGTCAATAAATGTCCTGGAAAATGTGTTTTTATTTCACGAATGACTTCCTTAACCCTGTGAATGTGATACTTGGCACTTTCAGTACTAAGAAGAGCTGAGAAAGGTGCATCTACAACAAAGCAGGAATGACATGAAATTCATTCTCACTGACACATGGGTATTCCTGAATGTCAGAACACACGCCAGTCACCAGCACATGTGGGGACTTGAAAACATCTGGAATGCCAAGTGAACAAGTCCAGCTGCAGCACTCACCTAGTATTTAATGCAAAGAAACACACTGTGCTATGTCTCTTTCCTGGCATTTACTCCAGGCAAGACATTTTTGTTCTATCTTTTTCAAATCAGAATTAAAAAAAACAGAAGAAGCCAAACAAACAAAAAGAACCCCCAACACAAAACTTCACCTCTCCAGTAGATACTCACCATCATTATCCCTCTTTGAACTGGGAGATGTGCTTTCATGGTGGCTCATGACACCAAAAAAGGAGAGAAAAACAGCATTTCTATCAATAAAATGTTTTTTCTTCACTATCCCACTTTGGCAAAACATTTTAAGAGATTCTGTGTCATTGCAAACACCAATCACAGGAAGGAAATGAAGCTCTGTTCAGCTTTGCACATCTATATTCCAGTGCATACAAAAATCATACAGCACTCCTCAATATATTTTCAGAATACTTGGCAACAATGTGTTAAACATAATCACGGCTACATGTTGGCTCTTTGTTCCTATACTCAGAGGTGGAAGACTTATGAAGTGGTGTCTTTCATCTTCTGAAGTTTGTAGATTTTTTTTCCTTTTAAGTATACACATTACAAGGTTTGCAGAGGGTAAAGTCAACAAACTGTGCCCAGCAGCTGGAACCCAGAGCAGAGAAACCAGCTGCTGTTGGGGCTGAGTCTCCAGCTCCAGATTAGTCACCAAGAGCACTGAGCCCTCAGACAGAGGCGCTTTGTTCTCATCCCAGAAAATCCCAGCGCGCCCTGGGAAGCTCCCGCTCACAGAGGCCTCATCCCAGCTTTCTGCAGTCGTGTTCAGGGCTTGGTTTAAAGCTGGGAAATTCACAATGACCTCAAGTGCTACGTGCAGCATTCTGCTCTCTGTGCTGAGCTGGGCTGTCTCAATGCTCAGAGCAGTCCAGGCTGCTGAGATTTACAGAGGCCTGGGACACAACCTTATTTACAGTGCACATCAGACAAGAGCTTGTGTTGATGATCATCCCTATAAAAGCTTTTTATATGCATGTAAAGTAGATTAACTCCCCATACCATGGGTTGCCTTGAACATTTTCTGATCTATATTCACATTTCTTTGGCCTGATGAAGAGCACAACATAAAAGGATCCTTATTTATACACCATTTATACCTTTGAAAGAAGGGATACTGAAGTTCACATACCTACTCAAGGAGATCAGTGTTGGGTGACAAGCTGGGCTTGCTGCTTCCAGGTCTGCTTTTTAACTGGTTTTCCATCAGAGCAAGAGTTTATCACATCAGCTTAAAACACTACAGTGAGTGAAAATCATCCCCTTCACTAGAAGAAAAAAAGACATCCAAATTAATTAAGGAGACAAAAGAAAAATTTTGTATCAGACTACATAGAAATTCACACCATGAGAAGCAGTTTAATTTACTGCTCTCAAATATGAGTAAAATTGAAGGACCTGAAAAATCCTTTGGGAAGAACACCCCAGTTTATGTATTCTTCATGCAGCACAAAGACAGATGAATGTGCTTTATCTGACACTCAGAGAAAGAATGGTAACATTCTCTTCTCCACACAGAAACATGTCATCTTGATACCAGAATAACTCAGTGTCCTCACACCTGAAGATCTCCAGTCCATGACTGGGACTCGGTTCTGACCAAGCCATTAACTTAAGCAAACTTGTCACCTTGGAAAGCAGGGCCACAGGACAGTCCAGTCCCTTATGCACAAAATGTCTCTTCTCCAGCTCCTTGCCTCATTTGAAGTGCAGCCTGAACACCAGATGAAGGCTGAGCTTTCAGAGCCAGGAGGAAACAATTCAAAGATGTATCCAGCACACAAATGCTTCCAGGGAAAAAATGAAGGCTCTGTAGCAATCCCTCACCTCTTCAGGAATGAGAATGTAGGGTTTGCCCAATAATAAAAGTTTAATGGCAGTTATTTTACATGGTGTTAGAGTGAGTCCCACACTGATCATCTGCTGGACTGAAATTCAAGACATTTCAATGCCCAGCACTGACCTGCAAGGCACAGGCCAAAGCCATACCTGGAACAACATCTTGCTATTAGTTTTTTGTGAGGGTTATGCAGCAGAGCAATGTACAGCATGCACACTTTCCAGGGAGGCAGGGAAGTTTTGGAACCCAAAAGCTCCTTATGGCACTAAATGGGATCAGTGTCCAACACCACAGACCTCAGTCAGCAGCAGCTGTGTGTGCCCTGCAAGAGACCTCAGGGCAGGTTTCAGTGCTTGCTACAGATCATCCTCTCTGTAGCAGCACAACACAAACACACCAAAGCAGAGCTGGGTGTCTCCAGGACAGCACCTTGGTGAGATCAGAGGATGCCAGTGGATGTGCTGCTCCTGCAGTCCCAGCAGAGGGGTGTGCCAGGGACAGACAGCGTGTGGGAAGCAATACCTGCAGCAAAGGGGCTTCCAACCAGAGCACCTTGGCTGTGCTGCACCAGAGTAATTTGGTACTTTCCCACACGGTCAGCCAGCTCTCCTGGCCAGCAGGACAGAGATGCAGCAGAAACATCTTTCTTTCAGAGGATTACTTCTGGCTCTGGAGAGGTTTGTAATTTTTGGCAGTCTCTGGATGGGCTGCTCAAAGAGAAAAGGAACCTCTCTGCTCCTCTCCCACACTGCAGCCACGCAAGGCCCAGCCATAACGTAGCTCTTAATAAAAAAACACAGATGTGCCCTGTAGGCACTTAAAAGGCTAAAAGAAACAAGAAAAGAAACAAAATGTTCCTGTGTGTTTCATAAATCGGTATATAAGCATAATGCAACTTACTATCCTAGATAGAGAATGAAATATCTTAAAAAGTATTGAATCCTTGGTGAATTTTCTCAGTAGATCGGCATGAAGCTATTTAGCCCAGATGTTTCCATAATTCTGATACATTAGGAGCTGCACAGCACCATGGCCAAGTGTTAACACAGTGAACTGTAATGTAAAACATGTAAAGATACTGGCTTCCAGACTTATTGGAAGTTTTCACTCTAACCACTCTGCTTCCTTAAGCAGCTATATTTTCTTTACAATATGTACTTATATTTTAATGCACATGGAAGAAGAACTAAAGCATTCCCCTCTCCCCCATCAAAACCTAATTGCGTGTGCTCTCTGGAAGAACATACAGGGGCCAGCTAGAGATTGACACGGAGTCTGTCAGAAATGGGAATCTCGCCTCTGAACAGCAAATCTCACACTCCAGGCAAAGGCAGGGCCAGCAAGGCACAGCTGGGTACCACATGAGCAGGTGAAGAAGTGATGGTGAGATTTTTGATGACAACTTGGTGTCCAAAAGACAGACTGTCTCACTGCGAGGCTCTTGTTTGCATCTGTAATGGATTTAGGGATTTGTAGAGGTGGTTTTAAAGACATCCAAGCAGGTGCAATGTGTATGTTGGAATGGCCTGACTGAGTGAAGAAGCAATAACGGGAATATGAAGCAGCACAAAGAGAGGTAATAGCGTGTGCTTAAAAGAATGTGAGCTAAAGAGTGCAAAGAAATAAATTGGCAGTTTCTATACAAGAACAATGCAATGGAATACCTTGCATTGAGAGTTCAATTTGGAAAAATCTTTGTCACTTGATTATTGAGAAGACTTTGAAGTATTTCAGATTATTTCTTCATGCTCTACCTGCCAGCATGAGAGCTTAGAGTTTTGCAATTCTTCGAGACCTTGTTTTCTTAAAAGCACAAAATACAATCCTAAATTAATGAAAATTAACTCCTGCTAAAGCTCTGAACCTGCAGTCAGACCTGAGCTCTGTTTTCATGTAAGTGCTTGCTGAAGTAGACCTCACACTTAAGACAAAAAACCAGGTATGAGAGGTGGAGTAACTTCCATTTCTTGGAACAAAAAAATGCTGAAACTTCATTTAGGCCTGGAGTTTGTCATGCCTTTTTAAGGTAAAAAAATGTTACTTGGGTTTAGGCTCTGTAGAGCACACTGGTGCAATCCCCCATGGAATATCACCCTGACCACTAACACACTGATTATCCTCTAGAGCAAGGTAGGCCATGGAGGCCTTGTTTCACTTCTCCACAATCAACAGTACCCAAATTTCCTGTATGCCACTTGTCAGCTGTTCTGCCTTTTCTCCCCCAGTACACAGCAACTTGTCCTTCAACTGTATTTCCCAGTGTAACCACTTCAACTCACATTACTGGCTGCTACTTCCATTTAAAAATATTACAGGAGTTCCAATTAGTGAGGAGAGAAACCTGTATTTTAAAAACTGAGTTTGTAAAGCCATAGTGGGTGGCAAAATTTGTCCTCCTATGTAAGGGAGCTTAATCCCAAACCTTATATTACTTCTGGCTGACTTAAACCATCCTGCTCCTTTTCAGTTGGATGCAGTCCTTGATAGCTGCTGGACAAGAGCTGATGACATCCATAACCTCTAGATAGCTCTCTTCTCTTTAACAGCCACACAATTATCATCTAGGCATGGAAAAAGTCAAACATCAGCTTGTATGAGATTGTTCTACATTGTTTCTAAATTAGTGCTCTACAATTGAAAAGCTAATTCTCCTATCATCCATCTCATCCATATCTGTTTGCCAGCTCAGAGGTTCAATGAAGCAAATATCACATTACATTCCTTTAAATCGTAATAAACTGGGAAAGGAAAACATTTCAGGGTAGTGAAAAAAAAAAGATGTAGTCTTGAGATACCTTAAACTATGAAAATATTGTCAAATAACCATTAATGACATGTTAAAATAAACATTTGAACACAAAACTCACAGATAACTAATGACCACAATATTGTAACAATTACGTTTTCTAAAACGTTTTTTGAAAGCTGTGACAAAAAATTCAGAATAAGGTACTAATAAACAAAACACACATTTGCCTTGGGTTTAACTCACTTCCTTCTCTATCATTCTTCCTGTATCAGCTTCAGGAAATAATTCCATTTCAAGTACAATCCTGAATAGTCAAGTAACTGCCTAAAAATTGCAATTATTACTCACTGATACTCTGCAAATGCTGGTGTCTCAATTCTCTTTTTCCCTCGAATTACAAGACCATTGCCTGTTTCTGTCCAAATAATAAACGGTAAGGACCCCATCAGAAATGATCACCTGGATTATCCAGTTTTTACACTTCATTTTGTAGAATTACTCCCTTCCTGTATAATTTTCAGTGATGTTTAACTAGCTCCCAAATGGCTCACAGTGTCCACTTTGCTTAACTAGCCTTCATTTTTTTTCCCCAAAATCTAACTGTTCCAGAATTTTTTTCCTGACACCCAAACTTCTCTTTTTCTGGGTGTCTCTAGGTGAAATAGGAGTTGAGCAGAAACACTGCATTTCTGAGTAAATATAGTGACAAAACACAGCAAAATGCCTGCAGAGGAGCAACAAAAGCTCTGACAGCTGAGCCAAAAGAAGCTAGTTCACAAATATTAACAGAATGTATCACCCAAAAGCACTGGGAAAGAAAGAATTCATCACAACTCAAACACATTGCTATTGCTCTGTCCATAATCAGGAGCAAAACCTTCAATATTCTCTCATAAGAAATGAACAAAACTTAGTGTGACTCAAACACATTTCCATTACCTTTAAAGCTCCTGTTTTGTTGATCAGCAGGCCTGTAGATTGGTTAGTCCATAAATTCTTATATTTCTTTTCACTCTTTAAAACACAGCATATCTCTGGGTTTGGTGCTTTCTGAAAGAAATTTTATCTTTACTTGGTTGTAAGAGAAGAAATGTTCTGCTGAGTTGTTGTCAATTTTTTTCTATTGTATTTCTTGCTTTGCTCAGGAAAAACAAAGACGGAAAAGATAGGAGTAATTCTGTTATGAAGAAAAGACTCCCCAGAGCACAGGCATGGGAAGGCCATTTATTACTGCAAAAACACAGGGAACAAGAAGAAAAGCAGGTCCCCAGTGCACAGTGCCTGTGCAGAGGTTTAGGTACAGTTGGTCCTGTCTCAAGTGGGGTCAGCTCTGGTCCTATTTTAATGATCCCATGGTACTTCTTTGACATTATCTCCCTTTTTCTGACATGGAGAACTGCAGCACTGATACCCAGAGACTGATGCCCATCAGCTGTTACTGAGGATATCTCTCCACAAACTATCGATCTGTTTTTGCCACTAGGAGGACTTACAGTATCACTTCCTATTTGGCAAGGCAACACTAGCATTCATTATATCCATTTACACCAGCAATAGCCATTCTTGAGAGACTTCAGGATCAATTTCTGATGGATTAGCTGCAATATTAGAACAGATGCAGAATGTTTAAAGTTTAAAAGCATTATTCCAATGTGGTCTTGCAACACATGTTAAGAATACATTGTTGTAATAATTCCTCCCAAGTTCCAGCAGGGCTGTGGGTTATCAGATATTTGTAATTAGAAGAGGTGCTGTGTGTCAGAGGGGTTCTCTTTCTCTCAGATAGACCAGCAGAGGCTGATCTCATACACCAGGCTCTACTCAGGACAAATCCAGGCCTGTCACAGAGGTTTCGTACAGTGATGGACGGACTCACACAACAATGCAGCCAAACACTAAGCTATGATTCTTCCTATTTGACATGTCTTCATTTCCTCCTCCTTAGCCCTGTACCCTCAGGGATTCTGCAGATCCACCAGGAGATTGCTCACCTGGAATACAAAACCCAGGGCCTCCCACCTACGAACTCTGTTGACTGCGATTCTGTAAAAGTTCTGCGGGTGGTTGCTTACATTCCAGGCCCACCCCTGATCTCTTCTTCACACCCTTACTCTGTCCTAGCTAACCATGTCACTCCTTTTCCTGGCTTTCCAAGCTGCCTTTGCTGCAGCCCCACAAAAACATGTGAGATGTAACAGGAACAAGCTGCTCTCCTTGCTCAGATGGTGTCCCTTCCCCATTCAAACCCACCTGCCAGATGCTCATCATCACCACATAAAATTTGTCCTGTGTCAGAACTTCTTGCCCCTACCATTTATCCCAACTGTCAAGCTTGGCACTGGCCTACCCCTCCCAATCCATCAGCCTGTCCATCTGCTTGCCACACTGCTCTACAACCACTCCCTGTGTATTTCCCTCCCTAGAGCTCATGCCAGACAGACACATGTCTTTTAAAGACACTTTCAAAGCCCTGTGACAAGCAGTGATCACAATGGCCTTGCACCCATCCTATAAGGATCTTCTTACCAATTCAGGAACAGAATATCCTTCAAGATGAGCAACTGCTCCCCATGTGAAGGCCACTTCTTCAGATACCGCCCTCCTGGCAGGAAAGCATTGAAGCCCCACACCCTTTGCAGCTTCTCCGGGCAGCAAATAGGCACCTAAGTCACCAAAAGGACACACAAAGCAGAGGGAAAGTTCCAAAACAGACACAAACCAGCTTATTTCCCATTCAATAAATGTCAGTATTCTGCTTTTTAGACAGGAGCAGCCTCTCATACCTTCTGAAGAAGAAAAACTAAACCAAACAAAGCCCAAACACGGCATTTAATGATATGAAAATATCTGCTATAACGCACTCCTTTGTTCTTGAAAAGAGCTTCCTGAGCTTCAAACTGGGCTGCCTTTCCAAAGTCCATCCTCATGTTGTTCATGGTGGTGCCTGCTGCAGCAGGCTGTCATTCCAGCAGAAGGAAATTCATCCACACTGGTCCACTCACACAATCACCATTCTAAAAGCTCACCACAGTCACTTACTCAAAATAAAGCAATAAGGTAATTATGATCTTACTTATAAAATGACCATGTAAGGACGGGAGAAGGAGTTTTCTAGTTCTCTGGCCTCCAAGACTGGAAAAGTTTTGCTCTGGGATCTCCAGGTTTTTACCCTTCCAAAGCACATGCTTGGATTTCCTAGAACATAGCAGATCTGAAACAACAATAAATCCTTTTTTCTCCTTGTTGCAAACATGCCTGAATAATAACCAGTGGAAGTAAACTATCCCTACTGGACCATTTGTGAATGCTCATACCTCGAGTGTAGCCTTTAGCACACTGGGAATTACACAACTGAAAACTCTAAGTCAGCTTTTAAAGGAATAAATGATCTGGAGTTAATAATATCAAGCAAACCAAACAGAAAATGCAGAACAAGCTACTGTACTGAATCTGCTGCTTTCATAGTACATAAAGGAACTCTTTTTTTCTAATGTAAACACCACTGGCACAAAACACCTACGTTGTAGTGCCAGAGGAATACAAAATTCAGTGGCCTGTCTACAAAACCAACCTTGTCATTAAAGTTGTCCTTAAGTGTGGGGTCAAACAAAAATGTAGCTCTTCAGTTCATTGTGAGGACTGAGGCAGCAAAGGTGGAAAGAAGAGATCAAGCTCCTTTCTATTAGGCAACAAGCGCTGCCTGTGGTAAAGGAGGTGACATCAAGCTAGATGAACAGCTGGTACAGGCTGAGACTGCAAATCCCCAAAAATCACTGGAGGTTATAGGTGGGCAGCATCCTGACAAAAAAAAAGTGTTTTTCAAGCCATCAAGCATGAGGAAGTTTCAAAAGCATCCCAGTAGTTCCAAGCACAGGAAAGCAAACTGTGGCACACATATTTCACTCTTCAGGAAAACCTGTGTTTGAAACAATGGATTCTTGGGGATCCCTTATAAGACCTTCTTAAAGGGAGATCCAAAGTCTGCTTCACAACTAAAACTAATACAGTCAGCTCTTCCCAAGGTTGATAAAACACTGGTCATCTCTTTTGACTCAAGTGCTCATACCTTTCAAATATATGCAGATTATACTTATATACAATTGCTTGAGAAATAGTTGCTAGAAACAAACTGTTTTCATAACTCAGTTCACTCAGTCTCTACATAATTTTGGTTTTGTCCTCAGAATTGCAGAACTTCAGAGACTTTCAAAGCAATTCTGAAAACTGTAAAATGTTTAAGAAACATCTTACCTTTTATCTAGAAGAAGCCAAAATACACAGAGCAGTCATCCTTTTGTGGCATAAAACATCACTCACAGTTCTCTAGAGCAGTTACACCTGAAAAGCACAACACAGGATGTGGCACAGCTATAATCAAAAGGGTTAATCCCATATGCAAGTCATTAAGTACCTTGGTTTTCAAACAGAACAAACTTTTTCAAGAAAGCAGCCATTCCATTGCAAGAGCCACCAAACACCCATTATTAATTGCACAGAACTGGATCACCAAGGCCTTGTTTAAAGCTGACCCCAATCCAGCCAGTGCAATGTTCTGCCTTGCTTGCCCACACCGTGTCTGCAAGTCTGCTCTCTCTAAGCCTTGTCTCGCAAGCTCCACGAGTCTGTGCCCAAAGCACACAATAAATTTCATATCTGTTTATGAAGCATAAAAAGAACCCAGAGAGCAAATTGCTACTCACTCCTTAACAAACAATAACCCATTCTGTCCTTGGGATGCTGACACAACTTTATAAACACCCCCTTCTTTTTGAGGGAGACCAAAAGCCCCTGAGGGCCCAGAGATAATGCCAGAGAAAAGAGGCAGAAGAAAACAATGGAAGACTTTCTTCTGTACCATTTCTACCACATCATTTATGAGGCTTTTTTGAATTAATCAGCTAGGTTTGACTAGCGTAACAAGATATTAACTAAACTAATGTTAAGTCCCTGGCTCAACTCATTTGATCTATTTCTTTTTGCCAATAAGAAAACTTTAAGATAAAACCACGCAGGTTAATTTCCAAGATGTCTCTCCTCTTTCTTCATTCAGTATCTTTTGGTAATCACACTCTACTGCCTCACACCACCAGAAGTTTTACAACATTTCAGGACAGCTGTAGTTGTATATAGAGAAACTTTTCATCGTATCATAGTAGGTGTTAGAAAGCTCATTTGGCATAATTTCTCACCTGAAAGTGTGAAAATAGGTCACATCAACAAGAAAGTGAGATTCTCACCATGTGCTCTGTAAAGCCCTAGAAGCACATGAGTACATCCAGCCAGAAAACCATGGGCAGTGTGAATGCAGCTATCAACTACCTAAGGAAAATCCGCCTGGAGACAGCCATGCCAAGCACCTGAATCCACTCTAGTGGTGGAAGTGGACAGATATGCTTGTGGACTTCAAGTCCTTTCAGAGCAACACTCACCCACTTATGATACAGGAACAGAGAGCAAACTCTGAGGAAGACTGCACTAAGTGCTAGGATTTGGGGGGAGCTCAGCCTGCTGTGGGTTAGCAATGCACGAGATCTGTATTCATTCATATTCTGCATTTGTTGATGCACAGACAAGAAGTCAGGACTTTCAAGTGATCTGGCATAAATGAAGGTTTCTGTATCACAGCTGCTTGCTTTGGTAGTACTTACATTAAGGGGCCTAATGAAAAGTTAAGTGAATAATGTTGCACACTGGAAAAAGTCCTTCTTCTGACAAAGTGATTAACTAGAGAGCCTCCCCCAGCGCTTCTTGGATGCGTTCCCAGGAAAGCCTCTCATGTTCCTGCTATTCCTTATCCTAGATAAATAAATGAATACAAAACATTACTCAAACATGGAGAAAGTTGTTTTCAGCAATTGATAGGAAGTGTTTTGATAATAGTGTACTTGGTATTAAAAATACACATATCTCAGCATTTACAGAGAGAGCACTATTTCTCATGCTGTATTTGCTCTCAGCTTAACAGAGCATTTCAAAGTCATTCAGTGGTGAAAAGCAGATGAATATATGATACTGCAGAAAACCTTATTTTTAAAGTATTTTTTTTCTCTATCAATATTCCTTCATAATAACTTGCCAAGTTTATGAAAAATAATTTCATTTTAAGCAACCAAAGTTTAAAAGTATTCAAATCAATTCACACTTCAGGGCTTTTATAGGATATAAAGCCTTCTTTTCCATGAGGTATTATATGTGTTACCTGGAAGCACAAGCTGTGTCAACATTCAATCCAAAAGGCAACCGACATCAGTCAGAAGAAAAGGAAACCACACAGACCCCAAGAAATTGCAATTGCAGAAACTTGTAGGCTTGTAGGCTGTAAAAGCTGCACAAGGTGAGAATGGGGGAGAGAGTGAGACACAGAAAAAAGGATTTAATGGGAAACCAAAGAGGAAAGACTACAGAAAAGGAGAAGAAAGAAGCGAACACTGAGAAGAAAGGAGAGCTCTGGCAATTTACAAGCAGAATGCCTTCCAGGTGAGATGCAGAAAATTTGGCATCAGAACTTGAAAGAAAAGCCCCATGGGACTGAGACTGGGAGGAAAGGCAAAAAGAGGAGGAGAGATGAGCTGTAGTGTTGGCTGGCCACAACACAAAGACCTTCCCAGACCCGTGTTGTCATGGCTAGCAGGAATGCAGATAAATATAGCTCCCAGCTTGTGGGGTGAAGCATTGGCAGTTCTTACAGAAGAATCTAAATTAAGGTAGGAGGTTTTAATTCTGACGAGATCTCTATTTTTAGAGCTGTAACAATGCTCTAGGTCTATTTGATGGTCCTGCTCTTATTCTGGTGCAATTGTTGTTGTGCTCTCTCCCCACTTTTTGCTCTGCTGTGCATCACTGGCACGGCCAGAAGAGGCAGATGCAGTCTCTATTAACCATTAATCCATTTGACAAACTGGAATTGAAGATTCCTGCCCACAGTGAGTGAACCAGTGGCTACTTTGGCCTGCCAAAATGCTCAGAAAATCACTATGCAATGGGTTCTCAGAAGGGGCAACTGAAAAGGCAGACAGAGCTGGGATTTGGGTTCCTTTACCAGCAAATTTAAACATTCAAACCCCGAGAGTCCATAATGTACCTAAGAGTGATGAGGCTGAATGGCCAGGGATAAATCTGTGGGACTGTGGTACTAGCTAGCTTGCTTCATACAGCTCTGCACAGGTATGCTGAGCTATCCAAGGCATGCAGAGCTACAGGCAGTCTTCCCCTGAACACAGATGCCAGGTTTGTTCCTACTGGTATCCCTCCTCCTCTCGCTGGTGTTTCTGTTCTGTTGCTGGCAGTGTGCTCAGAGCAACCTCACTTCAAAATGCGCTGTTCCTGCACAGTTTTATGGGCTGTCCTAAGGGTGTTTCTGCCAAACATTTTGCTCTGTCAATTGGACAACAATGTCATGTGTTGCATGGAAGCCTTGGAGGATTTTATTCCTCCATAGTACAGTTCAGTAGCCCTTCATTCCACGATCTCAGGACATGCTCTTTCTCTCTGCCACAGCGAAATGGTGGGAATTACATCTCCCTCTGTGTTTAGGTTGCTGAAGCTCATAAAAACATGGCTGCGTTACGAGCAGAACAGTCCTGTAACTTCACGAGAAAGAATTGTTTTCTTCCTGGCTCCTCTTCAGAGCTCAGTGGTTAACAGGGCCAGGCTGCCTCTTCAGAACACAGGAGATATTAACAGAGCTCTTGGCCATGTAGCACAAGAACTTCTGCCCAATCTGAATCAAGAAACATTCTGTCTTTTGCAAGGGAGAGGGAAGGAAACCTGATGGTAAAGGCTTACTTGGCTCTTTTCAGTCGAGCTGACAAGCTGTTGCAGGCTGAGTGACTGTAGGCTTAACAAGCTGGCAGGAAAAGAACAGTGTTTTCCAAGCTGCTCTCTGTAGCCAAGTCTGATGGGTAGCATAACAGACTGTATAGCCTCCAGTCAGAATAAAATCCATAAAATGAAAAAAACCACAACAAACCACAGCATGCAGTCATCAAATCTATTCATATGTTCAGGACTGGCTGCATAATCAAAGGAAAATTACTTCATTGGGCTCACAGCCCAATAACAAGCTGGAAAGGGTGAGACTTTATTTCTTAGATTTAATTGAAGGCAATCGGGCTGACATCTCCTAACCTCATAAAGCTGATATTCCTTGAACAGTTCATGATGACTGTTTTCTTTACTGTAATCCTGAAAATGTCACAACACAAAGGAAATCCAGAAAACAAATTATGCTGCCATCATATAGAACCTACACATTTAAAAAAGAATTTCCCTAACTTTAAACATAGCCAACAATTTTACTAGGAAAATTACTTTCCAGTCCATAATGTTTGTCCTGGTTCAACAGGCATCTGTGTTTTAAGCTACATATCCTTTCATCTCATGACTGTTATTTAAGTCTTAAGGAATTAGGGTGTTTAGACCACACTTTGGCTCCTTGGCTGAGGCAATACCATTAAACAAGTGTATTCTTTATGGATGCCTACTGCCTTTCTCCATTCTTGGCTCACCCTTGGAAGAACACAGGCACAAAGACAGACAGAAGGTGCCAAGTAGTTTCTCCAGTCAGGGGAAGTATATCCCACCAGTCTTGGGAGATATCTGTCTGCCTTGTCCTTGAGAATCTCCAAGGAAGACACACCACCACTTTGAATAGATGTCTGTTTTGGGAGATCAGCTGTTTCTGACATCAAAACGTCTTTTTCCTGCAAACCACTTCTTGTCCTATCCCTAGGAGACAAGGAGAATCCATCTGCACCATCCTTCTTACATCCAGCTTTATCAAAAGAGAAATGTAGGACTACTTATAAAACAAATCTAAATCCTCCAGTTTTTCTAAATCCCTTAGTACCCTGACACACTTCCCTGAACTTTAACTTCTCTTTATTTGTTTGCCTCAAACCTTCCAAGATCGTATCAGGCCAGACTCAGTTGTTGGATGCAATCATTAGGTTCCATCAGAGACTGCTTCCAGCTCCTCTTTCAAGTGTTACACATTTCAGCCAGCTCTGATATATGCCTAAATTAGCTACCTATTCTTAAAGCTCTTTTTCAGTATTTAGCTAGAAGTCTAAATTATTGGTTGTCAAATGTAGTTTAAGGATTTAATTATTCACATGGTGCCAGATCAAATGTATTAAAATTAATGTTCACAACATGTAACAGTTCTTAAAATTTGATGCTGGGACCAAAACCAAACTGCTGAACAACGGAAAAAAATCTTGTTATTATCTCTTAATGAGAACCACTGATTATTTTTTCCATTTCATTTGACAGTCTTCATCTTAATTAATTCTATGTGGCAAAGTGAAATTACTCTGGTTGATGAGGATCATTCTGACTCCGACATACATTTATTAAATGAAATTAAAGCATGGTGCTAATCAGGCGAATGAGCATGTGTTGCCAACCAAACATACAAACCCCAACAATGAGACAATGACAGGTACAGTGACAGACACGAAGCAGTGCTATTTAAAGACACTAAAAGGCTTTGAGCTTCCCTAAGAGAAGGAGCAACATAGATGTGAAGCTCTACAACCTCCAGGAAGAACATCTTTTGCTTTTAAGACTGTGTTTGGTTTGTACCTCAAAACTGAAGTAACATCTGTATTGCAAAGAGACTAAAGATTGATAAAGCAGTGGGCTGCCAAGCTCTGCCAGAGCACAGGCCTCTGTTAAGACATAGGGAGAGCAGTTTTCCAGCAATGCCCTCTAATGTTTCCCAAGTTTTGGCACATTCATCCAGAAATTATTTCAAAACAAATAAAAAAAGTCTGGACTCAATACCATCTTCCAAGTGACTTTCACTAAATCAGGATATATTTGTTAGATCTTGAGTCAAGGCAGTCCTGTGGATGTGTGTTATAGGAATAACCTCGCACAGGTAAGCGGAGCCAGCAAAGCTTGCATGTTGATGTGATGATAATTTCTGAATTAGCTTCAAAAGCTTTGTTTTGCTCAATGACAAGTGAGATGATTAACACCAGAACTATTTGCTTTCATTTGCACAGAACACATGGTTCCCTGGCTGAAATTATAAATTTTCCTGGCAAACCTCTAACACAAGAAAGGGCTGAAGACAAGACCTGGCAGTCCAAATGTGTATCAGGATGCCGGCTGACAGAGGAACTTTGCTCTTTCTGAGAAAAACAGATTTCTGGCCACGGCAGAGATCTCTTTTGTTGGTCTGAGGAGAGGGGAAGATTTCTGTGCATGTCTGTCCTGAGTACCCTGGAGCTGAGCCACTGGCTGGGGTGATTATGCAGCCTGTCTGCAGTCACTGTCCCGTCATTTTGGAAAACCACATTTTTAGAGGGATATAAGTATGGTCAAGAACTCTAATGGCTTCAAATTCTCACATAGCTTTTCAAAGATGAGACATGAGCACAAGTAAAGGTGCCATGAAATACTGTGGATTAAACTCACAAATATATCATTCACTACTTCTGCATAGCCATTACTCACGGGTTTTCCAGGGGAAAGAAGAAAAGTCTGCTTATGTTTCAGAGAAATTAAGTCCTATGCTACTCCAAATATAAAAAAGCAAGTTCACCCAAATGTTTCGCTCCTTGAAGTATCCCCCTTTCTGACATGTCTTCTTCTGCTGGGTTGTCCAATGGCATAATTAAACCCAGATCTTATCTTCCTGGGACAAACATAGGCTATATGTTAGAAAAGAAGGTAGTTGGGGAACTAGAACAGTTGTTTGCATCATATCATTGTCTGGATCCTTGAAGCTTCATTACTTGCCTTCTGAGGAATGCACTGAAGGAAGAACACTAAAGTGTATTATTGGTATTAATCTTCCTACTCTGATGAAGGGATGACAGTCTAAAATAAGCCACATACAAGAAGAGAGAAGATGGAGGCAGGCTCTTCTATTATTTAAATTTTCATTCAGCTCAGCGGTCTCTTTTGCAGAATAATGTACACCTGGATTTTGCACCAGCAAGAGCCAGCACTCCTGGGTCTGTAGCTGAAATTCAGACAGGAGGTGTCAATAGGGACACATTAACTACTTGTTTAGGTAGTTCAGATAGTTGGCTAATTGTGCTGATATCTACACTAGCAGTTCTGCACAGGACTAAATCATGTCTTGTCATCCCATGAGTGCATTTTTACTTGTAGGAGCCACTTGGCTGTAAAAGTATAAATTTAATTATCTTTTCTTCTTTTTGTAATGTGGCACATGACATAAAAAGGATATATTCCAACACAGGTATAACTTTCAATTAGTTGTTCCAGCTTACCCTATCTCTTAACAATTAACACTGAATAGCATTTGCCATTTTTCAGAACGGACTCATTTATATAGATAAGGACTGAAAACCTTGGTATTTTAAATAGATCACTTTTGCTGTAGGACTGACTTGATTCAGGTTATAATGGCATTTTTATTACTATTGCCTCATTTATTTTCAAAAGTGAAATTTTAGCATCCAGTGTTTAGACAGCCTATCTGTTTTCATCTGACAGCAATGCAGAGACATTTTGTCACACTGTGGTGTACATTTCAGGAGCTCACACTCATCCCATTGTCATTCGATGATGAGCATGACTCACTCTGCCATTTCTGAATACAATTAAGTGCATTTTGAATCTGGAGAGTGGAATTTATTGTAACCAATATATCTCCGTTTTCTCTGACTTCTAATCTGGACATACATTGATTTTTATGGCTGTCTTAACTCTCCCCTTCCCCCCCAGTTTCTAAAAGCAACAAGAGATATGATTGTAACATTCAAGATAAAAAGAGGGTGTAGAGACACAACATATCATCTTGATATTTAGTGTAACATGTACTTTACAAGAGCTGCATTTATACCCAGCACTGATTTACTCTGCCACTCTGCTAAGCTGTTTGGTAAATACAGAGTTCCACACCAACAGCACTCCTTGGAGATGTATTACTGGAGCAGACTCTTTTCCCTCAGCAGTGCCTTAGAAAACTAAATATAAATGTCTAAAATGAAACCGAGTCATGAATTGCAAGTGTAACACAAACCAGCATTAAAGCCAGCGAGAGTTCTGGGCACTCAACAATTTGGGATACATTATATAAACCATCACAGACAAGAATCACATTACTAATTAGCAACTGGCCAAAATAAACGGGGATGAAGGATACTGTCAAGCTCAAATAAGAATCCTTACGCAAAATGCATGCCAAACTTTTGCTTGAATTTTTGAAGTCCAGTTGACCAGTAATTTCTATGCTCATTCTGATTCCCTCTTTCTTGCAGGACTAGTAAATGTGAGGTATTTTCCAAGCTTCTAGGTAAATGAGTCTACTTTTCCTTTTCTTTTCAGAGGAAGAGAGAGAGAGAACAACTGTAAATCAGCTGGATGAAGCTCTGTAGTGTCTTTGCATAGTGGCCTATCCTAAAACTCCCTGAAGTTGCCCTCCTCTGCCAGTTCTACTGGCAGGTAAGAGAGGCAGCTCACAACCTGCCAGGACTTCTGTTCAACAGGAGGATTAACTTACATTCCACAAGGTTCCCAACAGTAATTTTTTTATAGCTTCTTTTTTCCAATGTCACCTCTTCTATATTCACCCCTGCTTTGTATTCTTAAGAGCAGACAACCCTTGCTTATCAACAAAGGGATTTGGTCCTGCATCCTCCTGCGGGCACAGCAGGCTCTTCCTGGCCTGACAGGCTGAGAATCCTGTTCTCCAACCAATGCCTGCTCTCAGATGTAGGACGCTGTGCTTAAAGCTTTGGCTTTAAAGCGAAGTTAAACCTCTCCTTTCCAGTCTTTCACTCCGGGGAATAAAGGGAGGTTGGAATTGCAAATTCTTAACTCACTGCCATGTTAAACCTAAGCCCTCTCCAACAGTTTACTTCCATCTTTTCACAACACTTTTCACACCATTCCTCTCCACACAAACCCACACTTCTCTTGACTTCCATTTACCCCTGGGAATCTTTCAGGAGATGCGATCAGTGCCAAAACATCCTAACCCACATCCCTTTCTCTTAGGAGCAGAGCAACAATGATGCTCTGGAGTTAGGGCTAAACATGGAAAGTCACAAAGACCTCCTGCACTGCTGTCACTCGTGGGGCAGCTCTGGCAGCACACTTTGGATGAGCTGCTATGCCAAGAAGCCTCTTTTGTACCTTTTCAAGGCCATTATGAAACTGCCTAAGGTGCAGGATACCAGCAAAAGACCCAGAGTACCTTTCACATGCAAATCTAAGAATAGGAAAAGCTACAACTGAAGGCAAAGAGTCAGACAGAAATGTAAATGCCAAACCTTGGCAAACACAGCCACAAGCAGTGTGTGCCTGGCTCCAAGCACCCAAACTGAAGCTTTCTTGGCCCAAGAGATAACCAGTCCTGGGGAGACAACATGGAACTGTTTTAATGTCAGAAAAAAAATCCTTTTTGCAACACTGCTATCTTGTCAAGAGAATTGCTGTGGTATGGAAGATGGATCATATGACAGATGGGCAACAGCCCACAGTCAATCTATGGTCTTCAAGGTTTTACCATAACACACTGCTCTTTGCCAAGTGGAGGAGGAAACACGCCAGCAAAAATAGTTCTTCCTCCCAAGATGAGACCAATTACGCTCACTTCGTTGCAGGCCAACAGCTCCTGGTTTCCCCCAGGTTCTGACTCAGGGCTGGGGGTGGGGTGTGTCACAGCCTCTTAGACATGCTTTTCTCACAGTCTGCTCCTCCAAGTTTCTGGCCAGAAGAGCACTGTGGCAGGTAATTCCCAGTGTGACCCTGAGTGGGTTTTGGCATTCAATCAATCAATCAATCCATCCAGTTTGATGCTTTTGTTTTGGTGAGCAAACCCTATAAAGGTGTGAGCCTCCTTTCTGGCAGTTTGCATCTCCTTTTTGCCCCAGCGCCACGGTCAGATCTGGTGCCACAGGCTCGGTTTAAACACCACTAGTTTATACACATCCTGCAGTTTCTCCAGGCAAGATTAGGCACATCTAATCCTTCCTCAAAACAGGAGCTGCACTAAATATTATAGTATTTAGAATGTAACTATGAGGGAAGTATGCCTTAGGATTGCTGTGGTACAACATATAGCCCAATTAGAGACACATGGAGTACTACATTCTTTAAAATTCATAGGATTTTTTCTTTTTTAATGTACTTTCCAGGGTATTTCAGTCACCTTAACAAGCTAGTTAAAGAACTGACTTGAAAACATTTGGATCTGGACATCTACAACACACATTACATTTCACTCTTTTCCAATTAAGAATATGCAACAGCTGATATGAATCAACAAAGCTTCCTTGACTTCAGTGCAGCGATGCCAATTCATAATGTACAAGGATTTAGCTGTAGTGTTCCAGCTAAAAACCTGAATTTTATTCAAGCTGTCCAAATATACTTTTGACTCACATTTAAGAAAGAAGAAAAGAGACAGACTTGTTTTGATCAGAGGTGCCTCCTCCATTCCCAAAAATGCACATTTGTACAGCACTGACAATCCTCCAAGTCCCACCTTTCTCTCAAAGGAGTAACATGGAATAACCTCACCCTACTCACACAGCATTTCTGTCTCTCTTCAGTTCACTCCCTCACCTCAAATATTTCCTTTTGATGTCTCAGGACACTCAAGAACACCAGCTTAGGAAAGGGGTCTGTCACCTGTGACCTTTAGAAGAAATTTACTCAGAAAGACAGAAAAAAACCCCAGCAGGCAGCAAAAACCTTGTAAGTAACTTGGTGAAAGAAGTGAAACAGGTACTTACCAGTGCTCGGTGTCCTTGCTTCACACGCAGAGCTGGGTGCAGGTGTGCACAAACCCTGCCTCCAAGCCTCATTCTTCTCTGCCTGCTGGGATCCTGTAACAAACACCTCTCGCCCACAGAACATTGCTGACTGCAGACTTTTCTTATTCACAAGACTGTGAGAAGAGCTGGACTGCTGAGGATGCAGAAGACAAACTCCTTCTCCATCGTGACCAAAATATATTCATGCATTTGACACAGTTATATACAAACCTCACTTCACAATAAGGTGCTACTTCTGTCATTTTGTAAACAGAGGTATTATTCCAGAAAACAAAAGGTGATGAAGTCTGTCTTCAGTTGTAATCTCGACACAAGAGTCCTAGTTCTGGGCTGAGCATCTGGCAATGCTGTCTCTAAGCTACCAGGCAGACAGATCACAGATCATATCCCCAAGAGAAGAGATATTTACTCATTTCTTTCTTTAAAGACAGAAGCATGTAAGAAAATGAACTTGCAAACACTTATCTTCTCCTGCTTCACTTTAATTAGATTACCCTAGTTGGGTATAAAAGACTTAGCTAAAGTATAATAATCTGTATCCACCAGCTACCGGTTTTTGCTATAGAATATAAATGCCACATTTAAATGTCATTAGCATACAAATTAAATTACTTTTAGAAAGAACTGACTCTACAGATGCTATGTTTTCATTATTATAGATAGATACCCACACACACAGTTTTAATTCCTCTGCTCTCCTGTAGCTAGTAAACAAAGAAAAACTTTCTGATGTTTCTTTTCCTTCATCTTGCTGGGGGAAAACCGAAAAACCACACAACAAAAAACATCAAACACCCCAGATTGCTGCGTTACTTCCGCACTTCAGGCCCAGGCTATTAAATTAACAATAATTACTATCTGATTGCCATTGCAATTAATGGGAAGAAATCCCACCACTGATACCAATGAATTATGAATCAGCCAATGAAGCCAGTTTTCCCATTTGTTATCAAGTTTGAATTAATAAAGAGTTGATTAATGCTGCATAGAAAGATGCCCAAACCAAGCCCTGATATTTACACTGGACACAACCAATGGGAAATATGGGACACATGGCATTTCCACTTGTAATTTTCCAACTGAATCCTGTATCAAGACAAAATATTATTATTCAACATCTAAAACAACTAGAAGTGAGATCAGTCAAATCCAGAATTTGCTGGAGAAAATGGAGAAGCCTTGAGGAAAAAACCCAGAGTCTTTAGAGTTGTTTTTCCCTTGAAAATATTGCCAGATGAGACGGTCGCATCAATCCTGCAACACAGCCTGACATGTTAATTAACAGTTATGAGGATAAGAAGTATTCATTTACTGTCCTTGAACTTTCAGTGAAAAGCAGACAAATTTTATCTGTAAATTCCCCTAGAAACTGAGAGCTTCCTGTTCTGATGTGCTCTTGGAACAAGTGCAAAGCAACTTATCAAAAAAAGCAACTCACCAAATATACAAAATATATTCCTTTCAAGTGACTTGAATGATTTTTCACTGTCTACAGTCATTTGAAGACTGAATTCTGAGCTGCAATTGAAGGGAGGAAAACAAAAAAGATTTTGAAAAATAATGTGGCCTTCCTTACCAAACTCTACCTCAAGATCTGCAAACACACAGCTATCCCTGACCTCAAGTCAATTGTACATAAACCTGCCACTGTTCTCTGCTCCTGAGTCATCAAAATAGGGATTCCTCCAAAGACAAAGATGACTTATTTCTCAAAAACGTTCTTTCACTAGCAAGCATACATTTAACTTACCTGCTGAATCATGCCAATCCTTAATGTGAAGTAAAGAAACGTGACCTGATTTCTGCTTTCATTCAGAGGGCAAGATTTACAAAACATCATCTCGATGGCTTATCAGGGTGCTTTTCACTGAATACACTTCTTTTTAGCTAACTTCAAACCACTGTGAGCAGAAGAGAAAACAATGCCTGACAGCCGAAGCATAGAGAGACATTTTTCAATTTTAAGAATAAACTTATCTCCTGACAACTGTGTAAGATTTGGAGTTCTGGGCAGATCATTTTTACACAGAGATTCTGTTTATCGTGATATTTTCAGTCAATTTCTCCAGCTTCCCACCACACAGACATAAATCAGACACACACTTTCTTAATTATTGCAGGGAGTGGCATTATAAATCTCTGCTTTTCCCAAGATCTACAACCTCATAAAATTAGAATAATGTGCATCATCTCTCTTGCATAGCTCCTGGCATATCATTTTCACCCTTCTTCCAGCATAATTGAATACTCTGTGGGATATTTGTAGTAATAGTCATCAGTCTCTCTAATGAAAGAAGTCTGGAAAAAATATGGCAGTTTAACTATCAGATGCTATTTCATAAAAATAAATGTTAATGTTTTCCAAGTACATATGATGTTCTTAATATTATTAAACTTGGGATATGGTGGTGAAAGCATTTGTATATTGGATAATCAGGACTGCAGCTAAAACTATTTGGAGAAAATAGGAGTAATTTACAGTGACGTTTGTGACACTTCCCTATCACCAACTGACCCAAATAAGGGACAGCATGGACAGGGGCTGCTCTCAGGTGAGTTACCCGTGCCCCTTTTTACTGCCTAATAAACCCACACTGTAATTCTATAGGCACATAACCCCTGAATACCAGGTGGTATTTAATTACACAAGCAGCCCCACTGATTGAAGTAATATTTAACAGGGGTAGAGTCTGCTCCTCATGGACAAAATTTAGAAATCTGGAAGTTAACTTCCTTTCCTATTTTAGTTCCTGGTTACTATTTTATTGATTTGCTCATTGCTTTCCCATAACACATGCAGATGTATTCTGCTTAACTTTCTATCTCAGAGCTGCTCTCAGCTCAGTTTAAGCTTTTATTTGAGTACAAGCTACTACTTTTATAGTTGCTCCCATTACAGAAACCATAGGAAAAAAGGTGCTTACCAAATGTGGTAATAAGCACTAAAGATAAATCTTGGGTGTTAAGATAAACAAGTGCAATGTAAGTTTGATTGCAATTGACCACTCAGAATTACTCTGAATTCTGCAGAGTAATTCAATAGTGAACAAAAGTACAAAGAAACAAAAGAAACTCTGCACAGTTGCTGACTTCTGAGAGGCCATTTCTAATGAACGTGCTCCCTGGGAGAGAAAAGCACCACAACACACACAGCTCTTAAAGTTCCAAAACCCAGATCCAAGCCAGGCTTTAGAAATACACTGCCAGTAAAACTGTTCCTTTGAAGAACTCAGCTTTGATTTTCACCAAAATTCTCATCACTCCAGAAAGCCTCTCTTCTTACCTCCTACTTTTACTGCAGCTACCCATCATGTTCATTACCCGGAGTATTTGATCAGCAATTCACCATGCTCAGGAGAGATGCAGTAGAAATTAAGGTAACAGGACACTCATTTTTCCAAGAGCTTCTCCAGGACAAATATGGTATTTAATAAAATGATTCCACTGCCCAACCTGGAATTTTATGTTCCCTCTGAGCATGACATATCTTGCACCTATGAAGTCAATCAAATGCCAGTGTTATTTTTGCTTTTATTACCCAGGGCAAGTAGAGCAGTTTCAGTAAAAATAATTTATACCAACTGTTTCCAGTTAATGGAAATTCAAAGTCTTCAGACAGTGTTTTTTATTTCTGGTGCTTGAATTCTCAGAGAAATAGTGAAGTATAATTGATACCATATGCTTTTTATTGTTTTCCACATGAAAGAATCACGATTTCTAGTGGATCATCGAATTCTGCTGTGGCACTGTGCCAAATCATCAAACACCAAGGTCACATGTGATGAAGGTACAGTGTTCAAAGCAGGAAGAGCATGTATCATATCTTGGAATTGAAGGTTTATTTCAGTTTGTCTGAGTATACGCAGACAAGAAATTTTCTGGGGTTTTCTGCAGTCTACAAAGCATTTCCTTGTAAATTATGGGCACAAGCCCAAGGATTCAACACCAAACAACAGGATTACAAAACACTATCAGTTCAAAAAGTACATTTCAGTAGAACCAAAGCAGTGTTTCAGACACTTCAGAAATGTTAATAACCATCAAATATGAAATTAATTACACCTACCATATTTCAGGAATATCACTGACCCAGAAAAATAGTCACTTTGTCCCACAGTTGTGCCCACAGAAGCATCATGGTTGCTGATTGTTTTGAGTATTAATATAATCTGCTTTACTTGTCTGCTTCAAAAAATCACAGCTGAAGGGCTATTTTTAGAAAATCCTGCACATCTTTCTGCTTTGAGAAAAAAACCACTTTTCACTTTGCATGCAAGTCTACAGCAGGCTGAGTAACTGAATCTTTTTATCATTTTCAACTGATTTTGTGACACTACTTTCCACCTTTACTTCTGCTGTACCATTTAAGGCTGAGAACTTCTGAAAGGAGAACATCACCTTCAAGACACGTGTCTTACACAATGGAGAAATTAGACACACATCCAAGAATGACAATTCCATCAGCAAGGGACAATCAAAAACCAGGGTTTGAGACTACTTACTAAGTTACAGCAGTGCTTTTAGCTTGGACAAGGCTTCAAAAAGTGGGAGACACCTTCCTTTCGCTCAAAGTTTGTTCTTTACATCATAAAAGGAACAACATTACTCAGGGAATGACCAAGCATCAGGAATCAATCTGAGTTATAAAATCTGATCTGCTTTCAGGGCTACTGCACATGCATTTGTCACCAGCACAGCAACTTCTCTTGTTCATCTCATATACAAAAGCTTTTCTAAAATACTGTACATTCCATCAAAACAGTTCACCAGAGGCAGATTAATTAAAACTTCCATTTAAAAATTCATGAGGCCACATTATCACATGAAGTTCAATTGGCATATTTTATGCAATGGTAGAACTTTTGCAGAGAAACAGGAACCCAGACAGATTCCATCTCTCTACTTCTCAGGCAGGAAATTTAATTTTTCTGGAAGGGTTTCAGTTGCAAAGACTTTTGAAGGAACATAATGACAGTACAACCCAAATTCATGGTTTTAAAGAGAGGAAATACTAAATTTATGGCAGGGAATATGCTAATCCAGTATCTTAGCCTTTTTGTTAGAGACAGAACAAACATCACCCCGGGGCTTGAATGACTCAGGACAACCTAAAAACCTGTCACCATGGTGCCTCCAGGTCACATATGAATTGATGGAAATAGCAATCCTTCCTAAAAACCTGAGCAGGCAAAGAATTCTGAGGAAGAGTCTCTTTAGTTCTTTCTGCACAAAACAGCAATCTTGCTGTTCCAAAGTTCTCCCTACTTTTGGCCTCTAGGGATACTCTTTTCTTCATAAATAAATTAGCCATGAAGTTCATTTCTGAAAACTTCTCAGGAAGTTTCTGGAATCTACTGGCAGAACAGAGGTAGCTACACAATAGAACAAGGTCCCCAGCATTCCCCACAATTAAATGAAAACTTACACACCTTAGAAACATTACTTTTTCCTTTCACACAGTGCTCAAGGCAGGAATGAGAACGCTTCATTTTTTCTTGAGGGAGCAGAAAATTTGCCAAAAATTCTTTTTCGGATGAAATAATCAGAGATTTATCCACTCCTCATCTCTACAAAACATGTGAGATAAAAATAATAGTAGTATGCATATGAGATGCAAATCAAATGTTTACCTATCAAATATGAACAAATATCAATCGAGTGCTACCCTACTAAGGTTTTACACTCAAGAGGAAATTTTATATTTGTCTCTGGTTTCTGGAATTGGTTATGAGTGCAGCATTACCCTTGCAGCCATCATATTTGTCTTCTCCTCATCTATTTACTCTTTTTAATTTTGTTTTTAAATTACACATTCCTGGGTGTCTGCCTAAGGGAATTTGGACATTGTCAAAGAAAGGGGATGCTTAGGTCTGTCTCTGCAAGGGGAAATAAGATGTGGTTTTGCTGGAAATTGCTTTAGAGAAAATAAAAGGATTGGGGAGGAATCTGTGTATTAAAACCCATCTAAGTCCAGCTCCCTGTTGTGAATTCAGCAGCAGTTTACAGCCAGTTCTGATCTGTGTCTTGCCCTCGTTTTCTAAAGTAATTTGTATTTATGTTAAACACATACCAACTTCACCCTGTAAAAATGTTTAAACCTCTCACAATTGAGCTTCTATGTAAATACTCTTGGAAAAATAATACTCAGAGAAGCCAAGACACTATAACAAATAATTGGAGCTGATGACTACAGCCATGAAATGCTTTTGCCAGGGGCAAATAAATTAATAACCTTGCTGTTGTACTGTAGTGTCTCTTATGCAAAATGCTTGTCTTTACTATTTATTTAGACACGTGCAATGAGACATGAAGCCATGGTTTCTGTGAAATCCCCTGAGGGAAGCTTATAAAGCCAACATATCAGGATCTGGGGTTTGGTTTTGATGTTGTGCTCAGTAATAATATCCTTTGTATGCATTTTCCAGCTCTACATATATAAGACTGGAAGCAAAACAGCTCAATTCTCCAGCAGAAATTTTACCACTTGGCTTGAGAGATGGCAAGGCATTCGTTAGTTTACTGTCACTCCTATATCCTGCCCCTTTGAAAATTTTATTTGAGGGAGACTCTAGCAGCAGAATGTGCTGATGACGAGTGCATTCCACTCCTTGAGGTGTACTCTGAGGATTGACTAAGCTAATTGTACTTTCAAGCCGTAGGTGTATACTCTTTGTTTCTATGTACTGTTATGTATGTCCCACAGACTGTATTCCCTCTCGTCACATAGAGCCCATCTGGAAGTGCTTCCAGTTGCACACAGTTCCCATTCCTTTGTTGAATATATACAACAGAATGGCCAAGACAAATGGGAGGAAGCACAAACTTTAAAAAATAAACAAATGAAGCGCAAGACAGTTCTCAGCTTTGCGCCGCTTGTTCAACCCCAGCTACACAACTGAATTAACAACATTTCTGCCAGACAGCTGAGGAATCTCTGCCTGTTCATTTACTCTTGTTTACAGTGGAGTATTTAACAGGTTATCAGTTCTGTGGGAAGGGCAGTGCAATTTCACCTCGTTACTGCTGCACATCTATCGTGGTCAACCCCTTCCCTGCGATGCTTTGCAGCCTGTAACAGCTCTGGACGTGGGGGCCAACAGCACGAATGCAATTATCCAATCTCTCCAGTTACTTCACACTCTCCTGTGAGACTATCCTGAGCCATCTGCTGTCAGCACTAGCAGGCCTGCAGTCCCTGGAAGCATGTAAATTAGCTCAGGGTCAAAGAACACAAAAATCACTTTTCCCAAATGTTGGTCACTATGCAGCCTTGCAAGTAACAGCTCTCATGATCCCATCCCAAACACGCTCCATGCCCACATCTCTTCACAAGGAGTTGCATGGTTCCAAGATAAGAGGCTTTTTACTTGAACTTCTTTTCAGAGTTCTCACCATGGGTCAATGCAGCTAACAAGTCAATGTGCTGTCCATTTTTAAAAGGTGTGTGTTTCCCTGTTGAACTCTGCTTTCGGACTTCGTTCACTTGAACACAATTAAGCACAGGGAAGAGACAGCCTGTGTGAGCATGAAGGAATGATTCCCTGAGACTGTCACCACTGCTAACAGATGGAGCAGAGCTGTCACCAAAGCAAGTGAGACTTAAATCCCAGCTGGGAGCCCAGGAATTCCCCAAACTCCCTCATCCAGGAGACAGATGATTAACTAGTTCCCCACTTGCCACCTTAGCCACACTATGGGGAAGATAATCCTGACAGCTTTTGCATTAAACAGCTCCAAGCTTCAAGCAGATACAGCTGGCTTAGTCAGTCTAATCAAGGACCTATAGCTGGGACTAGAGGTTGTTAGAGGTGGATTTTGGATTTATTTCATTTTTTCTCCTGAAAAAAGTAATATTCACTGCCACAGGGGCCAATGAAGAAAGACCTGGTGTCAGAGTGCGCCCTGTTCACTTTAGTAAGCAGAGCACCAGTTTGGAACTTGGGAACACCGCCCTGTGACAAGGGTCTTGCAATCTTCTCCAGAAACTCTCTGCTTGGCTTAGGGCAGTGTAGACTGTAATGAAAAATAAATCAAAATGCCACAGGTTCCCTCTGGAATGAGACAGGATAAGAGTATTATACTAGAATGCCAACAGAGAAGATCAAATTCAATTCTGGCACCCACAGCCAAACTCTGCAACACTAGCAGAGTTTTTGGCTCTCTTTCAGCTTATTTAGACAGTAGCACTGACTCTGCAATTACATTTTTCAGTATGGCAAAGTAGTCATTATCTCTCCCTCTTTTATTCATATTTGTCACAGCAACTTCCAATCAAGCACAGAAACTTTATACAAGATAAATGTGACTGAGCAAATTTGAAACTCAGCATCGCTTATTCTTCCCTTTCAAGACAGCAGATAAAGACAGAAAATGTTCCTGGAAGATTAACTTGATTAATAAAAACATCTGCAGGCTCAATGCTGAAAAAAAGCAAAACTCCTCCTTTGATCCTTTAACTAGGAACTCTATCAATACAGACTGATAAATGTCCCATTTTTCTAACAAAGTAACATGAACGAAACAGCTGAGATATACGTTGTTATGTATGCAGAGAACCTACTAAAAAAATCAGATAATCTAGAAATGTAATACTGTGTTAATGAGGAACTATGACTGATAAATACTGATGATCCTGGAAAGCTGTAGGAGAAATATTTCAACACTGGCACTGTCCAAGCCAATTAGAAAACTCATCTGATTACACTAATCCCAATAATAGGAAAGCATATCAGGGATTTCCAGCTAATAGCTTTCCTAATTAAAACTGAAAAGGTAGGAAAAGCTCAAGGAAAAGCTCAAGGCTGTCAGGCTGCACTACAGATTTCCATCAATGTACAGGAAGGTCAAATGGGTTTCGTAAGTTGGGTGCTAAAAGCAGTGTTCAAGGAATAATGCAGTTCATGCCTGAGCTCTGATCATCTGAATAAATCCTCTCACAGGTTTACAGAAAAGCACTGAACAACCCTTATAATGTCTTGTAGCTGTTCTCCGACAAATGCTGCTTGGGACTGACAGCAACCATAAGATTTGAAATACAGTGCCCTGCTAGAAGAGATGGACATAAATCCTGTCCCTTTCAGCAAAAACCATGAGTACCTCAAGGATGTCTGCTTCCTCTCCTTTTAACTCCTCCATGGAGACAGGCACTACTTATGCATATCATGTCCATATTTGGTTTTATGCTACAGATAAAATATTGCTAATATCATCTTCAGGTGAGCACAACAGCTACAATCAATGTCACAGCTAACAGGACATGACTGAGAAGAAACATAAATATGCTTTCAGGCCTTTTCTGTACTTTACCTGTTCTAGCTCTCTTTGGTGAACTACTCCCCTCAACATTCTTCATTCACTTATTCCTTCCAATGTTTTTCTATCAGGCACGATGCTGACTGAGGATACCGTGGAACAAATCACAGCCAATGGTGGATGGTTGTAACAGGATAATGACAAGAGAAGACAAAAATCAAAAATTCCTGTAGACAAGTAACAAAACAGTAATTTTCATCTGGTTTTGGGGGATAAGCATCTATGTTCTCGCCATATATTTTATATTTTACCCTTGTTTCCTCTTTTCCCTCCATTCCTGCAACACCACTTGTCAAGCAATACTTTTGGTCAGCACGCACCAGTAACTACATTTCTCCATGTGGAACTCCTGCACACATTTCCTTAGCAGTTACTGACAGGCTGCCTGTGCACCAAGTACTTCATTTCAACTGTTCCACCTGCTGCCTACAAAATTACCAACAACAAAGTTTTTAAAGACCCCATTATTATTGCCCAGTCTCAACTTGCATTATACCCAGAAGTCCCTCTGATGTCTTTAACAGGAACAGGCTCTGGCCAAAAGAGCACTTTTGAAAATCCCCTCCTCAGCAACAGGAGGGAAGCAGAAGCCACCATAATCACACATTAAGAAAGATCAGAAACATATAAGCAGTCTGTTAGCCAGGTCTTTTCCAAATTAATATCCTCACCCAGCAAAAATGATAGAGACCAACCTCTGCTCCATGTGGAGATGATCACAAGAGTGAGGGCAGCATCTCTAAATAAATCCTTATGCACCCTCCACAAAGACTGCACAAGGCAATGCAGAGAACAAAAAGGAGCCACAACAGCACTTTGTTCCACATTCTTCCAGGAATATATTCTCTTTCGTTTAAAAATCTTCAGGTCATCTTTGCTCTCAGATCTCTAGGCAAGACACAGTTATTACTCTACAGATGTACTCCTGTTACAAGATTTTAAGATTACGACAGGAAGACAAACATTCCTGCTATTTGCCTGTTTTTCTGCTAATTGTTCCTATTTTCGGGTTTTTTCTGGCAAAAAAAAAGTAGGATGGAAACCATCCTTCAAACAGCAAAATATTCCATTGGAAATGCAAGGCTTCCTAAGCAGTGATAATGTACAACAGAGCATGGGAGTCACTGGTGTAAGCTGCTGCTGCTGCTATGGAATTGCTCAGAAAATGTTTCTTTCCCCGCTGGCAGGCTGCATTTCTGCTGTGAGCTGAACAACCAAGTTTGAATTGGGAATTTTGCCTGCAGGAAAGGCATGTATCACATAAAAGAATAAATAAAAACCTCAATTTTCTGTCCAAAAAAAACCCCAAACCCAAAAACTCATCAGGAAACACACTCTCAACCTTGGGCATGGAGTGCAAGGGCTCACTGTGGGTAGGATTCAGCTGGGTAAACAGGGGTGTGCATTTTGGTTGCCCCGGGCCATGTCTCCTTGTCTCCATGAGGCTGACAAATGAGCCAGGAGCTTGTGCCCTCCTGGGGAAACACAGGCCCAAGTGAGCTGTCCTGGGGCATCTTCCAGAGCACAGCAGGAATAAATGCTCAGGAACCCAAATCCCACCCACAGCGCACGACTCGCCGGTATCAGGGTCTGCAGCGTCAGGTCTGTTACAAGCAATGCATCTTCTCTGCTGGCTGGTTTTTGTTATGGAAACAATCTGACCAGAGCAGGTACAAAAAGATGAAGGAAGAAACTACACAGAGAACATGGGCTGAAGTGCAGAGTCCTGAAATACTCAGATAATGATCCCGAGGCTAGAAATCCTGCCTGCAAGGCTCACTTTCCCAGGCATCTGCTCCTGCAATTGTCATTCACATTTGCATTTACTTTCTCTCTCACCTTGCAGCATGGAGCAGCATCTGAGTGCTGCACAGAGGTAACAGGTGGTGATAATCCCACAGATTTCCTTCAAGATATTATGGAAAATGAAGTTTTCATTGCCTGGCCCACATTACTAATGGAAGAATGTGCAAGAGTAAGGAGGACAGCTGGGATCTGCTTCTGATTAGAGGGGAGGAATACTGTGCACTTTGCATGAAGGCTCCAAGACAAGAAATCATCCTATGCCAGTGCTGGTATCTGCCTCTGAGTTTCAATCTTACTGACTCCACAGCCACCTAATTGCAGCTGATGTACTTAGGGGCAGCTGATGTTCTGCTCTCCAAACACATGTTCTATGTACAGTAATGCTCAGCCATTTTGGAGGCACTGTGCTCCTCCTGCACTTGGAAAAAAGTGATTCCAGGCCACACAAAGAATTTATCTCTTTGTTCTTTCTAAGCACAGAGAACATTAACGTCTTGAAGATATCAAAAGACTTATTTCCTGAGTTAGTTCAGAATGATTTTCTAAGAGCTCACCATGGCTGATAGTCAAAATAAATCAAATTGCAAACAATACTGTACACAGGTCCTCAGTTAAACTACCAGTTGCATCTGAGAAAACAGGCATTACACATCTATATGCCATAAATTCCCAAAGGATTTCCATTGCTGCTTTGCAGCGGAAGTTCCACTAAACTTGGGAACTTACACAGAGCCATAAATACAGCAGGGAGGTGCAATTAAACACCTCCCAGGGTAAGCCATGGGTTTTACACTCATTTTGCAGCAGTATAAAACAGTTACATCCAGCACAGGCGAGCAATGAATCAGTCGCTCTGTGCTGCACTGGCACTCAGACCACAGGACCTATCCAACAGTCCAGGGAATCTCATTTCATTTCTAGGAGAGGATAATGTTTTGTCCCCCCTCCAAGGAAATCCCAGAGGGATTTATGTTCCAGAACAGACTCCAAAGCAAACACCCAAAGTGATGATGCACTGAACTACCTTCAAACCTGGAAACTGCACAGCCTGCACAGCTGAGACTGCACAGCCCTTTCCCATTTTAAGGTGTGAGCAGGGATTGCTAACTCAGGCCAAGGGCTGGGCTCGGCTGTTCCGAGTATCAGTGCCAGTTTATCTACACAATACTCAGTTGCACCTTACAGCTGTTCCAAGTCAGAGCAAACTTAAAAGAGGTCTTTGCACTCCTTTTCCAGTTACTTTTGTCCTCACTGTGAGTGCAGGCTTACAGAGAAACTCAAGCAGAAAATGTCATCAAGCAGCAGGCTCAACGAGTAGGCATTCTGCTTTCTTTGAGAGAAGAGATGCCAAACTCAGAGCATGCTGATTTCTAGTAGTGCTAACTAATGTAGAATGACTTTGTGCATTTTAATGTAACTGCAAATGGCATCAGAATCCTTGCACGCAACCTCTGATACCATTCAGGAGGAAAGAACCAGAAAAATTCTGAACAGTATTCGAAACGCGATTTCATTAAATGTCTATCATCAGATGCACAAGTGCAATAAATCTGACAAAGGAAGTAAACAAGAACATAAAACTACACCCAGTTATTTGCAGTGGTGCCATTAACACTAAATCTCCTCAAGTCTGGACCCACTTTCAGAGGCTCACATTGAGCATGCCATATTCCAAGAGCCTGATGTTTGCTGGTACAGCCAGAGAAAGAGAGCCCTTCCCAGCTCCACGTCCTCGTCTGGGTGGAAGGCATTTGAGAGCTTTGATGTGGATACAGAATACACGCTGCTCAAGCTCATGTCAGTGCTCCAGTTTACTTTGCTTCTGGCTTTACATGCAACACATGTTCAATTATTCGAGGTTTTCTGCATATCACATCACTGTAACAAGTGACCTCATGAACTTGCACCGCTAATTCAAAAGGATTAGCGACACTTGCTCGACATTTCTTTGAACTTACTTCTACTAAAGGATGGGCTGTTGAACAGAAGTACATCCTCCTGCACAAATAATAGAAAATAGGCTTTGGTCTCTGTTAAAAACATGTGTATCAGCATGCAACCTCCTGTCACAAGAGGGAATTACTTTTGATAACACACAGAACTTTGATCAAACCCTTATTCTCTGTTGAAATACATTGACCCCTATTGTCTTATGCAGTTCCAGTGGCTGAGCAGCTTCAGCTTCAATTAGTGCAGCATGGCCTTGACAGATCACAGAATCAAGTAGCCACAGTAAATGATTCAGAGTTCTAGATCATAGCTGTTTCCAAAGTATTCCCACTGAACCTCAGGATTTAGGGTATTTAGCATTTCACAAACAAGATTTTTCTGTCTTTTAAAGAAAAATCTACCTTTAATTAGAGGATAAACAAACCATGCACAGCCTTTTTTCTGGTTTAGATTTCTAATGTGTTACTTCCCACTGTAGCAACCATTTAAAACTTTGTTTTCTTGCTCAGATTTGGAAATTGAGAACTATGAGGAGAATGAACTGAGGAGCAGACAAAAAAAATAAATAAAACAGAAAGTGCAGCACAAAACCAATGCCTCTTTTTTCCCCTGAAAATTGTCCCATCCTGATTATTAAGACACTGTCTTTGCTGTAATGTCAGGAGCAGAGGTTCATAAACAACTCAGGGGTCCTTCCTTTGCCACTTTGGGCTTCAGAGCCTTGGGTTATAAAATCAGCTTTCCCACAGACAAACAACCACAAAACACACTACAAAGGAAGTGATGCACCTGCCTCCCTTTCTCTCTCCTCAGAGTGGCACATTCCAAGCTTAACCAAGTTTTTTATTCCAAGCCATTGCCCTGCAAAACAGGACGAGCAGAGGGCAACACTCAGTCCATAAGACATGTATGTTATAAAGGTAAAAAAATCACCAGAAAATGAACCTTCACCAAGCACATGCTCTGCTCTATACAACTGTTCTAGAGTTCCAGCTCTTGTTTCTCTCTCCTTCACCTGCAGAGAAGACCACTTGTCTTACAATGTGTGTACAGCCCTAAGCTCAGCTGCCAAGCACCTCCAGGCTTTACTGAAATGTAGAAGACAAATAAGATAATGGAACACACACAGACACACAGGGTCAATCTCAGCAAATCTCTAGATGAAGTATCTTTCCTGAAACAATCAGCCCTTTAAAAGAAGCATGCAGCTTTCACTTATTTGCTGAGTTTCATAACATTTGTTTTACATGCAGAAAGATGGGTGGTGGTGGTGTGAAAATTAACTAAGTGTCATGTCACTCCAAGAATCTACAAAACAATACAATATACTGTTATCCCATAAATCTAACCCACATTGGAAATTGGCCAGCACTGCACCATTTGAAATACAGTTTGCATACTGTCACATATTTTAAATCTAAGGGTAACAATATATATCAAAACCAGATTATTCTCATATGGGGAAAATAAAATAAAGGAAAAATAATTACAAAAACATAGCCAAATCTAAAGTCAAACCAAATCCAAACAATAATCTCCAGGCAACCATTAATTATGTGGTGTCCTCAGTCAATTGAAAAGCCACTGCTGCATCTGTGGCTTGGGGGACAGGGATGGGAGAGATGGGAGAGCTCTGTTGATCAAGTAAGCCACAATACTTAATGCAAATGTAATACTACCTAGTTTATCTGAGCAGATATTCCAGGCTGAGAGTGGCACTTTAGCCCCATGGGGTACAGCAGTTATATCCATTTTCAAGTGCTTTTTCATCATCTACCCTGAGGTGCTGCTGGCACAAAACATCCAAGGGCAAGCCAGGTCTGAAAGGAGACAGATCCTCTGCACCTCTCACTCACCCACGGGAGGGTCACCAAACTAAAGAACATCTCCACTGAAGATGATAGGGCCATTAATTTTAATGATAACACAAGAAACTATAATGAGTGTGTGCCCTGCAATTCCAATCAGCTCCTAAGAAATTTCAAGTTTCCATCTCCACACTATTTACTGAAACAAGCCAACACAGCACCCTCCCTTCCTCTTCAGCTAATAACACCAAGTACAATTCAGAGTGTGGCTGTTCCATCCATCAATAATTCACATGTAGGGCAATATCAATCTACTGGGTGATGCTGAGCAATTTTTTGTGGGTCAGCAATGTCTGTGTCCCTTCTGCTGGGTCACAGAAACAGATCCCCTGCTAATAAAAAGTCAACTTAAGTCCCTTGAACTCCATGCATACGTTAGTTTGCCCATCATCCACAGCAAGAGCTGACAGTTTCATTTTGCAGTTCACTTTCCTAAATTCAATTTTTACCTGGATGCAATTTCCTTGAAAAACTTTCTAACAAGTTAAGCTTCCTAAAGAAATCTCAGTTTAAAAAAAGCAGAGGAGAACTTTTAAACCTGTTAACAAACATTTCAGATTTGGATCAGATCACTCACAATCCTCAGGGGAATTTAGCACTTGAAAATGGCAGAACTTGAAAGAAATAGCTGCAGACTTTCCTGACTGGCCACATCCTTCTGAAATCTTGCTGAGTTTTGCAGCTTTTGCCTTTCTACAGTGAGATAAAAACTGAAGAACACCGCTGAAGGGAAAGGAGTTTGTCTTGAATGTGCTGGCACTGAAACTCTAGTTTGATAAAAAATATCAAACAAGTTCTGTAAATGATTGCGTTCCCACGAGTTTACCAGAATATGAGTTTGACTCTCACAAGATGTGACTTAGTGCTTTTATCTTTCCAGATACCAACTGGTAAGCAAACTTCCAAGTTGCATGCCTGACTGCACAAGGAAGATGGATTTTGAATCACCCCAAGTCCCAGAGCAGAGCACTCACTCCCTTCCACTCAGAAAGGCAAACGGTGCCACATGACTTATCTGGAGCTCAGTGTTGTTTGGATTTCTGACATCAGATTAACACACTGAGAAATGCAACCACAAATTCCAGCCCTGAACAGGCAAGAAATAATACATTCAGCCTCCCAGATATTCCTTCAGAGCATACAGAAGTCAAATTACTCAAAAAGCTACTCACTGTAGACTTTTCACGGGCATCTAAGTTAAAATGTAAACAACTCTTGGAAATTTAGTTTGTTTTTCCACTTCCTGTGTTATGCAACCCACTCAAATTACACAAGGCTGTTTTTCCAGCTGGATCACAACGTGGTAGCACATTTACAGACCAGTGCTGATGTTTCATTAATGATCTCCATAACAAGATCATTGTTGTCTTTTATGTAAATGCTGGCTAAGTTACAATCACATTAAAATTTACTACATTCTTTTGGATGGCCTAGTATCAGAGAGCAGGTCATGCTTCCTACCAGTAAGGACACTCCAACAACGTGCAGGCTATTTTGGGTGACTGCCTGGTGATTAAAAAAGCCACACACTTGGTGAAGTCTGCCAGCAAAAGAGGAAATCTCAGTTGTTCATGTCAAAACAAGAAGAGAACTTGGTTTGGGTAGGTGACATCCAAACCACCCCATATGTAAAACCCCGTTTTGTGCAGCTGAAACTCTTCCCAGTCAGAGTCTGATCTAACAGCTGACTCAGAAGAGTTCCAAATTCTAACTTTGCCACAAACTTCAGAGCATGGCCAGGCCAATTCATTATTTCTTTTGTCACTGATCACCCACAAAATGGAAACAGTATTTGACTTCATTTTTCTTAACTTTTTACCTAAACTGTAAGCTCACTGGTTAGGAATCACTAACTAGTTACACTAGAAAGAGCATCCCAGTTGTGAGAGAGAACAAGCAGAAGACCACAAAGCACACATCAAACAAAACTCCAATTCTTAAGAGTAACATTTTCAATTAGACAGTGAAGCTTCATTTCACAAATTTCTCAGCAAATACATTTTCCCAAATGGCAATCTTTTAGCATAATAATGAATTATTATCATATCAAGAGAAAAAAAACCCACATTTAACGTGGTTTCAGGTATAAACTGGCAGGAAAACAACACTTGTAACACCCAAATACTATTCCAAGCTGAAAAAAAGGTTTTCAGAACTATTTTTTTTTATTACAGTGTTTATTACTAACTTCACCAAATAGAAAAACATGCACAAAAATCCACCCAATGCCCTCCTCACATGCAGACTCTGACACACAGAAAAGCACCATTTATGCAGACTGAGGATTCTTCAGGGAAAATCCACCTCAAGACAGAATCAATAAAGTATCTGTAATAACCAATTAATATTTTTTTTTAAGAGAACAACTTGAAAGAAACCACAACCTTACTAACCTGCAATAAATTTTCCACAGAGATTGCCACACAGTGGGTGCCTCCTGGCTGGGAAAAGTGGGCAGCAGGGAAGCAATTCCAGAGGGATCTCATCCAACACAACGCCTCCTCTCACCAATACTTGTGGGTCTCATTTGGCTGCTTTTTTTGGAAATACTGAAATATTGGATAACTACAAACATACTAAGGAACCAAGTATTCCAGTATCTCTGTTCCCAGTTTCTGCTTGGACACATAATCACAAGCAGCTACTCTCAAGTGCTCTTCTGAATGAACCCAACAATGCTGGCTGCCTCTGTTCATGCAGCTCTGAAAATGGTAGAAAAATGTGACTAAAAAACCCAGAAACTGAGCAGTTCAGTAAAACAGGCATATCTTACTGCAGGTAACAGTAACAAGCTCCATTGCATCAACATTAAAAATACATGACAGGCTGTGTCAGGCATACCAGAACACAGCTTTTCTAGGCATCTTGAACTCTGCATCATTACCTATGTTAGAACAAAAAAAACATTCCTGCTTCTGTCACTTGCAGTCACATTCTACTAGGTCACATTTTATCCTAGAAATCCACAGCAGTGCACAGCCACTGCAATGATAGTTTGAGCAGGGATCAAGATCTGGCAGGTGCCTCGGGAGAAAGGATGTGAAAACACTGGGAAAAATATTGGTTCGACTTGTGAAATCAGCAGGGAGTACACCACTCATTTTGCACTTTTGTTCTTCTGCGAACAGATGAATGCACCTTTCCAGATTTCTCGGAGGAAGATCTAAACCCAAAGACAGCCAGAAAAGGAAGGGTTGAGAAGGTGATGTGTAACAGCAACAATAACCTAAAGAGAAAAGACAAAGAGGGGAAAAAAGCTAAGAGGGAAAACAGATTTTGTATCATACCTTATTTACTCCAAGAATTCTACTAAAAAGATGGAGTGGAATTGAGAACACAGTGGTAAAATCTTCCAGGGAAACACTCCTGACATTTGCCAGGACTTTTACAATGGCTAGCATTCCATTTTCCTCCATTTCACATGAAAAAACACCTCAACTTAGATGAAAATATGAGTTCATTCTGCATGTCATTTGCCATACTCCTCAAGTCTGAGATAGCCTCTCCTAAGTTTATACACCCTACCCTGCAAAGCCCCAGGATGTAACTGTTTCTGCTAGAGCACAGTAACATCCTTGCACTCTGCTGCTAGCACACTCTCATCAGTTACTCCAGCAACACCACTGCAGTACCAGAGCAACCAGACTGCTGTGAGGAAACAACTCAGGCTCTAAAGAAGCAAATTTGTGTTCAGAAGGCAAATATGGCCCAGTGAAAGAAAGAAAAAAAAAATCTGTCATTTGTCATTTGTGGCCATAGAGGAAGTGCAGTTCTTGGCTAGAAGCTCTAAGTTGCCAGAGCCGCTGTAAGGGATTCTAGTGAAAGCAAACACATGATCCTTTAGCAGCTCTTCTCTTTTCCCCTCCTCACTTCTACACTTAGATATCCATTCTGTTCTGCCACTGAATCGCTACAGAGGTTTGGGCAAATCAAACGTAACCAGCTGGTTCACAGAGGCCCTAAATTCCTGCAGCTCTTGCAAGTTCTAAATGTTTGGATTATTGGCAAATAGGGCAATTGACTGCTCCAGTTTGCAGGTCCAGAAAGTGGAAGCAATTTACCACCTTCTTTTCCCAGATGGGGACACCTGATCTTCTGCAGCAGTAGAGATGAGAAAGCAAGATAAGGAAACTGAGGATTCAGGAGTAACAGGGATGTGAATACTGTCTTAGCCAGCCCTGTACTTACAAGGAAATGGCAGCAGATCTAAAGCACGACTGGGTGGGAGGTGGCCCCACCCACAAATACGACAGTCCTAGCAGGTTTTGCACAGCAGCTCTTTTTGCTGTAACAATATTATTGCATTGCAGTGAAATATTTTGGCCTCACTCCAGTAATAACCAAGGCAGGCAATTGTTGTTCTGGAAGAAAAGTTTGCTCAACGTGATGGAAGCAGCCACTGCCTACTGGAGAGAAAATTCAGCAGAAATCTCTCTTTGTTCTGGTATTCTAGAGTGAGCCTGGACTTCCTGCCCTGTTGTCAAGAAAAGGAATACTCTGCCAGTAGGGCCCTAGCAGCAGACAGTGGTTTGAATATATGTTGCTTGGTCTGGCACACTGCCTGATAAAACAGTTACACATTTTCTTACAGCCCTAAGACTTTCTGGCTTTGCTCTGAGTCAGATAAATTCACCTAAAACAAAGCACGGAGTGCAAACCAGATCTAGTCAGAGTGCACAGATTTTATTGCTGGAATCTACTGGGCATCTTAGAAATCCTGACACTCCAGTCTAAGAGAATAACATAAATAATAAAACCGTTTTGATAATGAGACTGTCAAGCAGAAAACCTAACAGAACACTTTTAAGTACTCAAATGCACTTTAGGTGTATGTGCATAAGCCCTTTGGCAGCCAATACACTGAAAAGAAAACATCAATAGTTGCAGAAGCAGGGTGCAGACAAGACTTAGGCAGATAATGCTCCAACTAGACTCTGACTTCCTGGCTTGTCACCGACACTGTCACCCTATAAAGCAACGCCGGGCAGCAATTAAGGCAGGGCAGTTATTCACCACTAACTCAGGAATGGAAAAGAAATGAATGCGCTTTCCCAGGCTGCAGTAGTTCCAGATTGTCTCTCAAAGGGCTGCATCAATTACTGTCACTTATTTGTCAGCAGTGTGCAGTGATTAATTGGCGAGATCCACATTTTTGCGTGCCTTACGTCAGACACGGCTCTGCTCCCCCATCTGTTCTTACTGGTGTCAGAGACCAAAACGTTCCACACCATGGACCTTGTCAAGGCTGTATTAATGTCTCACAATGGACCCAAGCTAAAACAACTTAAAACCCTACAGATTACCTAAATGTGCTGAAAATAGAGATGTAAAGAGAAGTGACTGAAAGATTTAGTAGAACTGAAATCTGAGATGCAAAAAACAGCAAGAGGCTACATTTTCTTCAGCAAAATAAGAATGTCATGTTGGCAGAATAAGGGAATTTGTCAGTATTAAAATATGTGGAAAAGTTTTTATCATTAATTCAGAATAAGTAGCACTTTACAAAAACCCCCAAGATACTTATAAAGCAAGTTGTTTTTAGCAAGGACATCAGAAACAGCCTTATATTTCTTACATACTTACTTTCCTATTTACCAAAGCATTTGAATGCCTCTGCCTTATTTTCTAAAAAACGTGCACTCTGTAGGCTTTCACAGAAGTCCAACATGCATTTAAAGGTTTCCTTGGAGTCTCAGCAAACACGTACAGATGTGTATGTGCTAGGCAGGGAATAAATAATTCCATACACCTACTTGAGCACAAAACAGCAGGACAGTATTGAGTAACACACAAACTTATGGTTATAACTATAATAAAGGATTAATTATCAAAATACCATTTGACATAGCTGTGATCATTTTCACATGTAGAGATGAATGTGCTTTAAAAAAGCAGCAATTAAACAAATGTTACTTCCATTCTATCCTTGACAGCCACCAGGATTCTTTTTGTCTGCATCTTGTGCTGTCACCTTTCTCGGAGCTTCATGTTCAGCCTCCAGAACCCACCTGTTTTTAGAATCCATCTCCTCAGAGCCACAGGAACCATTTCAGAGGATTCTGTGATGAACAACAGTACACTAAAACAGGAATTAGGCTTGCCCTTCCACAATCCCTGCCTTACATCCAGAGGCGTAAACGCCAAGTAATAATAGTATCATACACAAGTAATAAATTTTTTTTCAGTTCATGTCACAGCACAATAACAGCATCTTCCTGAGTCCAGGAGTTGTGGTCTATGGGATCTCTGCCAATGATATTGCATAAATTTAATTCAATGCCTTTATCTCTCTCAGTGTTTCTACCTGTTGTTTCGCTCCACCTTCACCAAAGTGACCTCTAAAGCCTCTGCTGCAATACTGCAATGTCAAAATGAACATAGAAAAACCAATAAAATTAAAGAGATTAGGAAACAAGTCTACGTGAGGGAGCAAGATGACACATCAAAGCTCAGTAGCCACCCAGAAATTAATTTTCATAGACTTTAAATATTTTTACTACTTCTTCAAAATTAAATGGAAAAAAAATTCCAGAACATCATGCAAAGTATTCAAATGTATGCACAGAGGAATACTGTTAATACAGGGTAACATTCATGCCAAGATGCAGCTGACCATGTATCTGTGATGGCTCTAACCATGAGGCCATGGTGGTTATCACAATATCAGCACTGTCAATAGGACAGGCTCTGACAGCTCCTCATTCCATGTTGTTGTGAAGAATAGAACCAAACCTGCTTCAGAGATCTGTCCTTGATCTGGGATTTATTGGTCCCAGAAGGCAGGTCCCCACTTTTGCAGTGCAGAGCTTGTCTCTGTCTCTCAGGTGCCATCAGCACCTTGGACAGTGAGAGGAAACCAGCAACTATTTCCAATTTCTGCTCAAGAATTCACTTTTCACACTTATTTTTCAATTCCTGACTTTACCCCATAGTGTACACTTGTCCTTCCTCGTCCTTTGACTGTTATGTTTGATAAGATGTAATCTAAGAGGTTCTCTAAAGTATTTTGTGTTGACACAATGATACTGTCTGATAGGTCATTCATTTTACATTAGCTGAGTTTCTCTGTTGCACACCATGACAACACTCACATCCTCCTACTTCTCTAGCAAAACTCAAAGCTGCATTGCCTTAAAAACATTAACAAGCTTGTGCATTATTTACTCTATTCTACCTTGCAGGCTCACATACACTAATCCTCCTGGACTCATTCAGCACAGGAGTAATCCCTGGCCTCTGGCTTTAAAGCAATTTCCTACTGCTGCACACACAGCAATATTTTAGACAGAAATTATAGGTGGGATTGGCAAAGTGTTTTGTTGTAGAAGGCTCTGATCTGCCTATCTTACAACCTTGGGAAAAGGTCCCAAAGCTTTGAACACATCAGTAGTATTTCATATGCCCTGTCATTATCTTTCAGTTCATGGTTCCCTGAGACAGTCGGATTTGAAGAGCAATTGTGTGACAGTAGAGGGTGAGAAATGAAAACAAATGCTTGACAAATATGGTTTAAAAACAGAGCAAAAGAACTTCCCAAACCAGAAGGCAGGCAGAACAATTCATCTAGTCAAATAAAGCATTCAGAAGAAATGAGGAAGAATCCTAGAACACATACACCCCTTTCTGTTCTAGATAATGCAAATCAGATTTGTCACTGGATCATCACAAAGACCTGTAGTTTTAAAACCTGGATAATAGAAATCTACAGTATTTAATGCATTTAAAATCCACAAGAGGGCAGACACAGAGGTAAGCTGAAGACACACATAAAGACAGCACATCAAAAGAAGCCTCAAAACCTTGCATGGTGATCTGAAATATGTGTGGTTGGGTTTGTCTTCATTTTGTGGTTTAAGAAGAATTTGACCATTTGATAGGGGGAACTGGATTCATAATGTATTCAGACTCCTGACTGCCTTTATATCAAAACATAACCTTCCCATATGGTGAAAATATGAATCCTATTAACCAGGTTCAGGCAATTCTTCATTTGCCCTAAACTGGCTTTGGTTCCACAGATAATTATAATGACCAAATGATTTGCCTTGTTCAGTCATTATTAAAAACTTAATTCACATCCATAGCAACTCTTCCCACTGTGCACGTTTTGATCTGTGTATGTGCATTCATGCTACAGATGTAAACCGTTTAACTTAAATATGTTTCTTGTGCCTCCTGTAAACAGTGAACTCCATTACCACACTCTGGCACATGTACTCACTGTAATAATTTCTTCTTCTTACATGAGTATAAATCAACTCCCAAAGCAAAGATAAGCAAGTACAAGATGAGAACAAGAAAACATTTTTCATTTTCTCAGAGGATGTATTGCCAAAATCTACAGCAGCTGTGGATTCACCTAAGGTAAGTCTGAAGTGAAACACAGACCCAAGGATTCATCTGTGATCTATTTTGCTTGGTTTCCAGAAAATATTGTTCTTTATGTCTGGGTCTTCTCAAAACATGGCAGGAGGAACACCAAGCAGAAAAAGAGATGGCGAAAGCAGTTTATCCAGCCAGGATCTGCTTTCAGAAAAAGCAAAGGCAAATGCCACAGCCACTCTAAGTGCACAGCAAATATGCAGCTCCAGATTCCTTCAGAGTAAGCGCATTCAGAAGCTGTTTTTTTATTCCTGAAAATACCTTTTGAAGCAAAACATTTAAGTGTTTATCCTCTATGACACAGAGGTGAACTGTGGCTAACATGGACAATGTGACAGTAGCCCATATCCCGAGCAGACCTTGCCAGACTCTAATTTAGGAAACAGCACAGTTAATCATAGGAAATTTGTAATTACAGGACTGGCTACTGACTGGGCTTTTATATTCACAAGGGAAGTTACCAGCAATTACGAAATAAGTCTGCTAGGGAACACACACATGGTAGGCTTTCTTAGGTTTAATAAATTTATTCACCTGACTAATAACTTGACACATGATCAGTACTACGCTCAAGAGTAACAATTTACACCCACAACTAAGGGCTCTAAAAGGGACTATTAATTTTCTATTTCTGGAAAAATCTTGCCTTGTAACATTTAATACAACTCAGAAAATATAACCTTGTTCACTATCCATACTGAGCAGTTATGTGGCTGGTAGCTGTTAGCCTGAAATCTAAGTAGGATGATTCTTTGTAACACTTGTCAATTTAAAAAAAAGATAAATTAGACAATTGCAGCTGAAAGGGTAAATAATTCATAGTGCCACTGCAATATTCTGCAGGAAGGTACCATTTTGGTACAAAGCAAACACACTAATTTATACCAAGGAAAAACAACTTCTTTTTTTTCTTTTACTTCTGATGGTCTATTAAGTTTAAAAAGAAATCATTAAACTTGCATACCAATCAGTAGTTTATCTCTCTGACTGAGAACAGCTAACTTTTAAGCCCTTTGCCACCCTTCCAGTGATTAGCTGAGTGATGTCCAGTTTTGTGGTGGCTTTCTACAAAGCGATGTTTAGAACCGGGAACACAAACAAAAACAAAGTTCAAATCAATGATTTCACAGCTGTTTTCTACTCCAATTCTCATCTGAATCCTAAGGCCACATTTAAACCTTACTGCAATTGCTAGGCTCATGAAAAGTATCAAAGCAAGGAGAAGAATCACTGCTTCCAGCCATCCTTGCTGCACTGTAGAGGCGTGGGCAGAAGAATTCACAGAAGCTTTGGTCTGCAGGGTTTAGTACACCTGGCCTCATTTGCAGCTCCAACAGAACTGACCTCAGAGTCCTTTTCTACACTGAACAGCTAAGTCCAGCCCTGTCATCCCACACAAGTATTTTGGACATGAGGAAATAGTTTAGAACGGGATAACCTCACCTGCTTGGCTTACCAACAGCTGCCTTCCATGCAGAAGAAACTTTCCACTGCATTCATTTGAGAAAGACTTTTGGGTCAGATTACTCAAAACTGCAGGATTTGCTCTCAGAAACAGAGAGTGAGTTTAGAAAACAAAATACAGCAAGAGACTTAAGAGATTTTAAGAAGGTGTCTTTACATGGCTCAAGGCTGTTCAAAGTGCAAGGATGGACAGGAAAGCTCAGGCCTTGGCACCCCCTTCCCAGAATAACCCTGCAACACAACATCCCTCTCCTTTCTGCATTAAGTCCAACAGTAGAAAATGCCCTCTGCATAAGCTGTCAGTGTCACCTGGCAAGACCGAGCTACAAGCTAAACTCTGTGCTTAGTACCAGAAGGAAAGGCAGCAACTAGCCCTGGTTAGAAACAGCAAAGTCCCCTGGACACAGAAAAAGTGTGCATCTTGTAAAGATTAGTGTACTCTTAATTTAATAATTCCCCCTTCTCCTGCATTTTCTGGACTGAATATGATTCAACAGCTATTTTCAACCATGGTTTTATTATTCTAACTTTTTAATAATTTTGTTCTACGTGATAAAGGAAGAAAACAAAGTGAGATCTGTAATCACAATTTTTTTCTTCCGCGCCCAAAGGGCTTTTATTTCATCTCAGCAGATGCAATCCCCACTTTACCTACTACAAAACTGAACAAATTGCATACAGATGTAGAAGCTAATGTAGAGACCGAGCCTTCTGAGTTTTATCACAGTATAACTGACCTATGTTAAAAAGTCAGAATATGCCAGACAAAAGGACTTGAATGCTTCAGAACATTTAGAACAAGATGTCATTTTGTTAAACAACTTTGGTGCTTCTTGTCTAGAAAAGTGGATTTATGATCTGCCTTGAATTTGGCAGATGAAGGTTGTTAAAGAACATTTTAAATGTAAGATGTACATGTAAGACATGACACAGAGAATGATGCCAGTATTAGTACCAAAAAGTTAACCTGGCTAATGCTGCAGTGGAGGTCTCTACTCCAGCAGCAATGTTACCTGTTGTAGCACTTCCTCCCAGTTTTGTTTGAACAGCTGGTAAACTGGAAATGAACTTGCAGATTTAAGGGCTTACAGTCTTTTCCCTGTAGGAAGATAACCAACAAAACCCCTGAAACCACAAACCCAAAACAACTTTTATTATTGGTTCCTTTTTGGTCAATGTCCTTCTCAAAGAAAAACAGAAATGAAAACAAACTCTCTTCAGTTATTGTTCTGCCAAGAACATGCTGCTTCACCCTGCAACAAATGGAATGAGAAAATTGACAGCCAGTTACTCCCACTTCACTATGTGCTACGTCTGCCTGATGCTGCTGCTGTACAAACATGCCCAGACACACTTCCATCACTTCAGGGGTTTTACAGCTAAAGGTATGAACACGTGATTAATGATATTTAAGTACAGCTGATCACATTTGTTTGTGATGCAAGATGTCTTATGGGAAATTTATACACAACCCACTTAAGCATAAAAGGTTACAGTTTTGTCTCATTGCTCAAAATAGTTTTTGAACAAAAGAAATAACAAATTTAAACTGGGACATTTTCTGGTTGTATTTGCACAGAATCAAGCTCCTGCTTATCATGACATCCTGCTAGGGAAAATCTAGACAACTGAATCAAATTCCAAAATTTATTTAGACTCTACTGATTTCCAGGAGCACACACTGACTCAGGCTTCAGAGCCCTAAGAAACTGTGACCACACCTTCCCATTTCAGCCCATCTTTCATACTGCTGACCTGTGTAACAGTCTATGCATATGCATGTGTTCCATTTTGTGAAAGCCTTCTGGGATCATGCCATTTCAACAACTCAGGTGGCAACTCTTAATATTTTTCTCTTTCTTAAACTGAATAATAATGCCTAAGTCCAAGTGTCCTTGGCTGAGTTGTTAGAAAGACCTCATGGTCTTACACAGTAACCCCAGAAGACAAACACTAAGTGACTTTGCTTTTCTTTCTCCATCTTACCATCTAGATTTTCCTGAGGTGGCCAGGCCCAGGACACGCACAGTGATGGAGATCCAGGAGTGTTTTCCTGCCGACCTCAGCTGGAGTCTATGGAGACAAATGGACCAGCAAGTCTCTCCTGCACTTGTGACATGGGCGGGTGTCTCCCCCTCGTTTCCCTTGTCACCAGAGGGTGATGACAGCTTGGATCTCATGCCCAGCCCTGATCCCACTGCTGCTGTAACATGAGAGGCAGCTGATGTTAGCAAACCCCAGACACGCTACTTGAGCATAACAAACAGGGCTCAGGGAAAGCAAGCAGCAAATGCTTTGCAAAGACTGAGCTTTGCCAGCTCACTGTCTGCCCCTGCTCACAGCCTAGCATAGCACAGCCAGTAACAGCTTACAAAGAGAAGGGGACAGGAGATAAAATAGACTAAATAGGCAACAACTATTAAATAAAAGACAGCCTATCCCAGGTTGAAATGTTCAATGAATAATTTTCCAGGTCAAGCAAACTTTATCAGTGACAACTTTTCAGCTGTGACTTAAATTACTTCAATTTCCCCAATCTTCTTGATGTGCCACAAAACGTACAGGAGACGAAAATCAGCTACCAGAATTCAAGTGTGTGCAAGAACACAGCTTTACAGCTGTAACTGCTATTGTATTCTGAGCTCACACTTGCCTTAAAAACCCAAATAAGATTTCAAATCTCACTGTGAAAGGAATCCCAGTACTTCCCAATGAGTACATAACTGAAAACATTTTACCGTACCCTGATCGCACACTGCCAGCAACACATTGAGCTCCTCCACTCAAAGTGATGCTTCAGAGGGACTGTTATGCTACCTTTTAAACTGAAAAAATTAAAATAAATACATAGTCAGAGATCTTGGAAGAATAACAGCACTGGTACTTAATGACAAAAATGCAGAGCATTCAAGGCTGCAATCTAAAACAACATAAAATGCCCAGCACACATTAACTTTAACTATTCCCTCCTTTATCTGATTTCTACTTAAGACTTGATAGGTTAAACTAAATAGTGCATGAAATCCTTCACAGTCACGCAGACAAATCAGAATTCTAACATTGAAAATGAAAGGATATTTAGCATCTTAGTGACTTGTATCACCTTTAGGCCACACAACTGTTCAGAACAAAAAAAATAAAGGAACTAGTCAGAGTGTTGCTGTTCCTAACATCAGAGATGGAGCTCTCTCCAGGTGGGGACAACAGTAATGGAAAAATCAGGACAACAAATGGAATGATATCTGCAGAAAATTATAGAACATGGAGGAAAAAATCACAACCTTCTAAAATTGCAATGGGTACACATTATTTCAGGAATATCTCTAGATTTTCACATTATTATGCAAGGCACAGCTTACTATGGAAAAGCCAGTATTTTAGTAAATGATGACTAATGGACAAGCATACAAACACAACACTAAAAAATTTGCAATTACCGTTAGAGCAACAGGTTTCGATTTCTGACTTTTCAAAATCAGGTGAAGGGATCATTATTTTTTCCAGGTAATACCAAGTGGGACACTCTCAGTGGAAATTTTTACTCAAAGAAGGGTTTGCTGGTTTGCTTTTTTTTCCTGTTTGTTTTGGTTTGTGCCTTTTTTTTCCTTTAAGAAACCTATGATCAAATAAAATTATGTAGCAGACTGGTAAGTCTGCCTTGCATATAAAATCAATTACACAGTTCATGAATCCAGTAATGTGAACCATTTTACCTCTGACTGGGACAAATTCAGGCCCCCATGGAAAGAACAGGGCAGTTCTTGCTGTGGAAACACCAGGAGCTGGCAAGCCAGGTGTTGGCTCTGTAGGAGCTCAGGTCTGAAGCCACTTCAGCCCAAAGGGAAAGTTCCTGGAGGACAAGGTGGAAGAGATGCTCATCTGGAGCCGGGCTTCAACCTCCTGCACCTACTTCTCTTGTTTCCCAGGAAGGTCTGAATTCCCACATTGATCCTGTCCATCTCTTTTTCTGTTGACACCACTAACAAGATCAAAGCTTCAGCTGCTGAACTGCTGTTGCTGATTAAATACAGCAGGATTAATCTTTATATGCTGCAGTTTACCTAGAAATAATTAAAAAAAGGTACATTCTCCTCTCTAGTTATCAACTTTCACAACTAGGTATTCTTCTCAAAAGCAGATATTAACCCTAAACATGTAGCAACTTTGCAGTACAGACTTCTGGCAAAAATCCTATGCAAAACATGTAAATGTGTTAAAATATCCTCTTTTTTCTCCCCAAAAGGATTTTCTTCTTTGTATTTTAGCAGACTTGTCCCTCAAAACCTCCTTAGAAAACCTTCACTTTTGGTTTGTGTGTTTGGTTTTTGGTTTTTTGGGGTTTTTTTTTTTAGTGTTTTATTTTCCTTTTGCTATTCTTTGCACCTGAATTTGTATTGACGAAATGGAAGAAGGAAAAATATAAAAGGCTGAAAAACAAAGAACTGTAATCTTGGTTTTTCTATGACTAAATTCTTGATTTCACTGATGCCAAAAAGGCAAACAACAACAAAGCCACCACCCCAGACATGTCAAAAAACCCACCAACCTAATTCTCCTTGGAGATAATTAAGAACATATAGCTAAAAAACCATCACAGAACTTAGTATATGATACTGGTTGCTTTTGCTAACTGAACACTTACAATTATATTGATTTTTATAATAACTATCAGTACATAAAGTTTCCTAGACCTAAAAATAAACTGTTCTGATAAAGTTCTCTACTCAACTTGATAATGCTTATTTCTACTACATTTTCTTACACATAGAATATACTTGATTTAAATGAACAAATAATTTGTGGAGTGGAACTGGCAGTCTCTGAGTTTCACCTACCTCTCAGAAAGCAAATAGGGCAAGAAGGCTTAGAATGTTTTTACACATAGAAGGTTGTCACAAACAAGAGAATAATTCATAATTACACTTCCCCAGAACCTGCAGGAACCCTATACAGATGTCCCAGTTCATTGTGCAAAACACTGACAGGTCCAAAATGAATCTGAACAGTTTGCTAATGCCAGAACCTTAATATTAACTGCTGATAACTCACAGACTCCACATGCAATCACCCTCTGAAGTTACAGTTTTACTGTCCTTGTAGATAAGAATTTCTTGGTTATCTGGCTGTACAAGAGGGCCCGTGGGAACTCTTTTGAAGAGTCTTCTGCAGCAAACAACTCACTCTGATAACAAGAAGAATTTGATTATTACTTGGTTTTAAAGCAGTATTTTTCCCAGTGCTCACAAACAGAATTAAGAAAAAAAAGAAAAAGGTAGTTAAGTGGGATGAAGAAACCCAGGGCATCTGATTCAGCAGGAAGAAACACTGTGGGAACCAGCTAGTCACCAGGAAATCAAATACATGTAAACTCAACAACTGTAGCTGCTGCTCAAGCCACTCTGTTCAGATCCCTTTCCCACTTGCCTTGCCAGCCACAGTGATGAGTATGAACACAGCACTTAAAACTAAATTGCTCAAAACTTTAGCTTCAGTCTTGTTTCATGTAACCAGAAGAAATAAATCCTCCTCCATCTCATACAGGAATACTGAACGTTGACAGATTTCCACAGTTCTCTACCCACACATTTTGGCATCTCAAGAACCAATTCAAGTTCATGAGTTTCATACAGTAATGAGAAAGCTGCAAATAAAATGAGACAAAATTGCATTACAACAGAATGCAGAATTATGATACGAATAAAACAAGCCTGGATACAATCAGCAATCAATTAGAATAACAAATTCTGTGTGCTTTCAAATTACGTAATTTTAATGGAGCCTTGTAGGTTAGATACAGAAATACAGATGCAGACAGCCAAGAGTTCAGTTGCAAGTACCCAGGACTCCCCGGCACAGCTACTAAGTTTTTAAGGATGTAATTAACAATGAGAAGTCTGCTTAAAGCTTTTCTTTTAAATGAGGATACAATTTTTCTGAAGTTCTTGTATCTTCACCTTTTATTTTCGAGCTGTTTTACACTAAGTGAATGTCTCTGGTTCTTTTTTCTACTAGCATATTTTCAACAGAAGTGGGAAAAATAACACGTGAAGGCACTACAGTTGTTTCTCCTGACTGTGCTTACTGGCCAAGTGGAAAGTCTGGAGTTTGTACACGCACAAATGCTCCACTTTGGATCCACTCTTCTCACAGAGGTTGTACTTAGCTGTCAGTTTCTCCATGGACATTTTCCATGTGCACTTTGAGGTAGTCATTTCTTGTAAACTTCTTGTGGCAAAGCTGGCACTCTGCCATGGGGCGGTTGGGGTTGTGAGTCAGCTTGTGTCGGATCAGCATCTTCTTCAGGCTGAAGGACAGATCGCAGACCTGGGGCAGTGAGGACAAGACACAGACAAATGAAGTACTGGAATTTCAAGCATGTATAGCACTCCTTATGTTACATCACTGAGGCTGCAGCCACACATACCTGCAGTTTTTAATAAATGAGCTGGTCTTTGGAAGAAAAACTCCTTCAGAGAGCACATGATAGATTTTTACCCTGCCTGGTGTCTTTTAATGTCATACATTAGCAGTGGTACCACAGGCACAAGAAAGCTGTCTGTCTAAAAAAGAACCAATCTTCAAAATACCACCACCTTGAGGTGTCCTGGTAATGCTGTGTTGGTTTGTTTGTTGGGTTTTTTTAAAGCTATGACAAAACATCACCAGCATCCATCAGTTCAAATGAAGTATTTCCTTCCTGACCTCCAGAATGACACCTTCAGGTTCCAAAAGAATCTGTTCCAATTGCTCAGTTACAAGGAGGGAGGAGTGAGAATAAAGAGGTTCTGAAAGAATGCAAGAATGCATGAATACATGCAAGAAAGGTTAATTATTAATATAAAGGAAACCTCATTGTTCCAGCCTTTCTCTGCCTGGCCAAGAAAATGGAAGGCATCTGGCAAATGAAGGTGCAATTCCTTTGCTTTATTATCTGGTGTGCTGCTTCCTGTCTCCACTGTACTGCAAGCAGTCCAGTTCATTCTTCCATCGGAATAAATTGATAGAGGCATGAGGGACTCTGCCATGCTAAAGCCATCACTTTACAAAAATCCCTGTACTGAAGTTAAAATGAGAAACATGAAAGGTTAAGAACAAGTTCAGCAAAGAAAAGTTAGAATTAAAAGTTAAGGCAAAACACCAACTCAATGGAAACTGTGCAGTTATACTGTCACATTCACCTACCATGCAAGGAAATATTGTAACACAAATTTCACAGGGAAATGAAGAAAAAAATTAAAGGAAGCAGCTGCTGATTTGACAGATGAAACAGGCAAGAGTCATTTAATTAAAAAGAATGTATGTCCATAGGCTTGCACTCTTAAAATTCCATGTTCATTCTAGACAATATCTCTTGCATGCACAGAAAAACTCATGGAACCCAGAACAATCCCTCTTCAGAAAAACGAAGCTTTAAATTTATATTGGCATCAAACTACTGCAAATGCTGAATGATGACCGATTCCTTTCGAAACCACGACAACAAGAGCTGACTATCTAAGTAGATCATCTTGACCTCCAGTACATGTATTTTATGCCAATTAAGGCAAAACCATATAATGGCCATAAAATGGCAACGCCCAGAGGCAAGTTTTGTACCCAAAATAATTTCTCCCCACACTGGGTGTGCTGTTGCAATAGAACATTTTTGACTTTATAACAGGCTGTAATGCTGAGGACCTTCACAGAGCAACTGCAGCTCTCCAGCTTTTCCCTCCCTGAATAATCACCTCTTTATGACACCCAAGCAACAGCCCCCCTGTTGTTAATGACAGCGAACCTCAATTACAGCACCCATGAGTCAGCTCTCAGCACTGCTTCTGCTGAACACCAGTTTCTGTTTCTCCTCCACAGAGCACATAAAGGGAACCCATAACATTTATCTAATCACAGCCACATATCCCAGTGTGCTGGAAGTGTCACACACTTGTAAATACTCCATGTTTCTTGAGAGCCAGGAAGCCAGTCAGGGATATACACACATACGAGATGTGTGTGTGCTCTGCGTATCTTACACACACCTCTTCACTTCCCAAAATACACAGCTTCTAACACAGCCTCAAAGTACATTTTTTTTTCATTTATATTGCTCAGTAACTAATAGAACGTGTTCTTCTAGTCCTCCAAGGCTCTAGCATGTGGTGCTACCTTCCTTCTTCAGAAAGAACATGGAATGCACGGGATTGTTAAGGATATGGCACATCCTGTGCTGTGCTTACGCAGAAAAAGTTTTGGGGATTTTTTTTAAGAGTTTGCTTCATATATCAATTTTGTAAGCAAGACTGATATTCCACAGATTTACAACCACTCTTGTTAATGTGTACTTGAGCTCTAATCAATCTCTTCAAAATGATCAAAGTTTTGGTCAAGTAGGGAGGATGGAAAAGACTGACATTTGAAAGTAAGTGTAAGGTCAACTAGAGGCAGAGTGGAAGGAAATACTGTACTGGAAAGAAACCAGGACAGGCAGTACTTGACCTTTCTAGCCCCCAAAAATAATCTATTGTCTCTGAAAAACCACAGTTCAATTGGCCTTCCAGTAAAAAACAAGCTGGTCTGGAGAGGACAGATATCTAATTTACTATGAAAAACTGTATTTCTTTTTCCATACTTCAGTTATTTTCACTTTCCTAGATGACATGTACTAGAATTGTCATCTTAAAACAGTAATATTCAATTTCCACTATTATCCATGGGATGTGAGAGCTTTGAGACATTAAGGTCTGCAAATGCTTTTGCTGACTGATAAGACACAGGAATAGACACATAAATAAACTGTAGCACCTTCCTCAAACAGAGTACAGGGATGAGTTTCACATATAACCCAATCCTGCACTGTAATGACTGTTCCATGTGCCTGAGAGAGAGGAGAGTGAGACAGGAAGAGAAGACATGACTTTTATTTCTGATTCTGGAAAAAAAAAATCTATTTAAAGCAAAAATAGAGACTAAAAGAATACTAAAAGAATTGGTATGTGGTACTCCAGAGATAAGAACTTCTGGAAGTTGTTGCCATAAATTATCACTCAAGTCATTATAAGAAAAACAATGAGAGCACCTACAGCTATCTTGAGCAGAATAAAAAATTGTAGGTGAAAATACTTGAGTGTAAAAAGGAAATTTAGCATCAGGTAGCCCATAATAAATGTCCCCCATAGGGACATTTTTCTGTAATTGTCCACTACTGGTTTTCCTGTAACTTCTGCTAAAACATCTGGAATCGTGCAATGTGCAAAACAGTTCTGGAGGAATGCTCTGCTCCAGGTGACGTTTACAGTGTCCCCAGCATGTGCAGAACAGGAGCCCAGGTGAAATAAGAGTAACCATTGAAAACACCTATTTTAACCCTCTCCAAGTGTGCATTAAGCAACAGACCACGGTGGGCACCTGGGTGGCTGAGGAGTGCAGGAATGAACAGTGGAGGCAGCCTCTGTTATGTCCAAAGCCCAAAAGGTGAGCAGTTTCTGCAGTGTGCAGCCAGCAAAAGGCTCCTTCTGAAGAGTAATTTTGGTGAAACAAGGCAGAAACTTGAAGTTCAAAAAATATCTCCAGTAACCGAAGGTACCCAAAAATTCTCAGGACTAGGACTAGACACAGATTACAGCCGTTGCTAGAAATACTATGGGTTGGGAAAGTACAGCTGTATTTAGTTCTTGAGGAAAATTGAAGGAAAAGCTGAAACTGGAAAGGATGTTCTCATACAGCTCCTACTTTCATTTAAAGCAAAGAAAAAGAATAAAACAGACCCACCATACCAAGTCAGTCTGCAAAAGCATGCTGTGAATCCAAGAGCAGTCAATCTTGGATGCACAGTGTGGGAAAAACTGCATTTACACTGCAAGCTGGCCAAGAGCTGATAAACAGTATAGCAATCTGAAAGCTGAAAAAGTTATTGACAATGATTTGGAGTTAGAGAAATCCTCAAGGTACTATCCAGAGCCAGGCTGAGATTATCCCAAAAGAATACAGCAAATCTCCTAACTTGTAGACATCAGCAAAGTATCTTAGCTGAACTTTTTCATGAAATTAATATATTTTATTCTTAATAAAATGACATCAGATCTTTCATTAAAAACCAGAACAGTTAACAGACCCTTGAAACTTTCCTGCCAAGCTGTTATTCTAATTTTGCATCTAAGCATACAAATTTCTGAGTGAATTTACAGCTGCTCAGACTGAGCTATCTAAAATACAACTGAGAGCTGGCAGTCCCCTTGTGACTGCCTCATGAGGAGTCAGTATCACCAAACAAAACACCTATGCTAATTCTACACCCATTCTGATGCCTTTCTCTAAATCCTTGAGCAGCAATTTTGGCATTTGATAGTTCTGAAAGACATTATTCCCCAACAGTTTCTGCACACTCAGCCTTCCCAAGAGCTGAGAGATGTTGTACACAAGGGGGGTAGGCTGCATGAAAGGTACCCGACAGTGATCTATGAACTGTCACAGGACACGCTGCATTTCAGTGCTGTGAGCGTGCACAGCATCCCAGATTTCCTCACTGAACAACAAAAAGAGGCTGTGAGCAGATGTTGAAAATATCAGACCAGATTTCACTAGAAACAGGCAATTCTGAATTCATATTCATGTCATTTAACATCAGAAGCATTCAGATTCCATATAATAAATGAAATCCCTTTTCCTACACAAGCTAATCTCCAACTATTAACCTGTCATACAATTCATATGGGAACCCAACCAGCACAAATCTGTAAATGGTAACGTCCAAATTGCATTACTAATGGTGAAAATAACTCTTATGGGATCCCAAACCATAAAATGAAGGGGTGTGCAAGGTCCTTGGCAGGCAAAGAGGGTACATAAAATTACCTGAATGGCTTTTCATTCCTTGGGCAATTCAAGCCCACGTGAAGTGTAACTATGCCACAACCAATAGGTGCAAGGCCACAATATCCCTGCAATTAAATCCTGCTGCTGCACTGAGGTTGAGAAGACAAAGGGAAAGGAGGAGAGGAACTCACATCACACTGGAAGGGCTTCTCCCCGGTGTGGGTCCTCATGTGCTCGTCCAGGCCTCGCTTCTGACTGAAAGCCTTGTTACACTCCGAGCACTGGTACGGCTTTTCCTGCACAGAATGACAACAGCGAGTAAAAGTGAGTCAACACAGAGCCCAGGTCATTAAAAGAGTGGAATTCCATGCTGGATGGTGCAAGTTTTATATTCTCTCCAAGGGATTACAGTCAGTGAAAACAACAGAAAACGACTTTCAAATGATTAAATGAAAGCTGGGAAAGCTGTGGCCTGACAGTTTCCACTTCAGCACCCACTTATGAATTAATTATCTGCCCCAGTCTTTCAAACCCAGCCATTTGGGGAGTCTGCTTTTTGTCACGTGAAAGGTACAGAAACATAAAATTCCAGTGTACTTTCCTTTATCCTCCACAAATGCTTAAAGCATACAGACAAGTAAGATTATCCACAAAAACTTCAGGTTTATTTGGAGGTTTCCAAGCAGGGGAAGAGGTGAGGGGACGAAGAGGAGGTACAAGGAAAGCTTGTGGTAGCAGAAAAACTTATTTTGAAAAGTGGTGACAGAAGGTTAATCACATATTCATTGCAGAATCTCAAAAGAAGTGCAGATGGCAACCAAGCCATCTGTATTTTTATTAGAACTATTTGTTAGCAGCTACTGTAACACGTGATGTTAGAAAGTTGCAACCTCACTGACCTCAAATAAATAATCAGAGATACATAAGGAAACCCATTTATGTAAAGTTCTTCCTTCATACAGAAATTTATATAATTTCTTCTTGATTCCACTAAAGTTACAAAAGAACTGCAACAATTAAAGAAATCAACAATTATATAAATCAATTAAATGTAAGCATTATGGCACTGCACATGGCCTCATTAAAATTTTCATGTTCTACAGGCACCCTTATTTTTGAATTAACTATAGTTCTTTCCCTCTACTTTTTCTGTGGTCTCTAATTCTGTACTGCTTAAGTTCTGAAGAAGGGTATTTGAAGAAAAGTTAACACTATTTAGTAAATTAAATTGAAAGCAATGTCTAAAAATCAGTAGGCAGAAAAAGCAAGATCTATGAATTAACAAATAATAGGCAATAATCAAGTTCTTTTGGGAGATGATGTGGGATCCAAGGATGAGTGAGATGGAACAACTCAGGCATCAAAGCAACAAAGAGAATAGGCTCTCTGGTTACTGAATTCCTACTCTCAAACTCCAGGAACCATCCATATACTCCATATATACTGCTGAATCCTACCAGGGTTCACCAGCATTAACCACACACCTAACACAGTGCACTATCAATTTATGCTGGCTATGTCCCAGTCTCTCTCTTTAGGGCAGCTCTTTGCAGGGTTCAGCAGGGGTGAAAACAGGGTTGTCTCATTTTGGAGTCTCCTCCAATCAAGGTTCCTAGAAAAGGTAATGTTATTCCCATGGTTCTTCAGTAGACAGGAAAACATAACAAATTACCTAAAAAAGAGCTAAACCAATCTGTGGAAAAAAAAATTATCATCATCTAGACCAAGAAGTTCACGTCAAAGGAAGCTTTGCTGCCCTGACTAAAGACTTCGTGAAGTAGGGTCTGCATTTTTAAGGGAAATGTATGAATAAGCCATATGAAAAGCAGGTTTCTGCCACAACCCCTTAACTGGTTTTGCATGGTGGTTAACACAAACCACATTTCTGCCAGTTGTCCAAAAGCAGCCTTTCTGTGTGGAGGCTGTTCCCCAGAAAGTGCAAAGTGAAGTATACGATGTGCACACCTTAAACAGCTTCGAAAGCATTCCCTATTGCAAACTGCACCAGCTGTACTCACTCCCTTTTCCTTATCTTGGTCTTCAGCTACCTGAAGAATTGACTTGATAATGACCAGGTTAATCATTTCAGTGCTGAATGGATTTCGTGATTCCATTTTGGACAAAGAGCCATTTTAAACTCTGGGAGGCTGGAGTCACAAACCTGGGCCGTATTATTTTCCCACAGCTTATGTTTGGCTATTTGTACTATTCTCTATGGCAAAAAAGGGTGTATCTAACATCCCCTTGGCATTTGCATGGAAATTCACATATGTAGTGCATGAAACACAGCCAAAGCTGTCTTTGATCTAATTTTAGATCCCTTCCATCTGTATATTCCAGTGACTTCAGCACACATGACTGATTGACACCAGCCTCCTGTCCCCGAGTGAAGCTGCCCTCCATTCACGTCGGTGTCTGTTTCAGGAAAATCAGTGTTGTCTAGAGCAAAACTTGGCCCTCAACTTCTCTCCAGAGTAAAAGACCTTTTTTGTTGGTTTTGAAGAAGACATCATCCTCACAGACCAATTCCTTCAAAACAAAACATTCTGTGCTTTTCCTTTTCTCTCTCCTCCTTCTACCCCTCGTGTCAAATTTCCATTGCACAATACTTGGAGAAAGCAACACTTGTAACATGGAAAATATGATGTTTACTTGGCATAACCATCACTGCTTTAAATGTGAGCAGAGAAAAAAAAATAGATAAAAACCATGGCAACAGGTCTGAAAGTTAATGCCACCACAAAAGGGCCCAACGTTGAGATAAGAAAAAAGCTGGACAGATTTAAAAGATCAAGCAAAGGGGAAAACCTCTTAACTATCAACAAAACAGGAGCTCACTAGGAAGATCATCCAAGCCTGACTTCAGAGGAGTTAGCAAGTGCTGGTACTATAAATCTGCCCTCTGCTGAAGAAGCATCTGCCAGGCCATGGGCTACGGTGGCAGCCAAGCTGAAGGATTGCATGTGTTTTCTTTTACTGATGATCTAAATGAGGAACGGAGCAGGGAGAGCGAGAGGGACAGGACGTGGCTGATACTGCAGTGATTTAATATCACAGTTTTAAGCATGCCAGGTATGAACAGAAATATGCAGATGGGATTTACAACCTTCCTGCCTCTGAACAAGGAAAGGCCAAGCAGAGCCCAATGGCACTCTGGAAGGTGCAAGCCTGGCACACTAACTCAAAAGCTCCCACCTCTGATGGGTTTCACCATCAAAACTGGGAGAAAGTCAAGAATTTAACAACTATGTCCAATAAAGAAGTGCCTGCAGTACACACTCCTCTGTCTGAGGATAGCTGAATCATAAATCACACCCTGGATTCTAAGAAAGTTGTGTCTAGCATTAGAAAGACCTCACTCAGAAAATGACAAATCTCAAGGCCATTTGACAGCACCTCCAACAGCTCAAGAGAAAGTGTGCACAGTGTCCTGCAAGTACAGCAGTTGGAAATACGTAAATGCAGAATATCTGAATTGCTAGCTGATGCTGCAGTTGACTGTATGTCCCTTAAGAAATATAAATATACTATGTACACTAACTCAGCACTTGTGCACGTGGTTGTTTCTGTAAGCCTGGTAACATGGGTTACACAGGTGAAATGTGACTGACTTTGGTAGGAGTGGCTCCAATTTGCTATCTTAATCTGAATTTGGAACTATTACATGAGTTCCCAGGTTACAGCAAGACAAACATAATTTAAACACTATTATTGCCAAATAAATCATAGCTCAAGATTAAAATAGGAGCTAAGAACACAACTATCAACTTGATGGATCTGTATTTTCAACATGCTGAAAACTGAACTTTGAGAGAATTTCAGAGAGAAAAAAGGAAAAGCTTATGACGTCTCGCATTACTCGCAAACATTTACATTAGTGACATGAATGTGAAAATTGACAGATAGGAAAAATAGTGATGTTTCAGGACACAAAAGAAATTTTTGAAAAATATTCTTTCTTTTCATTATTCTAAAATAAAGCTTTCCTTTAGGAGCCTACTCAGGAGGTAGAGTAACACTATCTGCTTGCACACTGCTTTTTATTAGGAAATTTTGGAAATATCAGTATTATTCTCAATAAATACCTTTTGCTGCTACATGTACTTGCATTACCACCTGAACAGAGGTTTAATAAAAACATTGTTTTGGGGGAAAAAAAAAAAAAAATCAGGAAAATGGAAAAATGCAGCCTCGAATGAACAAACACGACCAGCCAGATAATGTTAAAATACACCAGTCGTGTTTGCACCTACCAGGAGTTCGTGGCTCTCCAAGAGAAATCTGGAAATCCTACAGCTTTGCCAAGCTGAAAATGCAGGGAATCTGCTTACACTTAAAACTGCAGGTAGCCCAAGTTAATGAAGCCCAGTTTTGTATCTAGGTGTGAAAAATGTGCAAGAACTAACAAGATGCTCTCTTAGTAACTGGAAAGTTTCTGCAAGCTACAGCAAGTGGCCAACCCAGAGACAGAGGCCTGCTTAAATTACTAACATAACATTGACACAGGCAGACAAAGGGTGATGAGAATTCACAACTCTGCACAAGTGGTAGGGATTTGAAACTTATAATATTAACCCTCAATTAAAAATCACTTTACAAGTACATGCTTCCTCTGTTGAAAAGTAAAATCCTCAAAAAAAAAATATTTCCAACAATTAGAGCAGGCCAAGAAACTTTCCTGTTAAAACAACTGTGAAATAATTTTGGCAGATTTAAACAAAAATGTGACTTTTATTAGAATTGAGTAATGTTTTTGTTAGAACAGGTCTCAATTAATTCAGCTTTAGGAGTATTAAAAAAATAATCTTTTTTGCAATAAAATTTGTAATTAAAACAAAAGCATGCATCTTCTCTGAAATGCCTGCCAGAAAAAAAAAAAAGTGCATTTCTTAAAAAGATCCAGTATATGCAATTACCTGGGATTAACCATATCATCAGCTTCCCATTTTCCATGGTAGTCCTGCCTATTTGATACCCATAATCTGAAAAGTTCTTACTTCTTTGTGGTTTTTTGAACTGCTGAGGTAATTTCTGCCCCTAAAATTTAATGGAGGGTTTATTTAATCGGCCATGATGAAAATTCAATGGATGCTCACCTGCTCCAGGAAAAAGAATACTATCAATATAGAAAAAGTACATTTTCACTCCATGAGGCAGGGATGATCATCAGTCAATATTATGTACAAAAGTGTGAAAATATAGATGCAGTGGGATTCAAACCTTCCACATTCTGAGTGCAAACACAGATTCCAGAGGCAAGAAAACCACAGCCCTGGCAAAGTCATTATCCTCAGGCACATGTTTGGGAACTCACTCCTATCTCACCAATAGGGAAATAAAGACAAAATCCAACATGGAAAAAACCCTCCAAATTCAATCAACACATCATATTATTTCATTACTCACTGTCATGTGCACAGATGTCTATATTTAGTACACAAAGTAATTTACTTTTTTTAACAACAGCATTATTTGGTGTTTCTAGAACACATGACCCTTTCTCAAACTTTAAAGCCCAAATAATTCCTGGGAAACACAGCAGAACTGAAATTATGGCAATATTGTCCTTAAGTTATTTCTCATTTACTATTATTTTAATATTCTTTTGGGTTAAAAAAGAAGGGGCAGAGTAAAGTTATAAATGAGTGCCTTGGAAAGCCTGTTTAACTCAGGAACTGTTTTGGTACCGTCCCAGCAGTGAGCTCGAACACTGATGGGAAGGTTCCTCTACAAGAGACTGCCTCACTTCCATACTTACCATGATTTATCCCTATTCCTATGAAACTCATAAATAAAAGTCAAAATAGACTCAAGGTTGGTTAATTTCCACACACACTGTGGTTTTAAATACATTTAAATATTAATGTGTTTAAAATAGTAGGCATTTATGCATGAAACAAAAATGATACAGTGAAATTTCTCTACTTTTAAATTATCTAAGAAATGTACCATTTGAGCACAGGCTGGCAGCTTCTACCCACTGGAAATCAGATTTTTAAACAAGCTATAAAAATTAAATATACTTGTTATATGTAAATATGAAAGACTTAAATCAGGTGGTGAAAAGCCTTTTCCAAATAGCTTCGACTCTTTCTGTTTTTCATCACTGAAATCAACTGTAATAAAATCACCATTCTCAGAAGTAATGAAAACATCAATTTAACATGACAATAACTCTGGGCACCTATCAATGGCCTTATTTTCAAACATTACCAATTCTATTGCTGTAACATACAATAATTTTTCCACATGTTTAAGTTCAGATGATGTAATGTTAAACCAGGCACTGAATAAAGCCTTAGGAAAGAGCTGAAGTTTCCTGCAGTGTGAGGGTTGGAAGTGTGCATGCACTCCCTCAAAGCTGATAGGGTCTGTAAATTCATTTCATCAGCAACTTCAATGAGCTCCTCATTTATGTTTTCCTAGGCTGTTGTATTTCTCCTTAAGGAAAAAATGCCCAAACCCACCAAACCACAAACCAAACACATTTACTTTCATAGAAACAAACCAGTACTCAGGTGACATTTTAATGTCAGGTGGGTGGTGTTTTCTCCCCCTGCCCTGGCCAGCAGGGGTTTGGCCTTACCTTCTCTGTTTACTCCAGAGCTGGAGCTGACACCTGTGGCCACCCAGGCTGTGCTCACTTTAGCAGCTGCCAGACCTTAATCAACTTTCTACAATGATTTTTCCAGCAGTCTTCCCCCATCCCCAGCATCAGGTTTGGCATTTCAGCTCACCAGTAAAATACATGGAGATTTAATCTCTGCTGTCTTTGGTGAATGCCACAGTATTACTTTTAAGCTACTTGACAAACCTTCTGGCCAAAAGACCAGATTCTTTTTTTTGAGATACTTATGAGAATAGCCCTTGCATGAGGGTGCTGTGATTGTGTTTATTTCCACATTGCTAGGCTCAGCTGATACAAAAATACCTTCAGGATTTATACATCTCACTACTATTTCTTTGAATAATGATTTTGCATGCAAGAATAAATTTCAAACAAAACATATGTGTAGGAAAGGGTAAAAAAAGGAAGAGCCAACAACCTTACACTGTTTTGAAAAGTCAAACCATGGGATGACCAAAAAGAGAAATTTCAAGAGCGACTTCCTGGCTTTTCTTGTTCTTAGAACTGACAAAACTACCCAGACCTTTGGCAATCAGAGTGCATATTTTATTTCCTAATCTTTCATTTTGTCTTTGTTTAAATAGCCCAGGAGCACAGAACAAGTTCTAGTGCATTAGCATTGTGCTCAGGGGTTTCAAACTCTTTTTGCACAGGTTTCTTTCCTCGCTGGAGGAGTCCTTACATTGTGTAGTTAGAACACATCTCCTCCACAGTCAGGATTCAGATCATGAGCACTCACTTCAAAAACTACTCACCTAAATAGCTCAGCAGCTTTTTTCTCTGTTGAAAGAGCGTTTGCTTGGTTACTGCACCCTGCAGTACTGACAAGGATCAACCTACTACCAAGATTAAATAAATCTTCACATTCTTGCCAAGCACACAAGTGTTCTTGTAAATAATGGTGTCATCCCCATTTACCTCTCAGTTTTACCTGCTCCCTGATGCCTTCTCCCCCCTTTCCAATTCCCTTCACCACTCTGTTACTGCACTTACATTTGACTCACATCTACTAAATAACACATTTATGCCCTTGTACTTGCACTAATATTTACTCACCTGAACAAGAAAATACAGCTTATTATCATACAATACTACATGGACAAAGCTCAGGACAGATCCAGAATAATTCCTCCTTCAGGCTTGAAAATCCATGGAAGTTGGCAATAAACTTGGTTTTCTCTTCTACTGTTTTTATTAATAATTATTTTATTAATAATGCTAACCCATTTTTTTCTTCCTCCTACTAAGACCTCCTTTGATTTTTCAGTTGTCCAGTTCTACTTAAATATCAAATAAGGTGAACTGTGAGGAACAGGGAAAGCTGGGACACACAAGATCATAGCAACTGGCTTCAATTTTAAAATTACTGGTAATGTAAATGTTACCAGTACTGATTCTTGTTACCTCAAAGTAAAAAAACATTTCCATGGAGATAAATGAACACGGAATGCCATTCACATATGAATGAGCCTCACTCACTGTCAAGTTTTGGGATAGGAGGAGCAGGACCACAGAAAGAACCAAAACCTAATCAAGTCTAAAAAACACATGTTTTGGCTGCATGTTTTAATCCTACAGCATAGATGTGGGGATGACCAGCAGCCTGGGCCGTACCCTCAAACACAAAAGTAAAAAAATCTGAAATGTAACCTTTCGGATGTAGATGAGAAGGAAATCTCAAGTACATGGAAAAACTTACATCACATTTGGTGTGAACTGAGTTCTTTGTACCTCTAAGGGTGATACTTGGCCTACGTGGTACAGCATGGCATTTCTTCAGACATTTTAAAACAAATTTTATCATGTTCTTAGTGCAGCACAAAGCCTAATTACAGTGTCTACATATTTTAAAAAGAAATATCCACGCCTTCAAATTTATTCTCCTAAGTCCTCCCTTTCCTATTAGCTACAAAATGCTTAGAAGAAAGACACTTGACACTTGGTGTAAACCACTGTAGACTCTAAAAGCCCAATATTATTATTTTTTCCTCTATTTTTTCTTCTACAGAGGCTGGGGGTTTGTTGTTTTTACTCAAACTGTATGAAAAATCAGGAAAAAAAATTTACATTTGGCAGTGTTTCAGAGCTTGTTTACCCCTCACAATCATTCAGAACTTAGATGGGTCATGAAATTTCTCCCAGTGCAAACACAGTAAGAGGGGACAGTAACAACAGAAAATAATTTATAGCACTTCTTAAAGTGATTTAACAGCTGGAGAAAAAGGAAAAACAACTAACAACATGGGACTAGCCTGCTCCCAATGAACTACCAAGAAGCACTGCACAAACTACTGATAACTTGTATAGTTTGGGGTACAAAAGCTAAAACTTTATCTAGGACCTCATAGGTAAGATGCTCAAGACCCTCATAGAACAGCAGAAACTTAAACAAACAGTTTCTCTTTTGATTTTACTTATTTAGAAAGCAATTCTATGTGCCCATTTGCATATGGAGACTACTAAGTTAAATGTCACCCTTCCTATTTTCCAAGAGATGCAGAACATTCTTGGTTTGGCCCCATGGCTGCACTGATCTCTGTGAGCTGTAACAGCTCTCAGTTAAATAAAGGTTATATACAGGAATTTTGCAGCCTAAGAATTGTCACCAGTTGGTGAAGTACAGCCTTTAGAAAAGCTCACAGTGACTTTACAGGCACAGCAAGAATCAAAGCACTGGATATTGAAGTTTCAGTAACAGTGAAGCCTTTACAGAACTGTTTACTCAGTAAACAACATTAATTTATATCTATAAATAACCACAGGTTAAATGAAGAGGTTAGTAAAGCTATTATTTCAACACAAAAGAATTCAAACACAGAAAAAACAGACACTAAGGGAGTCTTAATTAGAATTTATAAGTTAATGACTTGAATCTTTGCCTCTCATTTTGATAAGTATAAAATACCTTGGTTGGCAGAGCCTAATCTCTACACAAACAGCAGTTAATTACTTTTCACCACATATGCATCACAGACAATCCTCAAGGAACCATAAAAACTCATCCTTGTGTGGGACTTACCCTGGTGTGGGTGCGAATGTGCATCTTCAAGCCGTCATTCTTGCTGAAAGCTTTGTCACAGTAAGGACACTGGTAAGGACGCTCACCTGAGAACAAGAGAAGCATCAGAACCCAGAAATGTGCCCTCAGAGGGTGAAGGCCCTGCAGCACAACTCTTTGTCAAACTGAACTACTTTTCTCTGGCCTTATCTTCACACTCCATTCAAAGAAACTAAACTTTAGAAAAATTACAAACAATCCTGCCTGAGCAGGATGCAGTGCTGGATCAAAATATTCCTTCTTGCTGACTGGTTTTGCACTACAATATATGAACACACACAGACAGCCTTGGGGGAAAAAAGAAAACCAAAAAGAAAACACCTAATGCCCTTGCTCAAACCACATTCTACAGTGATTTACACATGGTCGCTTTTATGGTTCGGCATTAACTGCTCCCAAATAGTTTTTCTATTTCACATCTGGTCATTATTAGAGGCCTCTAGGTGTCAGAATCCCAATGGAATATCAAACCCACTCTTTTGGAATGCTGTATCTGTGTTAGAAGGTTAATCAAAAGTTTCTGCAATATTTGTGCCCCAGCTTACGACTGAAATAGAAACAGAACAATCTTAGCATCTCCCTTGCAGCATCCCATATCTGAAAGGTATGTATTTAATGCTCCATTACTCTGGTGTCATTTGGCATCGATTTTCCCAAACTCACATTAGTGTAATGTGGATAGTGAGCTGTTCAGAGACAAACAGTAAAGAGTTTCTGAGCACCACCATTTGGAAGAAATGCATTTTAATTTTTAACTCTTCAGGCAACGCACTGGAATCTTGAGTCTACTGCCTCCTGCTCCTGCACACAACGCTTTAAAAGATCAGCTTGTTTCCATTACAAAATACAGGTCAGAAATTAAGATGGTAATTTTCTGTCAACAAATTGGATTTTGTTCCACACAACCATAGTGCTGAAGGTGTCAAGTAAAGGTTTGTCACAAGTTAAGCCAAGCCCATTTGATCAAGTCAATGCACAGCTTTCTGCATGTATCTCGCTGCACATATAGATTTAACACAGACCAAATTTCAAGCACTTATTAACATTCAGTCTTCTAAAACTGATTAACTACATTTTACAGTTCAAAGAAACCCAAACCAGACTATTTCACTGATATCCCAAAAATGTTGACAAGGAGTCACTACTGGACATGAAATCTCCATATCCACACATTGTGTAGAGATTCAAGGGCACCTGAGGTGAGATGATTATTTAAGGAAGAGGACAGATACCCTCCCCTGCTTTGCAGACAGATTATTTTGTTGTAGACAAATTATTTTGTTGTCTTCTGTCTTTTACTGCTGTATAGATAACTCAGTGAATGACAGCTGCCCAAGACAGAGCAGCAAGGCACTGTCTGTGAACATTATCTGTGTTTCACTATCTGTGAAACACAAATACTTTTCTCTCTTGTGTTCTGTCATCTCTCAGAAAGCAAAACCGTGTGAATTGGGGTTTTGGGTTCTTTTTTAAGATGATGATAACAATCTATGTTAGAGCTGTGTTTTCACTGAGCAGTTTGATATATGATCCTGTCTCTCCTGACCCTCGATGCCTTTAATTCATGCCTCTGAAATTCAAACACTCCAACAGTTGTCAGTACTCAAATATTTAATTAATTCAGCTGACATTTTTATGTTTGGGGGCTTTTGAATGTAGAATTTAAAGCTTTCAGCAGTTTGTAAGCAGATGAGCGATGACAGGCAGGAGTTGTACCCTCTTCCCTCTCTCCCCCACCCCCAAGTCTCTTTAAAGAGAAAGACTTTTGCCTTCAAAGGATGAGTTTGAGTTCGTCTGAAACAGATTAAGTGTCCCTCTGAAATCAACCACGGACACCGCGGTGCTTGATGAGTATGGCCCTAGGAGCTTTCAGCAGGTGCCAGCAGAGGGCAACAATGTGACTCCACATCAACGTGTCACACCTGAAAAGGTCAGGCTTCGAGCTGCTGCTACAAACTATCCATTGTCAAAAATCTTCACTGTTCCAAAAATCAAGTTTACCATAGAGTTCCAGCTCTGACTTGACATTTAAACTAGATGCCACCTTGTTTTTCTAAGTCATATAAATTTCTCACGCTCTTGCGTCAATAACTGCCACTAAAACTATTTAAAAGATGTTCCTAAGTAATTTTACTGTTGCTTTTATTTTTTGTTATTTTCTTTCACCTAATCTTTGCAGGCTGCATGCTTAAAATTCATACAAGTGTCCTGGTGCTTAGAGAAGCGAGTGTCCACCCTGTACATGCACATCTCTTAAATGTGTATCTTCTTATCTTCTACCTCAAAAGGTTTTATGATTTTACAAAATTAACAATGGGGCACTTAAAATACATCTGTGCTAGCAATAACCAGGTTTCTCAGTATAAATGCCTTATGAATGGCTCTCTGGAAAGGGCCTCTGCTGTCTGTCTCAGAAGTTAATAAACTGCCCTCTGACAATGCATCTTTTGTGCCATTTACAGTCTCGGGAGCCCAGGTAACTTAGACTAAATATCTGGTTCTCTGGACATCAGATCTGGCAAGATGATTACAACCCTACATACTACCTTCTCTACCTCTGGTAAAAATTAACTTACTTCCTTGCTTCTGAGCCAGGCTAGGCAAACATTATTCATGCTACCAGGCCATTTCTCATCAGAATGATTCCAGATTCCTCAAGGAGACTATTGGGAAGCAGGTTCCCCAAGAGAAGTCCTACACACTGCCCCACTCTAAGTCCTGTATGATAAAACAGGAACAGTTTAACTTTCTCCTACCCTGTGAGAAGCAAATGGAATAAGACACCAACAGGGGAAAAGAGAGATACGAAAAAATGAATGCTAAAAATATTCCTCCCACACATGAAGGCTTGCTGAAGTGCAACACTTCCTACAGAACTACTGCAAGTGTCCACAAACGAGAGGGGTTTGTGCTTCCACAAAGTTCAGAATTGCCACTGAGACAAACTGGAGAGCAAGGCCATGTGATAAAAGCTCCTGAGAAGGTGACATGATCCATTAGGGCTTTCACATCCATCCACAATCAAACAGAGACCACCAAAACCCAATTAGAAACACTGAAGTAATAAACCTCAGGTCAACTTGTGCACAAGAAATTGTGGAGATTTCCAGATGCAAAACTCCTCTGACCAAAAAATGAATGGATCCCTAACAAGGTGATTAAAAGTAAAAATTACTAAAATGAGCAAATGAATTATCTTGCAAGTCATGAACCCCTCTTTCTCCTGTTTTCACAAGGAGTTATTAAGAATCAAAGTGAAAGAAAGTATTTCCCTGACAATAAACAACAATTTCTTCTTGGATTTGCTGCTAAAAGCACATTTTCAAGATGGTGTCAATTTGCAGTAACACCATCCGAAGCAGGGGTGCACCTTAGGCAAAGTCGATGCCAGTTAAAAACCATGGCATTTGCACTCGGTGTTTTTACACAAACATTTTAGTATATAGATATATATAAAATACCAAACTATTTTTATGTTCGGGTGTTTTTAAAATCTGCTTCCTAAACAAAACTATTGCTTTCACTAAAGTAACAGAACACTCACGCAAGTCAAATGTAACAAATGTTATGTGCACCCCCAAGTTACAGCTGACTGTCATGTCCCTGCTGTCCCAGAACGAACTGCTCAACACATTAATGGCACTTCTGCACAAATAACCCCAAATAAATAATCCTGGGATAAATTGCAGTGGATTTAACATAATTCAAAGTCTAGACATTCTACTTCCAGATTTCGTATGAACAAAAACCAAAGCTTTTAACATAATAAAAACATATTTAACCTTAATACAAGGATTATGAAAAACAATTCCATGATTGAAAAACATATGAGATTTTGATCTGAAACCATGTCATGACAGAATTGACATCTTTTTTTTTTTCCACTCGATCTCTAGGTTGACATCACAATACCTAGTGGACCTTAATGTAGCACAAGAAGTTAAATAGCAGATCCTTCCAGTTTGACTCAGGACAATTTCCTATGAGACATTTGCAATCACAGGTGCTGTAAAGCAGGATTTACACTGAGTTTAGCACACAGATTTCCCAGACTCAGATACAAAACAATTAAGAAGCAAATCCAAATATACGTTCGGTTTTTGAAGATTTCAAGATTTCAGTGGCTACAGCTAGACATTTAATAAGGACTTTGAGACAGTTAATCAAACTGGTCACGTGCACTGCTATTTTCACACTGTATTCTGCATTCCCTGTAGCCAGCTGAGCCACAAAAAAAGAGCTGTTTCACAAGTTAGGTGGAAACCTGATTTAAGCACTCATATTAGCGATTACTTCAAAGCAATGACCTCAAATAGGATTAGGCAAATATGTACTTTACAGGTGAGAAATAGATTCCCATCCAATGAGACAAAACACACAACAGAGAAATAGTCCTAACCTGAACAGACTGCAGCAGAATTCTGAGTACCCCAGCAAACCAAAGAAGCAGCCTCACTGCTCTTTCAAACCATACACAGGCATTACTTCTATTTCATCTGTGATATTTGCAGTCCTGTTTACTATTGCCATTCCCCTGCAGCTTGCTCAGTCACCTAAACACAATTCTCACAAGTCTCAGGTATTCATGTTGGCCTTCATGCAGGAATTCCCTAGCTTGCTGTCTTTTTGGGACTCAACTGCTCTGTTAAGGAATGAAGAATTTGAATTATGCAGCAAAATTATCAAGGTGGGGTTTTTTTAATATACTTTTTAATGCATCTCTGCTCAATCAGCTGGGATATTCAGCATTAATGGTTTTGGTCAACACTCATAAACATCAGAAAAAGACCCAAGATAGACTGCAGTGAACATCAGATCATGTGCAGCATATGCAGCTTCAAGGAATCCCTCTCTTCAGTTTTCTTTAAAAAATGAACAAATATAATTTCAGCAATGTGGTCCCTTGGACTGTTCTACAGGCCATTCACCATGTTCTAAATATAGCTCCCTTTCAGATGGTAAACTTCTTATTATCAGGATTAGAAGATTGTTTTTAAATAAAAGCTACATTTTTCTGTATAAATACATACATAGGTGCATCACTTCAAAATATAAGCTTTCAGAACACTTACAGCAAACTGTAATCCTTTTTAAAGTCCTAACTCAAGACTGGGGTAGGGCAGAGGGTTAGAAAGGTGCCTCCACCATCACCCAACTGCGGTGGAATGAGCACAGTTCACCTGGGGAGGAATTTGGAGGCCATCTGGATCACACATTTAACACTCCTTACCAGATGATCCACAGGGCAGCCCAGAATGGGAATTGCAAAAGGGCTCTTTTAGTCAGAGATAATCTGGGGTGATGACAGCATTCAGCAGCAAGTAAGGATGGGCAAAAGGTTAACAGATGTAACAAAATTATAATCTGTGACATCTGCTTTAGAACACTGCTCACAGAGGGCACCTGACAGCTTCACACATCTGTCCTCAGCTGCTCTTGCCCTCAGCGTTCCCATTAAATTAAAAACGTTGTGTCCTTAATTGAACATAATTCAGTTAATGCACTATGCAAATATGTACACACAAGCACAGATAAACCTAAAATACATAGACCCGAATTTCTCCCACATGAAAAGGACTTCATTAGGAATCAAAATTAAATTAAACAGGAACTCAATGAACCCAATGATTCCAATAGAACTTAAAGTAGAAAATGCCAGAAAACCAATCACTGAGCAAAGACCAAAAATTCACAAGTCAAGAAAACATTCAGTAAATTTCAACGCTTGGGTGTTGCAGGCCCCTAAGAAAACTAACACCTCTTCAAAATAATGAACTTCCTCTCGTGTAGAGGTGACAATTTTCTACATCCTGAGTAGCATCTTCAAAAGCATTTAACAGCGTGCATCTCTCAGGCATTTCTGTAATTTTGACCAGGGATTCCAGGGAGGGAAAAGAACGGAAGAGTAATCAAGAAGCTTGGCCAACTGCAGCAGCAAGCTGCTTTCTTTTCGACATCTGCACTAGTTTTAATCCAGACTAGACAATAAAAAGTGATCTGGCTGTGCAAAATTCTGGCCTGCCTCCTTTTCAGCCACTAAACACTCAAAATTTAGCACTTGAGAAGGTACAGAAGTCCCCACACAGGAAACGGCTCTCTCATGCCAAGAGCTAAGTAAGTTTGTGATCTGAAAGATAAAATACTTGAGGACATCAGCAGAGACAAGACCCAGAAACACCAAAAGCACAGGTAATTTTATACTCATAGTGGGCCAGATAAAGAAAGGGAGAGCTCTGACTGCTCTGAGAACAGTCCTGTTCTTTGAGAAACAGTCCTCAGGTACGGGGCAATTAGAGATATTTCTTACTTCCTTTTAACCAACATTCAAATCTGGTAGACTCTGAAGACAAGAGATGCAATGCCTCTGGGTTTTCAGGTGGTCTGTCTCCTCACTGATGATGAGTAACTCTCAGTTTGTGTATTTGTGAATACTCTCTAGCAAAGCTCCAATACTCATTTTCCAGGCACCAGGGAGAACTAGAATTGATTTCACATAAATCAACTACGTGCATTTCCCATTCACTAAAAATAGTCATATATTTAATAAGAAAAAACCTCAAATCCTATTCTTTCAAAATAAGGGAAAACCAGAAGGCTTGAAACATTTTTTTTCCTACTCCTTGTCTTTTTCTAAGTATTTAGCCATGTTTAATTTTTGAGGTATGGAAGAGGTACTTTCACAGCTGCGGTGCTTTGTTTTCTGCGAAGTTTAGGGTTTATTCAAAGAATTCATATTATTTCTATTTAAGACCAATAAAGTGTTTGTCCTATCTCGTCCATCAAAATAATCATATTGGCTATTTGCCACTAAATGAATCCTAAAGACTAGTAAAAAACCTAACAAAATAAGAAAGCTATCTGCATCCATGCAGTAAAGCACAGGCTACCATTATTACTTACAGACACTCATCAGTTCTACAGTGGTATCAAGATTTAAGTAAGAAATAAAAACCCCACAATTTTAAAGAATAAACCAGTTGCATTCTTTGCAGCTATCAGTGGAATTAAACAATCTGATTTCTCTGAGTGGAAAACGTAACATCTATTACTTCAGTGAACCTAATGGGGAACTGAGTCTCTTAAGAATATGCATTAATCAATCAATAACTCATTTGATTTAAAGATGTCTCATTCAAACAATCTGCCCCTCAAAAGAACATTTCCTCATTCATGGGTACAGACAAGAAGAAGCTGACAGCTGCATGAAACTTTACAGGTATTTTAAAGATTTAACTGTTGTCTGGAGACAAACACGACAATGATGTATAAACTGAAAGGTTTAGAAATGCAGAATCCTTACCTTTGAGGCCTCCTGCAGGCTCCTTTTTAAACTGGGTAGATAAAAGAGGGATCATTTATAAGTTATTGAATAGAAAGAACCTATCTGTAGACATGTGCAAGCTGTTCACCGACTAGATACAGATACATTCCTTCACATACTTCATTGGCATATGAGAGGAAGTTCCTTCAAGGTCTCCTTTTATCTTTTTTCTTATGTAAGAAAACATAAATTACTTGTAAGGTAATTTAGAAGAAGATGTGCTGGTGTGAGGATCCTGGCTGTACATTATTATGTACATGAACAAACAGTTGCTTGTTTAGCTATTAAACCTTTGGTGACATATTTTACACCACAATAAATCAAAGTTATGCTGTACTTGAACTCATTACTTCCTTCAACTACTTTGAAGTCTTCTGTGTTCAGAGATGACTGAACTACTGTTAAAAACCAAAGATTTTTATTATTATAACTCCACCACTAATATTTCGCTTGCTCAGGAGTTTTATCTTACAAGTGCAGAATTTGAACTTAGACTTTTATATAGTTGGGACTTAAATATGATTGTAAACATTTTCAAAAGCTTAGTTAGATTGTAGATATGGGACTACAATGGCAAAATTAGGTGAATAACATTAGGCTCTCAGTGCAGGATGCATTTCAGGAAGGCAATCAGCACCAGAAGTTATGTCTTTTTGAAAGCTTATAAAGCAGTTTTTATTTATGGAAGTTGAAAAGGTAGGATTAACTGCATTGGCACACAGGATATAGAAGTCTGCAGTTCAAAAGCTTTTTGCTGTTTTAATGTAATCTCTTGATATTATCTTTTACTCATGCAGATGGAAGAAAATTTGCAAAGAACATTCCTAACTCACGTTTAAAAAACAAAGCTGCTTTTTGCACCTAGCATTCTTACAAGTAACACGTAACTATGACACAGTAAGTTGTGGCTTTCAAATGACACGGAACTGAAAAATTCATCTTTTCAGAGAACACTTAGGACAGATGGAAAGTTAGTAGTTACCTTACTGGCTTCTAATCAGGACTTGGACTAACTGGGAGGGCAAAAGCAAAATAAGGTTATATTTTAACTTATATTTGCATGTAATTTTCCAGAAGACATTTATGGTCATTAGTTGTTCCTCATCCATCCCTAAGGGTAGGGAAAGGACAGCACAGAAAGGACAGAATTCCAGTAAGCCCCTTAACTGTCCTAACTCTAAAAGAAATTCACCTGCAAATATAAACTGCCTCAGAACAACTTTCACTGTTGGACAACTTGATGTGCTACCTCCCAAGGATGGAAGGGATTAGAACACAACTAACCAGGAAAGCAACAGTATAAACAGCAGACAGATAAAATGTGTTTGTGTGTTTACACACAGATCACACAGGCACATACAGAACCATACACATAGCCCACAGCAATTAACACAATTAAATAGCTATGTATAAGGCAACTGAGAAGCTGCACAAACTGCAGCCAGAAACTGTTTACACTGGAAGTTGCTTAAAACTTCAGGGAAGCAATTAACCTCCTGGCCCCCAGTTTTCAAGCCCATGGAGCAGACCATAGGATTTCTTTTACAATTTATGAACAAGCCAAGGAATTTATATCACAGTCAAAGGATTCTTTTGCTGAATTAACCCCAGCTCCCTGTGACCCCAAGAAGTCATAAACCAACAGGATACAGGAGAGGGAGAATGTGCTCTAGTGTTTCAGCTGACCTGCAGAGCGCTGTCTCTGTCATGCCAAGGCTGAAACCCAGATGATGAATTACAGAGCAATACTCCAGGTTCAGAGGCAAACATCAGCCCCTTCCCTCTCTAAACGCACACACAGACATGTTCACTCACCCCAAACCAGCTCAGTTGCTGCAAAAGGCCAAGTACTGTGTGGCCTCATTTACAGTCTTATTTGAAGATAGAAGAGGGAAGAAAATTGCTTACCCAGGAAGCATGCATGTCTATGAGTAACAATATTTAACAGCACATGCTGCATAATAAACAAAAGACAAAACCCCACTGAGCTTCTGGTTTTGTACATGGATTAATAAGCATATCAGAAATACAATTCCAAAGCAGAACCAGAAAGGTACCCTAGAACCTCACATTTGTAAAAAACAACTTCATAACTATAAGGAGGACAAAAAGGGATGCACAACTCTTTAAAATAACCTCTACCTGAACCTGTTTTGTAAATACAGAACAAAACCTCTTACACAAAGTAGCTCATAAAACAAAGTCTAGCTGACCACACACAGAAAATGGGATAATGCCAATGCCTGGACACAGACCTCAAACCTCATCATCTATAACCACTAAGACAAGAAGGTCTTTGCAATATTTACACTTATTGTGGACTGCTTAGTTGCACCAAAAGCTTAGCCCCAGCTCAAGGCTGATTCAGAAGGATGAGTCATCTCCTAAACACACACAGCGGCTGCTTGTTTCACTTCTAGCTCACAATGAAAAGTGATACTTTGAAGTCTGACCCAAGTAAAAAAGGATGGCAGAGTTTTGAAATTATTAATTCAATCCCAAAGAATTTAAAAGACAACAATAACATGAAATATTAGTCACTGCAACATTTGGAAACCAAACCTTCATCTCTGAGTAAAGTCTGTGGCTCTACTATTTGATGAACTGAAAATTTCTTACTGCTCAGAAATTCCCTGAAAAGTTGTCAAGGATTTTCACACTGTAGGGAACTTAGGAGTGCTCCACCTTTTTTTACCGTGTTTGCAGATGATCTGGATTTCCTTCATCAGCTCTGCTTACGTTCTCTGGGAATGATGCAAGCTATTCCTCAGAAAGCTCTGTTTCCTCAGGCTCACTGAACTCTGGATAACAATTTTCTCTTGTGATCAGTGTGCTTGTGTTATGACCAAGAAGAACATGGCTGAAGCCTTCAGGTACAGCACCGAACAAAACCATCTCTCCAGAATAACAACATGAATCCAAATACAGCATTTTCTCACTCAACCTTACATAAGGCATTTTGCCATGTAACTTAAGAATATTATCTTAAAACCACAAATCACAACTTAGCAGCAACTTCTCCCCCTTTCTTCCTCCGGATAATCAAGAAATGGTCAGGAATCATAACAAAGTGACAACAACAAACATGAAAACCTATTTTGGTTAATTCTCATAGTGAAGGATGCAAACCATCACAAATGTAACTGACACTGTAACAGCAGCAAAACCAGAGGAGGAAAAGATCAGAGTTTATTTATCACAGGTCATTATAAATGAATTTAGCAAGGCACTTTCCCTGAATTAGTAACTATAAAATGACTGCTTCTAGCTTCTTAGGTAAAAAAGAGGCCTTGAAAGTTTCCCTCCTGCAGCATTATTCATTCATAAACTGTTTCCACAGTCCATATCCCTGTAATTCCATCCTGCATTATCTCCTGGCAAGGCAGCTTCTCCCCCTGCATTTCATTTATAAAGGTACTAGAAATCTTCAGCCTCCTGCTTCAAGCAAGTTCAAAATGTCACAGTCTCCTATAATAGAGGTTACAAATTTTGCAGGGCTCTATACTCAAGGGTACAGGTCCCCTGGTGTGTGGTTTCATGAAACTCACCTTAGCCCAACGCTTAAATTTAGGAAAACCCGCTTGAGAGCTGAAATGTAACTGGTAGCAGCACATGTGTGAAAAGCATTTTTACTTAGACATCTCCCAGAGCATTTTCCCAAATGCTACCTGCATTATGAGCTTGAAAAACTGAGGCTTTCTGCCCTGTGCAAACTGCTGGGTAACATCAGCAGCATACAGAAATTAATGTCATCTCCCTGCAAACCAAACTTGGTTATGCAGAGAGAAGAAAATGTCACAGGAAGGCTATTTGTTAAGTCATGCTCTGATGCCAAAGGCAAATCTACACCGTTTTATGTTGGAAACAAATTATCACAAAGAAACCCCTTTCAGCTCCCTGATGCCACTTATGTGAATGCAAGTGTAAACTTGCAAAATGAAACCTGACAACAGCTTTTACACATTGAGCGGTTAAAATGTCTGACAAAGATGCTGTGTTAGGCCTACCTGTAAATGTGCCTGTCTTTAGACAAATAAATTGTGGACACAGAGATACCCTGTAACATATTTAGAAAGTCTTATCTTTTCATTATAATAAATACCTGTATGGCTTCGAATATGAACTCTCAGTGTTCCATTGCTTGCAAACTTCTGTCCACAATATGGGCAAATCTTCTCTTTTTCTCCTGTGTGAGTCTACATGGGGTGGGGAAAGAAAAGAATGACTGTTCAGCATTAAATAAAAAAGTCAAATACAGAATATTTAATTGTATTGACACTGACTGCTATAACCTCTATTACATATTTTACCATCACGTCAGGCAAAGATTCTAATTATCTCTAGGTATTAGAAAATTCATCATGAAAAGAACACTGTAATTATCACCAGCTTGTCTTTTGAAAGCAAGCTTCTAGGGCTAGAAGGCCTCGCTGATACAAAAAGAATTATTTAAAAATGGGGGAAAAAAAAAAAATCACCAACTCTCCCATACAACCTGTGTGGTCAATGTCAACATCACCCTGAAATCAATTACACACAAGATCACCACCATTTTTCACACTGTACTTTCAACACCCAATTCTGAACTGAAGATTTATCAGTCTATTAAATTCCTTTTCCTTTCCAACTGTGGCTGTTCTTTTAGTGGAGAATTTCTGATTACTTCATTTAAGAGTGTTAATTTAAATGAAATAGCAAAGATAAAACATTCAGTTATATGTACAGCTGACTATTTTCGGTTTCAAGCTAGCATATGACTCTCTTCAGATAGGGAAATAAATTCTTATTTTTATAAAAGACACTGAAATGACACAAAATTCTTCATTACATCATACAAAAACCTATCTCACATAGTACATTTTATGCTGTAGCTGACCGAAGAGTACATGAGATCTCATTTCAATATTGGAGGGACTTGCATTATTTTCATTCCTTGACATTAAAGATGTGAATGTTAAACTTCTCCTGATTAGGATACAGTTATTTGGAAATCATTTGTATCTCTACCAGAAATAATTGGGATATTACCAGGCACACAGCTATTAATTCATTCCAAACACCTAAATACCAAAGGGATTTCTGGCAGCAACACATTACAACTACAAGGCTCACAAACACAGCCAGTCCTAGTCTGACAGTAGCACAAAGCACAAGCAACTCCAATTTTATACAGAGCCATGAAGCATGAAATACATGGCAAGCAATACATGCATGACATTTTAAACAAATTCTCACAATGTGAATTAGGTGGCAACACCTAAACTGACTTTTCTCAGTTCTTGATTCAATTATTTTCTTCGCATTTCTTCCCTGTAACATCAATCTTACCTCAGGCCAAATTAGTAAGCAAGCTTCCTCCTCAAGTTTATCCCAATTCCTTTGCAGAGACTAGTGGAAAGGAGTGTGCTAAGAGCAGTGCAGCAAGTCCCATCCTGCCACACACCTGATGCTGGAGCAATGAATTTAAACATAAACACCTGCTGTAGACAGTGCTCACCCCACTATTGCAATGAGCATTTCAGGGTAAGCTTTCTACTGAAAAAGCAGAAAAGCAGAAGCAGCTGGGGATTCTACACTGAACCACAACTTTAAGGGCACACAAGAAATGATCAGCTGATTCTACTCACTTTCTTATGGCTCTTCAGGACTGAGGGTGTCACAAAAGCCTTGTCACACAGGTCACACTTGTATTTCTTATGTCCATCATGTACAACTTGAATATGAACATTCAGGGTGTCCTTTCTTTTGAAAGTGGCATCACAGTGATCACACTTGAAGGTCCTCTCACCTAACAAAGAGAAAAACAGGTCATCCTCTGAAAAAAAAGTCCAAGTGTGTGTTTTTAGAGAGACCTTCACCAAAACCTAAAATTCTGCATATTGTGAATTATGGATTTTGGATATTTGCAAATCCTTGTTCATCAGAACACACATTACTGAACAGGTTTTTAACCTTTTCCCTCATCATTTTTAACATTTAACATTGGGAAAAAATTTACAGTATCCAACGCTTTATAAAATTTGCAGAAGCTTTGAAAGACAACTGTAAAAGAACAACTAAACATGCCAATCCAATAATTTGTCTAACAGAAACATTGCTATGAAGGATTATAAAAGGAAAGGGTCATGGGTTTCTAAGTAATGCACATGTGACAAAGCACTGTCTTCTGACATACGAAGATTTTACATCATGAGTATTTTCTAAAATCTAAATTGCTGATGTTCCAACAGTTGAAAGGTAATTTAGGGCTCTGCAAATATTAAAGATGGAGAAAATTCCACCAAAAAGAAATCTTAACACAGTCAACTAAAAAAAAAAACAACACAACAGAATGCCAAGAAAAGTTACTCGTGAGGGAAAATGACTACAGCACTTCTCTGAGCAGCTCTAGTTCTATGCCAGGAGCAGGAAACATGAGCCTGGGCTGGCACAGGAGAGACAATCTCAGTGTCAAGCTCTAAACAAGATTACCTGCAAAAGCTGAGCAAGTCACCAACTTATCTCAGTTTCCTTTTGTCCTTTCTTAAAACGGAGGTAACACTATCACACTTAATGCAGAAATAAATCTCTTGCCATCAGACCTCAAATCATTGCTGGATTTTCTACAGCGTATTTGGATTTGCATTTAAGTACATCTGAAGGCAAGGTTTGAACTTCGATCTGAATTTTTTAACTCCCTGCACAGAGAGTTGGATCTTGGTACCAATTTAACACAGCAAGTTATATACTGGACCAAGGTGCCACACGTTTGTTTTTCTCAGCCCAATGTGACAAACCAGGAAGCTGTTTTTCCTCCTGGCCTTGGCACTTACTGTTATGGATTAAGAGATGCCTTTGTAGAGAGAAGGGGGTTCGGAACAAGGCTTTGCATTCCTCACACTGGAACGGCCTCTCTTCAGAATGGGTCTGTGGATGAAAAAGAACGTGTCAGAGAAAAAGGCTCATAGAAATCAATCACTTGTCATTGCACTAACTACAGCTAATTCTCTAGACTGGACTGAGAAGGGGACATCAGAACTGGAAACATCAAGGGATGAAGAATTAAAATAATCATTCTGCCATTATCCAGGATCCTGAAAGCCAGCACAGAAGCTACTGAGTAACTGCCCTCTCAGTCCTCACAAATGTCACATGAGGTGTGCATGCAAACAGAAACAGAAATCCAGAATAACCACAGAAAAAAACTACAAGCTCAGCTGCATTGCTTCAGCTGTACTAACACTTGCCTGGAATACTTATTATATGAATAAATGCTTTAAAGTTGAACAGACACAACCCCCTTTTTTTCCAGTTAAGTTTTAAAGTAAAACCAATCTGATTTTCAAAACAGTACCAAAAATTTGGCCAAGGAAATTCCTCAAATCATGAGATTACTTTTATATATAGCTTCTTTTATTAAAAAAAAAAAAACAAAAAGACAAAAACCACCAGAAAAAAAAAAAGCAACGGAAGCAACAGTACTGACATTTTTGTTGGCTGTAGAAAAATTCACTGTAGCTGAAAAACAGGCTCAAAGCTACAAATAAAATAAAAGGCTAAGCTCGGATGAATCTCCCAGACCACAGAGTTGTTGAAGCAAATTTCTTTTCTGTAGATTGGGAACATCCAGTTTTATTTTACTTTTGTAAATTCCAAAACACTCTCCCTGTTTCCTAGTGTTATTAACAGCTGTCCCACTGTAGATAGTAAATTGTACTGATTTATTTACTATCTACCCCATTTCCTACTATTTTTGCAAAGGAAAGCAGGTTTTTAAAGCATCAGCATCCAAATACTTTATTAACTCACAAGGATCTTATTAGAAGCTGGAGTGCCCAGAGGAAAAGGGGGTGGACAGTAAGTGTTTTATAATATGCAGGAAATTACGTAAATGAGTTAATTTGGTAGACTAAGGGCAAATAGTAGCATAATACATATTTATATAATCTATTTCTGCTATCCAGAATCCACACAACTGTTATTCTACCCCTGCAACTGTGGAGGAAAAGGGGGCTGTGGGGAGAGAGAATAATTATTGAGAGGTTGGCTGAGGGCCTTGAACCCAGTTTCATTTCAAGACCGATGCCCTCTCACCTACACACAGTACCAAAACCTGAGTGTACTGCAATGGTACAGGGAGGCCTTGGGTTCAAAATTAATTCCTTGACCTCAGCCTATGCAAAAAGGCTGCTGGAGCACCATCACAAGTGTGGAATATTTCTCCTGTTCCAGCCCAGACTCTACAGGTCGCCATCATAGTTGGCATTAGCTGCCACCCTGCTCAGCCCCCCTGCCAGTGAGGCCAAGGATTGACAGGACATGAAGAGACTGAACTGCCTTCTCACCTCAACTGGGGGTTCCTCCAGAACAGGGTTGGGACACATTGACGAGACACTGTGGGGAAGCTCGCAGTGCTGCTGTCTGTGCTGTACCTGTTCTGTGGATAAATAGAAGGGTTCAGTCTCCAGAGCTGTCAACCTGGCACCTTTCACGAGCGCAAAATTCATGCTGCTTATTTAAAAAATGCCCTGCTTTGGAACACTCACCACGTGAGTGGCAGTTCTGAAGAGCACAGTGATATGTACACAACTCCTCCTTAGCATCCTTTACAGCTCTCCTCATCTTTTGATCAAAAGATGCAGATTCATCTGCACATCTTAACTTCCCTACAAAGAAAATCACCTAACCAGGCATACCCACATGCAAGGGTACACAGATCATCCCAACAACTGAGGATGGGCTCTTATGGAGCATTTCATAGCAGCATTTCCTACCACAGCATCTGTGGAGGCTTAAGTCCAGCCCAAGGCTACTTGCTCCCAACAGATAAACTGATGGAATACAGTTGTTTCAAATCATTATGCTCCCCAGGACCAAACAACCCTGGATTAACCATAAACCCTTTAAAAGCCTGTGTCTGATGACCTATTTCAGCTGACTGTCATGTCCTCATACGTTGTTCTCTGAACTCATTCTCTATACATAGCAACAAAGGAGCAGATGGAGCAGAAACATCTCCTGCATGGAAGTAATCTGTATTATATGGCTCAGATCATGCACCCTCATCCCATCCACCCTGCATGAAAGGTGACCACTTTTATCCATAGCACAATGCCTTTGCTACATCTGCCTCTTCATTTCAGATACTACTCTCTTGCCTTGTCACAGAAATGGAACTGTATTCTTCACATGACCATTTTAGTCACAGTCTGAGCTCTCACTGAGCTGGTTCCATATCCCAGAACACTTCCTAGCCTTGACATCTCCAAGCAAGTGGCAAAGCCAGCTTGCACATGCACCTACACAGAGCAGTGCAGCACCTGTCTGCAGGAGCAGCAGAACAGAGAGGTACCACAGTTCCTGCCTCAGATGTGCAGCTCTAAGAACAGAAGTGCACAGTTAGGGTTGACATCCCAATGCTCCACTGAACAGAGCAGATACACTCTTGGCAACTCTGCTGCATTGCCTAGTGAAATCCTGTGAAATGTGAGGAACTAATCTCCTTCTGCACTTTTGAAATGACCCAACAGACACCCACATCTAAAAGATATTTAAAAACACATGTTGTGGGAGCTATTTTTATTCTGAGACTTCCAAAATGAAATCAGGTTAAAGAAACCCCATACAGGAATAACAGGAACAACGGCAACAAGTTTCCATCTAAAATACAAACCAAGAATTCAAAGGCACAAAATGTAATCTGTATTCTCTTAAATATAAAAAGGATGTAAGCCTGCTATAAAATCTAGAGGCTTTTTAAGCATGTTGCTATCAAACTTAAAGGCATGTTTTCTGTTAAATGATGTTGATTTAAGTGTTTTTTAACTCCTATACCCATCATTCCTACTGCAGGTATCTATGCTCCCTGCTACTACTTCAATAACCTAATCGTGGAACTCAGACAAGCACCCTGAAATTATTTAGAGTTCAACTTTTCTTCCTCCAAAAGAAAATATCTTATCCAAAAGAAAATACATAGAGGGACATTTTACAGGAAGCACATTATCTAAAAATCATTAAAAACCCAAGCTGAAGAAATATATACAAGTATGACACACATGGAAGTTTTATATTTACACTGGCTCCTGGCACAACATTCCTGTGAACAAGCAGAAGAATCACTGTCTTCTTTCCCTAGGCATAGCCTTCCCAAAGTCATGGCACCCAAAACTATTTTGGCATCCCAAACCACCTTCAGTTGTATGGTACAACTGGCTTCTGTGCACACACATCTAGACTCCTCTCTGTTGTCTGCTACCTCTCCTCCTGCTGTTTCCTCAGTGGAGAGAGGCATGTCTACAAAAGCAATTCAGGCCATCCATGGCAGTCTCCTGCCTCTCTTGTGCACCTCTTCACTCAGCAAGTGAATTTAGAGACCTACATGTGGATGGGTGAACAGTCACAGCTGTTTGGGTAATCTCTATGCAAAGCACAGGAATAAGTTTCTCTTAATATAGAAAAAAGTGGATTTACAGCCAACCCTAGGTGCAAACAGGTCCAGGAAACCAGCATTCCAACATGCCTCAAGGAATTCTGTCAAAATTAGGTACCCACTAAAGCTGCCTATATTTTAATATTTTTCTCATTTAGTGGAGGCTCTAATCCTTGCTTATGCTAGTGGTGCTGCTGCTTTAAACAAAGAATTGGGTCAAAGTGTTTACTCCATACTTAATCCTGAAGTCCATTTCCAACCCAAACTCCCTGCCAGTCATCAATGGCAAGTTAACATCAGGAAACATGTAAAATGCATTCATTTAAAATATACAACTATCCTTCTAGATAACATTTTATACATTTTTCTCAGAATATATTCAATCTGCAAGGTCCTGTCCAATATTCTAAAAGTCTAAAATATAAAATATAATGTAGGGCAGCCAATCTTGTCCTTCAGCAGGCTGCTGCATGCCTTCTTGTTTTAGACAGTCATCACCATTTCATCCTGTGAGAGGCATTATTACTGCTCTTAGATGATTTATGGCTGCAAGGGCAAGAGATGGTGCAAAGATCCTGTGCCAAATTCCCAGATGGAATATAACATGAGCCACACTGCGAAAGACCTGGAGGTATGGCTGTATCAGGGCTGAGGGTTTTTTTCTTTTTTTTTTTGTCACAGCCTTGTAATTCTGAAACAACAGTCCTGGATAGAGCCTTGCCATTAGAAACGTAAGCCCAGGTTAAAACTAATGACAGGCATTACAGAAATTAGGCCAAGCAGATTTGAGCTTCCATCAACACAGGCAGAACATCCCTTTGTGAGCCTATTTTTCAGGTAATGTTTCTTCTCATATGGTTTTAATATGTGAATAATGCACCAAGTTCAAATTTAGTGTCATTTGAAAGCATCTGCTGCTAAGTCCAACAATGACTGCAAGACGACTACACATAGTTTTGTTCAATTACACCATCAAAAAAAATATTTGGAGACATCTTTAAAACAGTAACATTAACTTGGTAACCTAGTACTTAAAAAAAAGACCAAAAAAACCACCACCAAAACAAAGCAAAAAATAAAAACAAAACAAAAAAGACAAAATGGGATTTATTTGATGCTTTTAAGCAAGCAATTGTGATTTACTTCTGCTTATTTAACTTTTTTGTTTACTAGAATTGATTCAGCCTTTTGAGATTTTGGATATAACAAAGAACACTAAAACTACGTTCTCCAATACTTTAATCCCGTGTTTATAAGCATGGCAGAGCTTAACGATGAACCACTTAAAAGAAAAAAAAAATCTGCAAATCTGAGGCTGGCAGACCTGTAAACAACAACAGCAGAGTGCTTTACCTTCTTGTGATTCTTGTAAACATTTCTGTGGGCAAATCCCTTTCCACAAAGCTTGCATTTATAAGGTTTATCTTCACTGTGTATTATTTTGTGTGCAGTCACTTGATCAAGTCGTTTGAAGGACTTATTGCAAACCTCGCAGGAGTAGGGGCGTTTTTCTGCAGAAAATGAGTGGGGGACATTTAATCTCCTGTTTATACAGGGGGAGAAGATGAAAGGCAGAGACAGTCATCTCCTCAGAGAGATTTCTGCAATTAAGTCAACCCAATTAAGACTAAACCAATTAGAAAGACATCTAATGCCCTTTATGTTAGACAGTTAAGTCACTTCACAAAAGATGAGCCATGGTGTATCTCAAGAAATTGGCACATTCTTTGCAATACTCATTGCTAAAACTCAACTCTGATTAATTAGCTTAAATCAAAAGAGAATGACTTCAAAGAGGAAAACTGTGTTTCCAGATTACAAATGTTAAAGAGGGCATGACAGTTTAAATGTTTTAAAACTTAATTAACAATATACATATTAGCTTCCAAAACCAGAAGTTCCTATGCAAAAAGCCTTTATGCTTCAACTGGTGACTGCAACTTAACTGCACTAATGCTCATCCAAAAGTGTCAAAAGAAAGCCAGGAGCCTCTGAGATACAGATTATGTTACAAGAAATGAGCTTTTGCTGTGGACTGATACCAAGAAAATAGTTCAATTCTAAGCCTGTACAGTGCAGCTATAAAAACCTGCACTTGTTTAAATGCTAATGCATTTGACAGAACAATGTTGTGTTCCAAATGTTGCCTGATGTTTCTAATCACTGGTGAAGGACACAGAAAACGCTGGACTGCAGTGACCAGAAATCCTGGCAGAGCCAACTTGTGCCACACTGCCAAACCTACAGATGGCACACTCCCTGCTCACAGTGGCCTTGCGCTGGCACAAGGGAACAGTGGTGGGTGGTCTCTGGATGGGGTGGACCATGAGCTGCTCCCCTCTGACCAGAAGCTATGAGCCCACTGACACATAAACAGATAAACAGGAAAGCACTCAGTGTGTATCACAGATCACTGACAGCACACCTCAGCTCCCAGCCTCTTCTCAGCATAAAAGCTCAACCGCTGGTTTTTCACCTCCTCTCTAAGCCATGGAGCAGTCTTTTACCCCACCCCAGCTTGCTGACCTCATCCACCTCAGCTAGCACAACAAAAAAGCTTGACAAAGCAGCAACAGGAAGAAGACTACACCATTTGACTTAGATTTTCGGAGGGCTTGGAAAGGCTGGCTTAGATAGTTTCCTTGGTACTTGAGATTGGCTTGCCCAGCTCAGGACAATACAGATTTCATCAGGCCTTCCATAAGCAACTAGTTCAGGTAAAATTAAATCTATATTAAATACATATCCACAGACAGAGCTCTGTGTCATTTCTGTACATTACCTGAATGAGTTATCATATGGCGCTTCAGCTGGTTCGCCGAAATGAATTTCTTGTCACATTCTTGACACTCAAAGATCTCATGGACCTGCAAAATGAGCATTTTATGATAATCAAGTGTGTGTCTGAAACAAAACCATATCACTTACATATACAAAAATTCCCTAACAGAATGTGGATATTTATTAGCCAGTAGCTATCCTAACACTCATTAATATTCTGTGATTTCCCACTTGCTTGTCTCTTGCCGAAAAACATCTCCCAAAAAATAAAAATTCATAACTATAAATAAAAAATTATCATTACAACTACACTGCAAGTTCGTATAATCTGTTTCTAACTACCAGATCCATTTAAAATACCACTGCTAGGAAAGTATTAAAAAAAACAAATGCAGAATAACTTTTCAGAACATTTTCTTCTAGTCAGTAAGACACATATAAAAATAACAAACAAACCACTTCATAGATTCTGTCAGAAATTTAAGAAACAAGTACTATCAAACTCTTGCAGGATTGTTTCTCTTAAAAGCTTTTATAGGCCAGACAGTGGAGGGGCAGCATTGTCTCAAACTACACATGCAGGATTTTCAACATCACAGCACATAAAGGCATCTAGGAATAAATGCTGGAAAAATAGACAGTTGAGAGCAACTTCTGATAAATAAACCATAAAGACTGCCCAGTAAAACAAAATACTGTTCAGTTTTGAACAATGAGGTCAGAAATTAACCCAAAAAAGATGTTTGGCACTGGCAGGTAAAAAAATGGGGCCAGGGGCTGAGAAGCAGAGAGGATTTTTAAGTGTGACTGTACTCACAACAATTTGTCAGGAAGTTCAACTCCACAAAGTTTAAAAAGTTCAGAAAGAAGCAAGAGTTTTTTAATACACACTCTCAAACTCTGACCAAAGTAGGCTCTTGGTTTGGTCCCTTGTCTCCAGCAGACAGAACTACAGCTGGATGGAACTGCACAGATTGATGTAAGAAATCTGGTAAGAAAACCAGAGAGTCACCAGCACAAACGAGTCCTACCAGTGACACAAAACCTGCATTCCCAAAGGCAAAAAAAGCCTTTCTGCCCAACACTCAAAGGTGTCCTTAATCTTATTTCTTAAAAGAAGAATGAGCTGCTTTACCATGAAAACATGTGCTTACAGTAAGAGTCAGGAGCTCAGCCCACAGCTGTACAGTCTACCTACAAACACTGGAAGTGCAGCACTATCAACTCTGACTGGGGAAAGAAACCAGCAACCCTGGGATTTGTTTGAATGTTTCTTCCCTTTCCACTATAGGCCAGTGGAAAGGCCTGGAGAGGCCTGGCAGCCTGTGCTACTCACATGCACCTGCTCGCTTTGAAATTAAAGTTACTGCAAACAATTCAAATCCAAAACATGAGATACTTATATTAAAAGAAATCATTCAGCAGAATCTGCATCAGTGAAGATTAACACTCCCTTTGCTTGCCTCCTCATTGTTATCATTATTAAGTGATTTAACTTTGCATTTTACTCCAACTCCAGAATTCAGTATCAGAATCCAGTTCAGAAGGTGTTTTGTTTGTTCTACCAGGAGATATCACAAACTTCCAGAAAGGATATCTTCCAACAATCTTTTTCAGTCTATTACCCTGTCTTCTGTAGGCTCCTGCACAGCATTTCTTGAGATGTGTTGCTAGGAATTTAACTTTTTAATGTTATTGCACCACTTAGCAGCCCAAATTATGGACTTCTATAAATGTAAGATAAAAGGTAGTAACAGTACAGCTGGGGGATAAGACAAAAGAGAACTGGTGGATATACACAGCCCTACATTTCCTTGAATTTACTGAGATAAAATTTAAAAAAAATCCCAAACAACCACGGCATGTCACCAAAAACTAGCATGGTACAAGCAAGTCTGGATGACAACAGCAAGGTTTAATTGTGCATGCCTAACGAAGGGCTTGTCTTTACAGAGTTAAGGCACAAGCAGTGCACAAGACACACAAAGCTAAAAATGAGTTTCAGTTAAAGATGACATGAAAGCTACAGAGCTGAATGCCCATGCCTTCAGAAAGTAAATATATGTCTACCTCCCTAGAGCCACCCTCTTTACCTCCTTTCTCTGTGTTTGTCAGACTTCTCTCTCTCTGTTGTTTGGGCTTGTTTTCTGTTATACTTTACCTTTTTATTCTCCACTTTTATTTCCTAACATTGAAATGAGGGGGAGCAGGGGGGGTGGAATTCATCTTTCTCTCCAGGTTCCACCTATTATTTTCTTACTGTTTTTGTTGCCTGTACAAATATTTTTGGCAATGCTGATGATCCTGCCCCACTTCCTACAGAAAGAAATCAACTCAAGCAAACAAACAGCATAAGTACTAGTATGTGCAATCTGATATAAGTATGTAAGTCTGGAATACCCATTTTCTGGATATTTTAAAAGAAAAGCAACCAAGAAGAGTAAGCCAAGTTTCATGCACAAAATCCTCATGATGATTCTTAAGCTAAGTGCTCAAATGACACAATCAGGGATATCTGAGAAACTTCTTAATGTGTCACAGCATCTGAACAAAATTACAACTACTGAAACAGAACCAACATTTAATAAAATGGGCACATCAACCAGTGTATTTTGCATTTTCAAGGCCTGATGTGTAAGACCTGTGCCAATGCGTAAAACTTGCAATGACATGTGGGGCAAGGCACACCATGATAACAAGGTATTGCCCTATTAGACAAGAAATGCAGGGCATATTAACACAAGCAAGGAGAAAAACAAATTAAAAAGGAGGGGGCCCACTATTTCCTTTGCAACAACATATTTTAATTGATATCATTTATATCCTCAATGGATTCAGGTTATAACCAGGGCATTAATAAAGACTTACAGTTAATCTGATAAACAGTACAATGTAGCTTTTTGCAAAAACAGATTCTCCTGGGTTTCAGTGATTTATCAAATTAATCTTGCAGGGACTTACTTTGGGTATAATGGATTCAGCATCTCATATTCATGGTACATCTGTATTTCTACATGAACACCCTTATTTCCAATAAATGCCTTTTCAACTGTTAACCCCTCCTGTTCTGGTTATAAAATATTATGTGCATAAACAAAAAGACATTAAAAATTTGGGGTTGAGGAAGAACTTGTTTCTTACTGCTGCATAACTACAATAGAAATAACTCCCCTGAGTGGTATGTCAAAAAGCAGTAAGAAAACTGTTGGGTTTTGTACAAAAACTGAAGGCTCATGAACGTATTTTATGGTCTCTATGTATGCTATGATTACATAACACACTTTAGATTTAGCTTAGTGTTTAAGAATGCTGAAGAACAGCAGGCAACTCTGACTTAATGCTGGAGCACACAAACGTATTTGCATTTGGTAAGAGATGCATGAAAACTTTAGGGAGATAATTGGTTTAAGCAAGTGTGATTACAAAAATAAATACCCACACTAAAACAGGTTGGCTTTGTAACCATCAAAGAGATCAGGCAAAGGCTTGCATTACAGCAGCTTTCAAGTGACCTGAGCAGCACAGCCTCACATCTCAGGGAAGTCAGTGCCTGCTGTGAGTCAGCCTTCATCTCACTGACCTTTCGATGCTCCTGGAGATTTGCTGCTGAGGAACATTTCTTATTGCACACTGAACACATCAGCTTCTTCCTAGAATTTCCTGAAACAGAAACAAAATACCACCAACATCTTAAAGAGGAAGTGCTAAGAAAGAACCTAAATATTTCCACTGAGCCTGTGACTTTTCACAGGTCATTTGACTGACACAGGATTTTTACATTTGTATCCCATCTTCAAAGTGCTCCATATCAGGAGTTCTCTGTGGGTGTCCAACAAACCAGTTACTGGTGGAATGTAAATTAAGAAAATCAGAACAATTTAAAAAAAAAACCCCTTCAAATAGATGTTACCATACACCACCAATCCCACATGAAGAGCACAATTCAAAACTGAGAACAGCTCACTTGGCAACTGAACAGTTCATTTCACCCAGAAATCAATACAGGAGGTAGTGCAGAAATGATAAAAACTCCAAGTCAAAACCACCATTTCCCAATTTTGTCTATTTAGAAAGCATTAAGCATCCTACTGTATAAAGTAAGATATCATTAATTGTCTTTCACTGAACAAAACAGGGAAATTGTATTAGCACCAGATCGTGAATTTGAATCTTGTCTAAAATGAAAATTACAAAACAAGCTACAGGTCAGCTACCAGACATATTTTACTTCCCTTTTCACAGCTGCTTTAAAAAGTCAAAGAGCATTTAATAGAATTTATCTTTTCCATACCTTGAGAGATTCATTTTAGTAACCTACAAAGCTATTTTATTTCAAGACAAAGCCACCATAAACATAATTCTTTTTTTATAATGTAAGATGCCCATGCAAGATGGTTCCTAGCTTGGGTAAAACATGTTCATACTACACTGAGCAGCAAAAATATTGTAAAAGCACAAAGTTATAAAATTTATGACAAGTATTTAAATACACAGATACACAATACAGGAATACAGTTAGTCCTTCAATTTAGAAGGACATTAGTGAGCCACTTTTAGAGGTAACAAAAGTGACAGGGAGTACCTGTTCATAGCTTTGGATAACAGGCAACACACAACAACCCTGTCCACCTTCCCTTGCCTCTGGGTAACACAAAGCAGAAAGGAATTCTAGAAGTGTCCCTAAACAGTAGTGTCTTCTAGTAGAAGGTTCTTTTCCTTCCTGCACTGACACCAGCTGTAACTTCTACAACTCCCAAGTGGTAAAATAAAAGCTCTGCTCGTTGTGCCAGCAGAGAAAAAATATTCTGCATGGATCCACTCTCCATCATGCCTGGAGTGGCCCAGGAGAACTGTGGAATTCATATACTACTACATAACTAACATAAGCTAAGCCTAAACCTAACAGTGCTCCCGAATGAAAACAATTCTTACAGATACCAAAAAAAGAGGTAATATTTTGTAAGAATGATTACAGAAGGTTTTCTCTACACTCCAAAAGTCTGGCAGGAGAAAGAGACTGAAAACCTTAAAAAACATCTGAATGCTGTCACCATCAACTGAAGGCTGTTTGCGGTGCACTCTGGAATTCTGCTGTCCCCACACATAATCATCTTCCATTGGCATGGAGAGGGGACACACAGGGAGAGTGCAGAATTCTAGGACTGAGATCTGCATTTTGGACCCGAGAGCAGTATTTTGCCCTTTCATGAGCAGACAGTGAAGTCTCAGGGAAAACTATTGATTCACAACACACAGATACAAACACACTGGGGCCTAAGAGGACCAGTGGATGGTCTGGTCTGGCTTCCTGCACAGCAGATGCTACAGCATTTTATGCAACACCCTTACCAAGCCTAATTGCTCAGGCAAAAAAAGATTGTGTCCTGAAAATACAAAAACATCAAGAACTCACCATTTCCTGGAGCAGTTTGTGCAAATGGTTGATTTTCCTCACTATGAAACCTTTTGCTTCATCTACTCTTTGCCTAGTTTAAAGTTCTCAAGATTCCTATTACATTTTCTGCAGGAGACTAATGATTCATCTGACTTACCTTAATTTCTCCCTGGGAGAGGAGAAATAGTTACTCTTGCAATTAGTTACTTCTTAATTTTCTTTTTGATAGAAATGAATCCATTAAAAAAGAAACCAAAGACAATGTTTACTCTGATTTGCAAATTTAAGGCTAGGAAAATGTCAGAGGGATTTTTCCAAAGAAACATTAAACTCTTTCTTACCATTGTGAACATTTTCTTTGTGTTTTTTCAGGGCATCCTTGCTCTTGAACCTCTTCCCACAGCTATCTGCCTTGCATATGAACCTGGCATCCCCTCTGCACGCCTCCTTGTGCTGCTCATAACTACATGGGATAAGAAAGAGAGAAAAAAAGCCCCACATCAGGCAGCGATTCCAGAAAGCAGAGCTGTAGCAAGTACTGGGAGCTGAACACATGCTGCACTGCAGAGTTCCAAGGCCACCTCATGCATTACTTACAGCAGAGAGGAATGAAAGCATTTGAGTCCTTGCCCTGTTAGGATTCCCAAACACTACCAAGCTTTTGGAAAGCTAACATGCAAAGGGAGGCCAGCAAGGACATGACAGCAGTCTTGTAACTCGGACACAAAACCTCGATTCCGAGCTGAAGGGAGTATTGCAAACAGAGCACTGGAAACTTCTTGAGGAGTCTCCTGGGCTGATATTCTCTGTGCACTGAAGGACACTAAGAGACAAATAAAGGAAAACAACAAAGTAAGGACAACATTCTACAACTTAGACAGGCTTACAGTAACTAAAAAAGCATATATAGCTTTACAAAATGTAGGTGAACAATCTGTAGCCTGTAATTAAATGTACAATAAAAAGCAATATATCTAATTGTAAGAAAATACATATATAAACAATAAAAGACAAAACCAGTTACATTTCTGTAGAGAAGCATAATTCTAATATATATGACTTTAGGGACAAAACTGCCTACTTTACACTCTCAAGGACAATAGAGATTTGTTCTTAAATCTCATGTCTTTCATGTTTCTACTTCTTTTTCCATCATCCAAATATTTAATTAAGCAAACATGAAACACTGGTTTTCTTCTTTTTTCTGCATCTTAAGTTCTGTACCAACATCCACAGTTGGAAAATTACACCCCCCAAAGTACTAAATATTCTACAGGTGGAGACCAGTACTGCTGCACCAAATTACTGCTTGGGTCTGGTCTACAGTGTGTGACTTGAACACATAAAAAATTGTCACTATTTTTGACATGTTGACATCTACAACAAACATGAGAAATTAACACATTAAAAGATTAAAGCAAAGGGTATAAATACAGATGCATAAAAATTAAAGCTCAGATTGTGATTAGGTCAACAGAAATAAATGATTGAATGAAATTGATTTAAATGATCCCTGTAAAAACACTCCTGTTTCTACTCACTGTCTTTGTAGAGCTTGTTTAACAGGGAATTTCTTTCCACAATTTCGGCACCTAAATTCCTTTTCCTCACTGGGTTTTTGGTGCAAAGTCTGCAGATGCTCAGCTAGGATCTCCTGGCTGGCAAAACTGGATTCACAGTTTGGGCATGCATGGTCCTGTTTACAGGTGAGGGGATCTGCATGATTAGAGGCAAAACCAATGTTAAGGAATAGTTCCCAGGCTTTTTGGTTACATTAAGAGACTCTCTGCCAGAAACAGATTATGCAAAATGGTGGCATGAAGCTCACAAAAAACCATGTCTCTGAAGGGATTATAGACAGCCTATCTTAAGTGGATTACCGTCAGCATTACTGAAAATGGATGCAAAGTATTAAGATGGGTGTGACAGACTGCTGGCCCAAATTAGCCATTCAACTCAATTAGAACCTCAGTGCAATTAGTCATTCATAAATTCATCTTTATGTTTGATAAAGATGCTGAGAACTCCCCAGACAGCTCAGCTCACCTTCCTTTTCCTGGACATCTTACCATAGAATTGGCTGAACAGCTTTATGGAAAGGTTTCTTTCTCTCCCACCTATGTAAGAGGGAAACTACTCCTCTTAAGAGCAAAAGCTCAGCATTCACAAGCCTGTGTGACAGGCGAAACAAACTCCGCCTTTAGTTCAAAAATTAATGGCTACTACTTAAGAAATCCAGGCTCACTCATTCACTCAGTAACTCACAGGACTGGCTGCTCCTTATTAGGCAAAGAAGCTCAACTCAAACTCAAATAAAGAGATAAAAATAATGCAAGAACTCAGATTAAACGCCAGGAACCTTCCAGCTACCCAGTCCCATACAGTGTTCCCTTTCTTCATTACCATTTTTAAGCTCTCAAGTTACCCTATGTTTTACATATTGCTCACCTGCAATTTTTTCACCAGCTGGTTGCACTTCTTTATTGCTGCCACTATCTTCATCTTCCTGGATAACTGTTACTTCTTCCTCCTCCTCCTCCTCTTCTTCCATGTCACTGTCCAAGTACCCAATCAGAAGTTCTGTGTCTGTTTCAATATCTTCCACAGCCAAATAGAAAATATTTTCCCCTTCCTGTTGCAAACAGTCAGTAGAGGCAATAAATAATTATGACAGAAAAACAAAAATCTAGACACAAGTATGAGACCCTGAACTAATATCCCTCAGCCAAGGAAGGGTTGGCTCCATACTTCAGGGAGCACAATGCTACAACAGCCTTCTAAGACTTCTTTCCCAGTGTGGCTGCATGGATAGAGAGCATTTGTATTCTGCTGTTTTGGCAATATTCCCCTGCCTCACCTGTGAGGCTTTCCACTATTCCCTGTAGTTCAGACCAAGGCGGAGGTGGCATTAAAGTCCTCTCTTGCCACCCTCTACTTGACAAGAACTTCAGAGTTTGAAAATGTAATATCTGAGTACTGGAAAAACAGCAAATTTAGATGACCAACACAGCTTTATCTCTCCCCAGCTGACTGCAGGAACTCTAACACACCTTAAAGCAGCATATTTACATGGTGTTATTTTCTCTCTCTCCTTAAGATCCCCAGCCTTCTCCAACAGGCTTTCACCCCTGCTCAGTTATCTTCACTACCAAATTAGCAAGCACATCTGGAAAACGCACTTTAAACCCTGTGCTGGTTTAAATCAGTGTAGCTCCACAAAAGGATCCAGCCCACATTCTGCACTAATGCAGAAAAAAATACACAGGAAAAAATACATGATAACAAGCTCCAAAACCTTCTTGCTAACGCCTGAACAAGCTTCCAAATACCTACAATAAGCTAAGAACTTTGGGCCTGACAACACTTAATTAAAGTTACCAAGGCTGGCACAGTGGGGTGTGGCAAGGAATCCGTAAACATGTCCCCTAAAGTAATATTCAGAAATACCTTTTCTCTTTCTGTATGTGAACCAAGTGCTTTAGATACTTCCCAAAGCACTGAAGGAGACTGATTTTTATGCAATGAAGACTCCCAAGTCCAACCATAAATCTTAAAGCTTATCTGATTAACAGCCAGAAAAGTTAACTGCAGCTTCTTTACCCTGCATCTAGCCATATATTTTGTAACAAGCTTCCTTGAGCAAGGACAAGATAATGATTTTTAATTTTTGTAATACACTAAGATTAATTTAAACTGTCAACAGGGACGCAGCATTCCTCAAGCTGTGGAAGGTCTATTATATTTTATACAAGATACTGTCACACAAGAGTGAAACCTAGTTAATTCAGTAGACTTGACAGAGCCGCTGCTTTCAAGGATGCACCACTTTTCTGTCCTTATCTCAACAGCAGCATTGGAAAACAAAAAAAAAATTATGATTTTTTTTCTTCAAGATCTATTCTGCAGTCCAGATCTCTATGAGCACGCCAACCTAACCTCTGCACACACCCACAAGTTGCTGGCTTTTATATGTCTCTGTCAAGTCTCAGAGACCTTTACTTCACTACAGTCTGAAGTCAAAACAAATCATGTATGGAAGCTCTTGATGTGAGGAAAAGTAGAAGATCTTTCTACACTCAGTCTCCACACAGACAGGACAAAACCAATGGGGTAAACCTCCAATACATCACTGTTTAAAACAACCTTATTCTAAAAGCGAGACAACCTCATGAAGGGAAGCACATATCTACTACTAGCTTAGCAAAAATAACAATGGAAAGCATTTTTAAAAATTAAGCATTTTGAACATTTGAAAATTAAAAGAAGAAAAGAAAAAGTCATGTATCCCAGGCAAAAATAAAGCCCCGAGTACTAAGAACTGTCAATGCTTGAGCACTCTGGATTGCATTTGCATTGGAAAGAAATTAGCTTTGGTACCAGCCCAATCTAAACTCACTGCTCCTCCAAGGTTAATCTGTTTGGCTTTTCCAGCCAAACAAATGCTAATAGTCAGGTATTCAGAGCACTAATTAATCAAGATATACCCACACTGTAGTACCTCCTCAAGGCAGCATTTTGAGTGAAAGCAATGGAAGCTCTCCAGAAACCACAAAAGAATTTACATCTCTGCCTCCACCAGCAGCACCTGCATGAATCACATTAATCTAGGTACATGCAGACATAGTAAAAACAGTAACCAGTCTTTTAAATAATTTTAATAACTCTCCTGTTTCTAAGAACACATCTGCAGCCATGCCACCTGCCCATCTGCTCAGACCATGCTGGCTGTTTCCTAACATTCATCTGCAGCAGACCACAATGGTCCTTGGGAGAAACTCCAAGTGTTCATCATGGTGGCATCACAACGTCCCTTCACATTATTCCTGGTATATTATTCAGTCTTGTTTCCCTCAGCCCGGCCTCCACTGCCATCTTTTACACCATAAGCTCACAGATCTGCCCAGCAAATACAGTTTTCCAGTTCCAACAGTCCTTGCTGTCTCCTTTTTGGTCCACTACAGGCACCTCTTCCATGCACATTCTTGGCTTTCCCATACAGTTACACACCTTCATATCTGCTCTGTAAGAGGGAACATGGGATCACTGACAGCCCATCACACTTTCATCCAAAAGCATAAAACACTTATGTCACCACCCCTGAAAGCTTAAAACACAGGAGGAGGAAGCAGCACATAGTCTTGTGTTACCTGAGTGAGTGTAGGGCTTTTCCATCCTTCAGAGCTTGAGCAGCTGGCTCCAACCCAGCCTTCCCAGTCCTTACCGACCTTCCCTCTTGTGCCCACAAGGTGTTACCTGACTTTCCTCTGTATCCAACTTCCTGGCAGCCCACCAGCTCTTCAGCCTACCTGTTCTGCCAGTTGTCCCTGGCTACCTCTCCAAACAAACACACTGCCTTTCCCTGCAGCTCCAGAATGCCAAGTGTGGCAGAGGTAAAACCAATACAGGCAATGTCTATGAGGGCAGAAACCGCAATCCAGGAAATGCATGGAGATGATTTCACACACACACCCCACACACAGCCCAGGAACCTCATCTAAAATACAGCACCTGATTCACACACACAGGAGATACAGAAGCCTCAGCTCTCTCTCCTGATCTACTCCTATAAGGTTATATTGCATGGCAAGGCAAAAAACCTTTGAGACACAAATGGGAGACAAAACAACACAAAACTAAACTCCTACAGCAATTCTGGCATTTGTCCTGTGTTCTTGGATCATACTGCAGTTTTTAGTTATAGCTTCTAAAGAAGGCCAGAATATTTTTCCAGCTGAATATTCTGTATTATGATAGGCTTTAAGGTTTTCTCATAAAAACCTTACGAGATAATTTAGTAAATTTTTATTTGTTTCTATCACTTTCCCTATGAAGAAACCCACTGGGATGCACCGGATATTCCATTAAAACTTCTATTCAGAAGTTGAGGTCATTTACTGGAAAAATAATTAATTGTTCACACTGCTCCCTCTTGTGAACCTTACTTTGCATTTGCTAACAATGACTGTGCACTGATGAGGTGCTAATCACACCTCATGGATGAGCGTCTTTCACATCTGGTACCACAAGGAGGACAACAAATTTCATCAGAAATGAACTTTTGTTTTCTTGGCATGAAAGAAGCAAACTTTTTTTGTCTGGCTTCAAAATAAGCTATAATTATTTTGTCAGGGACCTGCAAGCTAGTCCTTGGGGGGAAAAAAGTCATATCATGATGAAAAAGCAGAATAGTCATTTTAAGAAATGCTGATAAATAATCCTCCTTTTCCTGATTGTTTACAAATTTGGATTACATCAGCAAATACCTTAAGTTAGCCTGAAACAACATTTTGTAAAGTATACATTTTGAGAAAAAAATTTCACAGTCATGTAATTCTTACTTATGTGGGAGTGGAAATTAATTTACTGTGAAACTGAGCTGCTAAAAAAAAAGCAGCTAGCAAATTTCTTTAGTAATCTCCAAAAGAACAACAGCTGGAACTAGAAAAGTATCTCGTCTCTGTTGTATTCTGTAAAGTCAAAGAATGCTTCCAATAATGAGAGATTAAACAGACTAAGACTCCAGCTTGAGAGAAAAGCTGTCAAATAAGAGTGAAAGGATGTAACAGAACTTTATATAATGAAAGATGGCATAGAAAATAAAGTAAATATTCACTGTTATACCAGAACTAGGGAATCAAGTGAAATTAAGTTCCTAGAAGAAAAACAGAAGCATATTTCAACATAATTAAAGCAGAGCAACTCATTACTACAGAGTGCTCAAATGACAACTATAAAAATGAAAAATAATAAGCTGGATAAATTCAGATCAACAGCAAAGAAAAGAAAAAAAATTTTTTTATTAATTTATCCTCAGGTACTACATGATCATCCTATCAGATAGCTACATTGTTCAATTCTCTGTTTTCTATTTAAATATTTTCAGCACCATGCTTCCTTTCAAACGTGTCACAATTTATATTAAATTATATAATATGTATTGTATATCATATTATTAATTTCATTGAACAATAATGTAAATGCATGCTTCTGCTTTACACACACCTAGGCCCATACCTAAGTTTGGCACGAAACACATACAGGTCTCTAAATCATTAGTCCTTAAACCTTTAAAATAGCATCAGACCCTAAGGACCTCTTTGATCTTTTATCCTACCACTCTTATTTATGGTATTATCTTAAGCACAAGAGTTCTCTTCTAAAAAGAAAGGAAGAAAAGGAAAAGCAGTTGACCACTTTCCTTGGATCTTGCAGTTTTATTGCAAGAAATAAAGGCCAAGGAAGAGATCAGATTAGTAAATCAGTAAGAGGAAGCAAATGATAGGAGTCCACCAAATCTACCTGGATGGCTGCCAGGTTCTTCTGTTCCTGGGATGGAGCCTCATGGACAAAACGCAGCCAGTTAGAATGGCGTGGGTTGCTGGCATCCAGGATATAAAGGACCTCGCCTTTGCTCCCACGAACCTGAAACATTCAAACAAAATCCCCAAGTAAAATTAAAATACCAAACATGTCCAGGTTTTGTCCACTCAGTGAAGAAAACACTTTAAACACCAGATACCTCCATTTCCATATCTAGACCTTATTACAGATGCATATAATTCCTACAGTTGTGACAAAATTCCCATCTTACGTTGAAAAAAACAATGATAATAGAAATAAAAACTTAGTATTAACTAAGTCATTCTTCCCCCTCAAAACACAAAGACATACTGCTGGAAAAATACATCTGTCACTGCCAAGAAACCCTGCTTGTTTCACTTTAAATAACAGATCACTTGAACCTCCACTGATCCAGTCAATAGAGAGCCATGCAAAAAGGTCATAGAGCCACACTATTATTCCATGTGATTTATTTATATAATGAATGGATTTTATTTTCCATCTGTCAACAAGAAGTATCCAAAGCAGGTATTTCCTAAGAGCTAGGGAATTCGGCTACGTAAGATCAAAATTAGATTGTCTTTGTGGCTTTGTATATAAATTGCTCACATTCTTACTATATTTTTTTCTAATAGAATGCAATATCATATTTCTTCAGCATGACTGCTTCAATTACCTAAACATTTAGGATGTTATTAGAAAGACAAAAACTGTTTTCCATTACAATAATAGCTGGTGACACCATGCTGTTCTCAGATTAAGAAAAAAAATAATTACTGTAATTCTGCAAACAAATAAGAATCTTCAGAACTCATTAGTGCTCTTCTGAAGGAAGGACACATGAAAAGGTGCCAACATTCCAACTTTAAAAACTATTAGTTTCCAACACATGGATTAAACACAGTGAAAAGTGTCAAACCTACACATTGAAATGCATCTGGAAACAATATTATCTGACACTAAGCACTGCAATAGCTTCCCAGAGAGGCTGTCGATGTCCCCCATCCCTGAAAGTGTTCAAGGCCAGATGGGATGAGGCCCTAAGCAACCTGATCTAGTGAGTGGCAACCCTGTCCCTGGCAGGGGGGTTGGAACTGGATGGTCTTTAAGGTCCCTTCCAACCCAAACCATTCTGTGATTCTGTAATAATCAAGCTACCGAAGCACAAGTTACAGGAGCCCACCATATAGCTCCTATAAAGGCTTCCATCAGATTTTGAGTTGGAACGAGAAGCAACCCGAGTTCTATTATAAAAACTACACATTACACTAACTTTTCATCAATTTTCCTTTATTTGATTGATCCTTAAATTATATAAGAATAATTTATATTTGCTTCACTGATACACAGTCATCTCAGTTATGCTTTCAGAATCTCTGCCAATCCATAAAGAGATGCCAAACACGAAGCAGAGCTTTAACACATAAGGAAACTATCGATAAAGGAATACTATAAATCCCTTAAAAACATTCTGAATTTTCTACTGCTTTTTTCACTTCATAAAGAATAGTGCTGCACTGAATACACAGATGTGAGCATGAAAAGTCAAGAGAAACTGCAAAAACACTGTACTTAGCATGGACTAGACTGGTGACATGAACCAATCCTTTTCTGGTTGCATGAATAGGGAGTTTCCTAAATGATCAACTGATCATTGCGCACCATGGCAGTGGACCTCAAACCAAGCACTTAAACATCTAAAATGCACACACATATCCACATTATGTACCTAAAACTGAGGAGCCCAAAAATTATCCTCTTGAGAATCAACACAGAAGGTGTCACTGAACGAATTCAGTCAAATACCTTCCCAGTAAAATGAAATGCCTGACATTCACTGTTACCCCCAGAGCAAGGTTCTACCTCAAGGCCAGTCAGGGCAATTTGAATGAAGCCGCATTAACAAGCACCACATCGCCACAGAAGAGTTCAGGAAAAAATGCATCCCTGGTCAATGTAGAAGAGTCGTACATGAAACCCTACACAGGCCTAAATAACATCTAAGCTGCTGGCAATGCCCACCAGAAGCAGGCCCTATTCCATCTGCCAGCTTTTTATGCCGCAATGAAATTACCCCCACATTTTCAAAATACATCCAAATGTGCCACTTACACTACTTCAAAATGCTCACAAGTGTATTGCAAATGCTCTACCGTGCTCACCTGGCAAGAGAAGAACAAAAAAACCCCACGACTTCAACGCAAGTAAGCAGATGGTCACCTTTGCTGAAGACAGTAAACTCACTGTCTCCTTTCTGGAAATCGTTTTCTAAACTTTTCTAAATCTATGTTCATCAAATAATCATGTACAGAAAAGTAGTGTTTTCTGCATTGCTTTTTTTTTTTTTTTTGATTAGCTGAAAATATGATTTTTATTGTTATAGCATAAAACAGCTAGATGCAAAACTTCTGCATCCTGACTTCAGACCATCATAGAGCTCACTGCAGAGTAGCAATTCACATTTTAACATTTCTGGCGAAAGCATTAAAATAACTCTAGCAAAAGAAACCTGAGGCAGCAACTGCTGATTTGCCTACACAGTAAGAAGTCTGGGACAGAGACAGCATGTGACATTTTCCTTCAGCCAAAACATACAGCAACAGTTTTCCAAGCTAATGACGTTCCTTCTGGTGCATGACATGACCTGACCCTGCCAGGGACAGAAGGGTACAGGAAGCTCACTCCTAGACTCCTGCTAACATTCTGTGGAACTTTCAGAAGCAGGGTTGAACTTCCCTTTCTCTGGAAGGATACCCAAATCTCCTTAAGCAAACTGTGTGTGATCTTCTACACTAAGTTCAGACTGGAATACAAACACCTCAGCCTAGCAACACATGCTTTCCAACATCTTAAATATATCCCAAAACTGAAGATGGAAGGTTAGCACTCTCAGTTACTTCCAGCAGTAGATTCTTCTCATCACCAAAACCAAAAGATCATTAATGTGCCTGCTCCAAAAGTCACTAAAGTAAATACAAAGTCATACACTTAACATGGATAAAGATGACTAAAACAAGTTTAAACAGAGTTGATCATAGCAATATTAATAACTCTGGACTTTTCATCCTTTGGACACCTATCTATCCCAGTTGGAATTAATTTAGCAAAATTGAAAACATGGGACGTAAACTTGCAGCTGAGATACTGCACTAATTTCTGGCTTGTGTAAAAGCCCAGATCATTTAAGAAATGAGAAAAACAAAAGCATTTTGAAAATTAAATTAAAATTCACACAAAAAACATTAAAAGCAAACAGTTTTCAATGTAAACAGTATTTGAGGAACAGTGATTGGAAAGGTAGTCTTCAGAGAAAAAAAAGACTCTATTGTTCAGAACTAGATTTATAATAGTATATTCACCTTGACAGCAAGCAGAGTATTCATCAAATTAAGATTTATTTAATCATGAATCTATAAACATAATTTGACTTAATGTCTTGAGTGTAAAAGCCTTCCTATGCCAGAAGCACATTTTACAGGCAAGATATCAAAGACAGAAGGAAAAAAAAAAAAGAAAGCCACCAAAATACACCAAGTTTAATGTGCTTCAATTTTATACCTCAATCCTAAACAGCACAGCAGCCAATAGCAGATTTTCTGTTGCCTTCACCAGTTTTCAGGCAGGCTTATTTAACTGAAAACAACTGTCACAGCAAAAGTGATGAGAGTCGAGCAGTAGAAACGTAAGTTCATTCCATTTTCTTATATAAATAAACACAAACATTGGCTTCCACTGAAAGCCTGATTTCTGATCTCTTTGGTTTTAATGCAACAAGGAAGAAAACATGATCCTGGCAGATAGACAGAAACCCAACCTGAAAAATGTAACATTCAGCATTACATGGCGTATTATGTTCCATCCAACCCTGACCAACATTTCTTCATGGTATGTCAGAGTATTTGAAGAAGGACTAAATCTTTCCAGCCCTCCCTGTTTCAACATTTGCCAAAGTCATCACCAGAAGTATATGCTTGCCACAATCCAATAGGAGTGAAATGAATTCCCCTTTCTTGGTTAGGGATAATGAAGAAAAGGAACTGAACATATATAAAGAAATGAACTGATATCTTCCCTTCACAAGGGAACATCTGAGCCTCCAGAGCAAAAACATCTGTGAACTTTTAATACCTAAAGATTATTTCCTTCTTGCCTTTAAGCACTTGCTCTTCCAGCAAATACACATGGTTCTGAGCTGCTATGCCAAGTTTACTAATACACATAAAGAAGCATTTAATCAAGGTGTTAGTGGGATGCTAAGGATAAGAACAAAACTCTCAATTCATCACCAGCAACAAGCTGCGTCCTTCACTAGCACAACAGGCAGAGAGCTGGGGGATAACAGAGAGGGGTTTTTTTTAACAGAAAGAAAGAAAAAGCACAAAGCCATTTGCACAACAAAGATAACAGCAAGATCAAGGATGATCCCCACCCACCCTACTTTCCTGGAATCAGTTGAATGAGCAAGTATAAACCTTTGATTTCTTCAAAACTATGCATGTTACAGGCAGAGTAATGGCATCCTGCTATATTTAATTTAAAGAGAAACTCTAACATCTTGAGAATTTTTCTAAACAAAATCACTAGCCTCAATAAAATTTTGGGGTCCCATGTTTTCCCCAAGACCAAGAGAAAACATAATGCGTGCACTTCTGTCTCAACATGGTGCCTTAAAGATGCCAACTCACAATGCTGGTGTCAGAGAAAAAGGAATGGCTTGATCAAAACAGACCACATCACAGAGCACTACTCTGCTCAACTAGAAATGCATGTGGCCAACTTCCTCACAGAAAAATATTCCATAAAATTGAAGCCCGGATCGCAGGCATCACATGCCAAGGAAAGAAATGCTGCGCTAATGCCCATTTTTTTTCCTTGACTTATAAAAAGCCTCTATACTCAAGCCTTCTTTCTGAAGGTGTTCTCTCTGAAAACGTATTTTTTTTGACTGCCATCAGACTGTGAAGTCAGGCTTTAGTGTGCCTTCCTCCAATAGGCTTCAAATTAATTATTTTTAATATCTTTGGTACAGCTGCCTACACACAAACTTGGCTGGTTTCTGTGTGTGCCTCCAACAGGCTCTGGAATAACCATCTACTTGGACTGTTCAAGTCTTACTTTCTGCATTCCTGGTCTCAATTTTCAACCTAAGACTACTCCCAGCACAATTTAAATTATATTATAAAGCTCACGTTCAGATCAACTTCAGTAAACACGAACAACTTGGGTTAAAACATTCAGGAAGTCATAAAATTTGGTATGCAGGAATCTTTTCAAGGCTCTCAAAACTAGGTTACAGTAAGATATTATGAAATGATTTTAAAACAGCTCATAAAAACCTCATTTTCTGATTTGCTGTCAATGGGGTCACATTAGTGTCACCAGTAAATACATGTATTTGCCTTTTCTGTCTTGCAGAAACAGGTAAATCTCATTTCAGCATCAACAGAGAGGAATCTGGAAAATCATCCAGCTTTCCAACAAACCTAAAGACCTTCTCATTGCTGTAATCCACCCACTGTCTTTTCTGAAAACCTTGTTCTAGCACAAGCATTTCACTGATTTAAAATAACCTGCAGAAACATCAGGAAGAGCCAAGTGAGACACAGCTCATTAGCATGTACTGTACTCAGCAAACATCTGTGATAAAAGCATATTGTATTGCTCTTTTTCAGCTGGGAACAAAGAGGTAGAAACTGGTTGCTCTAAGTACATAACCAAAAGGGAAAGGGGAACAAATTGTCCACACCTCTTCTCTGGGAAAGGGCATCTGCGGCACACCTCTAGATTAAAATAGACAAAAGAAAGGGAGAAAACAGGGTTTCACAGGCTGGAGTTAGCACTCACCTAGGAATATTTCACCACTCACTATATTTATACTGAGTTTGGGTTAAATGAGATGGGCTTGTAACATTCTCTCACATTCATCCTTCCAGTGTATGGAATCTATTTGTAGCTCTGCTAAGGCTCCATCAATGCTCTGCTCTCTTCATAAGCTGCTCAGGGATGTTAATGCCAGAGATTTTTCAAATAAACATGTATTTTGTGGTAAATGCACTGACAGTGATTTAGGCCAGATGTCAAATATAAGCTTTTTTTGTACAGTGCCCCACAAAATAAAAGTAACAGTCCTTCTTCCACCTCTAACCAGCAAAAGGTGAAAAGGTAAGAAATGGGTCCCCTCCTGAGTGTAAAAGAGGACTAAATCTGCATTCAACAGAAAATGCTTGGCTGAGGAAAAAAGAAAAAAAAAAAGAGAAAAAAGAAAAAAAAATAAATTCCGCTCAAAGAGCTACAGCAATAAATAAATAAAGATTACAAAGACAGAACAGAGGCATTTTTAACAAGTTGGGAATGTTGTTATTGCCAGTATTTTTCAGTTAGTGCAGTCTCTTCAACTAGTAAATTCAGATTTTACTTCAGACACACACAGGTACAACAGGAACTAGGATGGGTTGTGTACCTAATTACAAGAACTGGTGTATAAACAACTGTTCCTGCCTAATACATAGAAAAAATATAAAGCTGCCCATAGCATCAGGCTTCTCTTCTGTGAAAAATCTCACAACTACTTGTTGCACTATAAGCTGCTAAAATTTAAAAACTTGACTTATCTAAGTCGACAAATCCCAACGTAAGTGTCACACCAGGAAATGTTTTACATTACAGCTGAAGGAAGCCATAAACTGATACCTGTCAATCAGCATAAATCCACATCTCTGTAACCTACAATCTGCTTCCCAATTAAAATTATTTTAATATTTTCGATTATTTTCATATGTTTTAATATTTTTTCACAGTGTTATTATATTTGTATCTGGCTTGACTTGATACTTTTTCACACTTCAGTGATTAGAAGCTATCATTTCCTTTTTCTTCAGTTTTACAGAATCCTCCTCCACCCGGACAGTGTAATTTAAAAGTACTAAATCTCACTGCAGGAGCTTTAAGCTATGGAAGAAAATAGAAAGGATTTGTTACACTAAAACTTAATTGGGAGAACACGTCTTGTTAGGTGTGATGATGTCACTTTACTCACTTCCCACATGAGCCTGCAGTCTGTGTTCTCATCCAGTTCCTGCGGCATTCGCTTCTCCCCTGCAAAGGGGCCAAATTTTTCACCCTAAGGAATAATTATAAAAGAAAAAGAATCAGTAGGGGTAAAAAGGAAAAAGGCACATGAATCACCGAACTCCAGCAGAAGCATAATTTTTAGCTTCAAACAGAGAAGGAGAGTTTTCCTTTATTGTCCTACTATACGCCAAGAAGGTGCACATCCTTGAGGGTTCAACTTGAAGCTCATTCCCATTCTTTTCATACCTTGGAGAATCTCATAAAACCATACATTCCCTCTGCATGCTTATTTGTCCTTTGGGAAGCCGGATTTTTCTTTATCTTAAATAACAGTGAAACTTACAAGTCAAATTTCTTGTATTTCTTATAAAATTTTCAGGAAGCACCTTGCAACAGGCATCCAGCTAAAACAAAGAATCTGGCAAGCACCAAGTTTACATTAGATTTATTTGCAAGATTATTTGCAACGCTACTTTTTGAAGTGCCACAAATGAAAACACTGAATAACTGAGGGCTTGATCATACAGAGAGATTTGTTTAAAAATGTAAGGGAGTATGCATGTGCTTATGAATTAATTTGAGCCTTCATAAACAAAATTAAAATGTTATACCACCTGCTAGTCGTAACACCCGCTGTGAAAGCATCCATTGATATGTTCTTGCAAAAGTATTTGGCATCAGGGGTTTTTTCCTGCACAGACGTCACAGGAGCAGCAGGGCAAAATAATTAAATAGGACTTTCTTCTTCCACAGCCCCAGCTTCCCCCCACGCACACTGCCTTGTCCTTATTTGCACGGACAGGCCCTAAAACCTGGAACGCAGGATGCTGTGTTCCTTCAGGCAGCATTCAGATCCAAAAGCACTCATATTGTAAGTATCAGACATTATAGGTATATATCGAAAAGCAACTTTGGTGTTTCTTTAAAAAACAACAGAATTTTGGTTAATAAAAGTATTGCTCATGTCCACACATCCCTTCCTCCAGGCACATTCCATATTTCCAGCAATAGCCTGCTATGTGCTTTCCTTCTTGCTTAGTTTTTACAGATTGCCTACAGGTAAAGAGAAAAAAGTGGAATGGAAAACATCCAGAATCATTCCTCTTGGAAACAAGAAATCAAATTTTACAAAAAAATCCTTGCATTTAAAATTAAACTTGAAGTGGTAACAAACAAAGAAGAAGAAAATTGGCATTGCAGAATGAGGTAACAGAACTGAGACAAATTTTTAAATGTGTGATGCCTTAGGTTTTAACTTTTATATTGTTCAAATCCTATACTGTCTAGTGTCTAACTCAAGTTTCGTGTGGCCTGTTAACTACTGCTCTCTCTTGCTGGTTAAACGTAACAAACCTCTCTAGGGCTGCACTTCAAAGACACCTTGTTGTCCCAGGCCCCAAAATATGTAAGCTAAAAGCCTTTGAGAGGAGGGGCAAACTTGGGGTAATTACATTGTTAACTGAAATTATAACTGGGGAATTAACCCTGATATGCAAATGGACTGAAGTTATAAAAGTGTGAAGAACCCGTGACCCAGGTGTCCATCTTGACTGCCCAAGGTTTTCCTTTGAAGGTCCTTCAAATAAATACCCACTTTTACTCTCTTAATCTTGTCTAGCCTCTGTTTTTAGGTAGCCACTTCAAGGCATCGTGTGCACAAAGAACATTTCACTATAAGGAACCACAAAAGCAGAAGGTAAAAAGACAGGAACAGCAGAAGTCAGCAACTGGAGCCCAGAGCAGCAAAGGAGCTGGACAAGGGGCAGTGACAGCAAACGCTGGCACTCTGGGGCTTCATGTCTTTCATTCTCATTTGACTTCCATACCACCCTTCCTCGTTTTCTTGATAAATAATGGCAGAGTTCCTTCCCTACCACTTTTCAAAATCCTGGGATTTATTACTCAGGCTAAAACTTCCTCCTTCTCTACTTCATCAGCAAAGAAGGTGCAAACAGGTAAATACAGCTGTATGTGTACAGCACCTACAGTGTCAAGTTCACCTATCCCTGAAGCCCACAGCACCGCTGGGATGAAGCGCAGTAACGGCTCAGACCAGGGAACACCACACATCAATCCCATCTCAGCTACTCCAAACCAGGAAATCTCTACTGCAATATTCAAGACTTTCTGGAAGCTCAGAACCATGGCAAAAGCAACATGTCAACCTCTGAACACAGAGTAAATGTAACATAAGCAGTAGGTGAGGCAGATCTCTAAGCACTTTTTATGGCTTCTCAAATTCAGAGAGAAACCAAAACCTGATGTCTTGGAACACAAAGGTCCATGGGGATAAGTGAAATTATTTGTTTAGCCATTCAGACCACTTTCTTCATATACACATATATGCACACATATATATATACACACACAGACACACACATTATTCCTGGTTAATAAACATGTTGTTATATGCCAACACACACTAATCAAGAACATACTTAAGACTTCAACTTCCCCTCTGATCAATATAAGTGAGGCATATAACACAGTCTGAAGTGAGAGAAAGGATTCAGTATATAAAAGCACATTTTTCCAGTGCTGAAAAAGCTATTTTCAACAGTTGCTTCCAAAAAGGCAGCAGTGACTAATTTTCCAGTCGCAGCAAAACACTTGAGAAATGCAGTGGCTCTCTTATGATTACACCAAGAGCCTCCTGATGCTCTGTAGCCTGAGGCCAGCCGCTGGAAAACAGAAAGTACACAGGAATCACAGCTTTGTTAAAGAAACAACACAAAAAGTTTCCTCCTTTTATGATTACAAACAAAAACCTGAAAGCCCCACACGCCTGAAGGTGCGCAAGCAGATGGTAGGCAGCAGCAGTTCAGAATGTATTATTACCAAAACTTTGCCAATAGCAGAATTTTCAGAGGCCTCCACAGCACTTGGAGACCTGGTACTGCAATTTCTGATTATAATGTCATCCAATGTTTTCTTTTACTTTCAGTTCAGACAGCTGCAATTGTGTGGCAGCAACAGAGAGAAAACAGTGCAGCATTTCCTACTCAGCAACACAGGTCTTACTTCACAATTAAGTGCCACATTCAACACCTCCTCCCAATCCCAAAACTAATCCCACAGAATTCATTTAACAGCCCTAAGTTATGCTTTGTCACAGCCATGAAGTACAGTTCTTCTGCCTTATTACTAAACAGAAGAACATATTAAGAGCACTACAGATGTCAATTTTCTTTCTACGGAAAAGAGTAACATGGAGTCTGGCTGCACCCAATGTACCACCTGCATTATTTACATACCCACCCTTCTCCCAACAGAGAACACGGTACTCAGGCCCCCAACAAATTTTAGGAGTATCTAATAAACCACACAGCAACTCAAGAATTGGTTCCTCTGCCTTTTCTGACCAGGGCACACCACAGCCATCTGTGCTACCAGCACAGAGAGTTCCCTGCCAAAGGACAGGTCTGTAACAAACACTGCCACCAGACACTCCCAACACAAGATTCTACTGCAACTACCTCCGCCTTTACCTCCTGGAGTCCACATGAAGTAAGCACCACACCTGCAACACTTTCTCTAGGTGCCCGCACAGCTCTGATCTCACACACTTTGCCTGTATGAAGTTCCTAAGTAAGGCGGAATAATCCAGGCAGTAAAATGCTCTATTTGCCCCAGCATACAGCTCTAATGGTTCAATTGACAACAGTGTAAAGGATGAAAGCTGAGACCCCCACCTCTGAACTGATTGCCATGGGTTTCGCTCCAGAGCTCACTCTGTTTCAAAGTCCGGGGATTAACAAATGCTATCAGTGTACAACCTTCCTTGCTGTGTGAACCCACAAAGTTTTCAAATGAAACTTCAGAACCTCAGTAGAGAAGTTTTAAAAAATTAAACCAAACGATATAAAAGTCATCCCCTTCCAGCTCCCCCCTTAACATTCAGGGACACCTTAAAAATGTGACACCCGCACCCCATCGTGTCCTGTTGATGAAACCACTAGAAAATTAGGAAAAAAAAATCCGAGCCAAAACGAGGACAAAGACGGAAAGCAAAACACACAAAATACAGAGAAGAGTATACTAATGATAGGTTCACAGTTTTGGTATGCCTTTATGTGTCCTAACAAGCCACCTGGACAGTCTCAGCTGGAACTCCAGATGATCAAGAGACTTTCAATTATGAGGTGTGAAGGGGCATCACTTGGTTGGGGTATGAGACCCGGTTTAGCAGAACGACATTGTTCAGAGGGCCGGCTTTATTATGCCTAAACGAGGAATTAAATCATGATCCCACCGAGCTCGGAGAGCCATGAGGGGAAGGGGGGGGTGACAGGAGCCCAGGAACTCCGGGAGGCCCCCCCCTCCCCTCAGAGCGCAGACCGTCAGGGAGGCGGTCCCGCCCGGGGGAGCTCTGCCCTCACAGTTATGCCAGACACACAAACCAAGTTTAAATAAATAAACAAATAAATTTAAAAAAAGAAAAAATCACAAAACGGGGAAAATATAATTCCCCGTTCAGAGCAAACCCTCCGCCGGCCCCCGCGCCCCTTCCCGCCTGAGGCGGCAGCGCCCCGGGAGGCTCCGTGTAGCGGGAGTGGGGAGCGGGCGGGCGGTGCCTCCCGTGAGCAGAGGGAGCCCGGGCGGGCACAGCGCGGCTGAGGCGAACTTGGAGCGGGGCAGAGAGGCGGGAGAGCCGCCCAGCTCCCCGGTGATACGTGGCAGCCGCTCCCCGCCGGGCCGGGACAGGCCGTTCCCCCGCCATCACCCACCTTCTTCACTCTGCGGGCCGTGTAGAGCCCCATCCCGTCCTGCACCCGGGACGACTTCAGGGCGAACCTATCCGGCACGTACATGCCCAGCATTTTTGCACCGAACTCGGGCCCCGCCGCCTGCTACCGGGGAGAAGGAAGAGGCTTACGGGGGACTTCCATCCCACCGGGAGCAGCAGCGAGCGAGAGACCGGGGGAGGGGGCAGGAAGAGGGGCTGGATGCGGGGCTCTCCCGGCTCCTGAGGGGAGGGGCCAGCGCGCGGGACGGGGCGGGGCGGGGCGGCCGCAGGGGGCGCGCGCGCCCGGCGGGGCAGTGGCGGGAAGGGCGCCATGGCGGCGGCGGAGGCGTCGTGAGGGGACGGCGGCGGGCGGAGGCGTCCCGCTCGCACTTTCCCCCCCTTTTTTGTATTCCACCAATGCGTGAAGGCAGCTTCGCTTCGAAACCAAGTAATCCTTCACTTTCGGGGGTTGGTTCTGGGGGAACGAGGATCTAAAGGCAGAAATTGAGCATGGTCGCGATCATGCAAACATGACACATTTTGTATACTCTTACAACATACCCAGCAGAGACATTGTTTTCTGACTAAAACTACACAAAATGCAGTCGAACAGAGAGGAAAAGTTCGACTTCAGCAGGTGACTAACATCACACCAGCATTCTTTCACAAAGCTACAATATAAATTATAAATGTACATTATAGATATATGCACAATATACATTGGCCTTCTTCTAGAAAGCTGAGTAGCTTTCTTGGAGATTTTTGGGATTTTCATTGACACCATATTCGTATTGTTGCGCTCTAAACTGAAGTGGTGGTGGAGCTGGAAAAAGGATTTGGTTATACCTGGTTATGGAATTAAAAATAAGTGTGAAGGCATGTGAGGGAACCAGAAGGAAAAGGAAGAAAAGGGGGGAAAAACTATTTATAGACACATTTTAAAATCACGCTGCTGATAATAATAATTAAACCACTGGAGCGTAACAACCCCTTTTCTCTCTACCTCTTTCTACCTTAACAGATGTATAAATAGTACAAGTTAAATATTAAAAGCTCCTAGTTTTCTCACCCAAGCATTAGAAAAAATTCGTGTTGGTGTCATTTGGAAGGAATAAAAAAATGCCCTGAATTTTAGTTACCACATGACAGTGAACAGATCATCATGGAAGTGCTTTGGATCAGTTGGATTCCTGCCCATCCCTTGGTGGACATTTAGGGAGAAAATAAGTTTAAAAAGCCAGGTCTAGCTGCACATGAATCTCCCTTTGACTGCAAATTTGCACACAAGGATGGTTTTTTGTGCTTAACATCTACAGTGTCATAGTTTAGCTATCATAAAGCTTTGTAAGAAAAAATATTTACAAAGGTGATGTATATTCCCACAAACATGCATGTATATACAGAGAAATTTATATAATTCTGCATAATATTCAATATATGAGCAAATGCTCTGGTAAATTTGATGAAGCCCTAATTTGACAAGAAAAAAGGATGAAAGGCTCCAACAATATGGTTTGAAAGAATAATTTTGAGAATGAAAACGCACCTGACACATAGATTTTACACCTTGACTGGTAGTCTGGACACTGTCTACTAATTTAGTAATAAAAACGGAGCATCAACATCTATATAAATAAGAATTCTACCATCTCAAAAACAAATAAATTGAACTGAGAGGAAATAAGTTGCCTGAGGCAATTGCTTCAGTTTTACGACTAAGAGCAAAATTTAACTGGTTTTTTTTATTAAGATCCACTTCTAAAGGTTTCACATGCATAAGTGAACATACATAATATTTTTGGAAACCAGAACACTTTTTTGATTGGATGCCAGTCTTTCTTAATATATATCAGATTAAAATGATGGCATCATTTTCCCAGTCTCTGACCTTTTCCAAAGGTCATGAATATTCTAAAATCATTTTACACTTTATGAAGACCTCAGTATTTTTCTCTTCAAAAGAGAAAAAAAATAAATCACTTGGGGTCCTTCATTTTGAAACTTGAAAGATTTCTTCTACATGATATTAAAGTAATAATACAGCACAGTTCAGATGCATTTGTGTCTTGGTTTTAAGCTCTTAAAGCACACAAGAACAACTGGGTTTTATTGTAAATTTCAGCCATTATTATTGCAATGTATAATGCAGTTACCTGTGTCTTATCTGGTTAAACAAATTAGAAAAAAAAATGCTGTGGACAAAACTGGACAAAACTGCCCCCAGTCTTTTCTTTCACAGTGTATTGGTGGTGTGACACTGATCACATATTCACAACTGCCTGTCCACCTGTAGCAAAATATGCTTTTCTCAGTTTGATCAGCCAGTGACCCTAAAGTTGTAACTCATTTGCAATGCAGCACAAAGAAACTGAATGTGCTGGCCCTCTGTGCTCTGTTTCTGTGGAGCTCCATGCAGAACCCCGAGGAGAAACACAAGGGCATCCAGCAGCCTTCAGATCTGAAGCCTCACTCTCTCAAAATTCATTCACGTAACTTCCTTGGAAAGGGAGCAAGGTATTTTCAGATGGAAGCTCTTAAGTAGTCATGAAAGCTGCTGTTTTCCCCCAAATGAAATTTCGTGGCAGGAATCCACCTGTGGTGACAAACAGAATAATTGCAGGAGTTTTTGTCTGGAGTTACAGTGCTTGTTGCAACACTGTACCAGAGGCACTGTACCCTGCTCCCTCCACCCGAGGAACAGCTAATTAAGTGTCACACTCAATATGTCACATTGTAACAAACAAAAGGATCTAAGACCCAAGTGATCTTCAAGATGCCCGAAGTAAACATGCAAGCCCCTGAAGTGTCCAGCAGCTTAGAAGGAAAATGTGTTCTCCGAGAAGAAAGGATGGCTTTTCACTGCTAATCCCTTGTTTAGATGGTGTAGTATCATCTCTAAAACTTTCCAGGGACTTGATACTTCTATCCTCCCTCCTGCTACTCAGCAGGCAGTTGGACAGAAATCAAAGAGGCTAACAGTTTTTTAAACCTTTCAAGAATTCCTTGCATCAAGCAGTATTAAAATATTAACTTTTGCAGCATCCATAGCAATGCCAGAATTGGATTCTGGCAGCTGGCACACCTGAGAAAGGGTGTTAGTCATGAAAATGGCTCCTCCCTTCCAGTTTGAACATCCACTGGTCACCAAAACATTTCTGCACTGCAGTTTAATCGAGTTTACAGGTATGTTTTCCTGAACCTATGGATCTCCTCTCCAACCTCATCCAATTCCTCTTAACCTGGTATGATCAGGAGCAGCTCTTTTAAAGCAAATCTTTGTCTTATCTGGGTTGTAGCGACGTGCAGGACATGTACAGTATTGTCAGACTGTTTCCTCTTTAGCTCATGTGTACCTGCACGTTTCCAGTGTGTAAATAATGCTCAGCTTTGACCAGGAATGCAAAGGTTCCAGTCAGGTGTTTCCCTGGAATTTGCCAAGCCCCTTTCCCTGATTCTGTATGAAGTCCTTAACTTCACTTGGGACCGCTGTTCTTTTTTCGTGGTGACTTCTCAGACCTCCCACACTGCAGTGCCTGGACCAGAATGGAAACAGGGTTTGCACTGAAAGTGTTCGGAAAGGAAAGGTTCCAACTTGTCTCATGGCAGAGTTTGCATGAAAGATGGGAAGAGGAGTAGTATACAGACCTCTCAAGATTGAGGGTTTTTTTCCTTTTCTCAGCTTTACAGAGTTCCACTTAAAAAAACCCCAAAATCTACCAGAGCTTAGTAAGTGCTGTGTACACCTTTAGAGCCTGCCCTGCTTTGGAGACAATGGCACCCTTGCCACCCCTAATCACCAGGCACGGGGACTTTTAAGTACCTGGAGCAAATTGTGCTGACATGGAGTCAAACCATATGTCAAACTACCAACTAAAAATTCCATCTCTTTTATGTAAAACAATCTACCTTCTGAAACAATTAAATTTGCCTTTTTAAAACATGACGTGAAGTCCCATCTACTCAGTGTCTCAGGGTCTTTTGCAGTTCTAACAGTGTTTGTTTTGTCTGTTTTTTGGGTGCTCTGAGATGAGAAGCTTAAGTTATTCTTGTCCTGATGCACTTTGATTTGCTGAGCAAAATGCCTTTCAGAGCTATTTTTAAGGATCGCTCTTTTCTTGTGGGGTGGGTGTTGGTTTTTTTCCTACACTGATTCTTTTGAAGTGTTTTGAATGCAGCAAACAGTGCAATTAAAAAATTATTTCCCTAGCAAAAACTCTCTTCTAATCAGATAATTTTTTGGATTTTCTGTAAACTAATACAGACTTCTTGTGTTGTGATGCTTAAGGTCATGCAAAGCTTTAAATTATCAGATTGGTTTTAAACTTATGTCTCATTCTTTGCTTACATTCACAGAGTATCAGAATATGTCAGAACATCTCTCAGATATATGAAGTTCTAGAAGTTGGTGCCCCAGCTGATGACAAATTAAGTGTTCACTTCTGTTGTTTGAGATGGTTTTGAACCAGGGTTGAAAAAAAAAAAAAAAAAAAGCCAAAATTTAAAATAAGTAGCAGATTAAGCTAGTAATTCAGGTTTCACAGTGATGAACCTAAAAGGAGCACAATATAATGGGACTGTAGTAGATTTTTTTTGCTATCTTATGTGATAAGTGATAAAGGAAAGAAGTCTAAAAAGCAAGTAGAGAATGGTTAAAAATACTTATTTTAAAACATTCAGTGTAAGCCATCTCCATTAATTTCTTCAAAGACAGCAACTGACAGAAACAATTTATGTAGCAGCACATGAACTGGGCCACATCCTAAGAGTGTCTTCCTCAGCTCAGGAATGTCTCATTTCAATTTGAGAGTGACTCCCCACGTTCATGTAACCCTCCCCGTTTTTTCTGTCAGCCCTTTCAGGATCAACTCAGCCTTTCCATTATTAATGGAAAGCGACTTCCCAGATCAAGCCTCTCCCTGATGAGCTACTTCCTTCAATCCTAACCATTCCCATACATGCCCTGTTGCATAAAGGTTACCCCTTCCCAGATCTCATTTCCCATTACAGCCTGCTCTGGAGCTAATCCTGTGCTCCTTCTGGGAGCAATAAGCCTTAAACTTGCCTGCTTCCTCTTCTACTTGCTACCTAATCTTGAGAGGGATCTTCATGGAACAAGAGCTTCATCACCAAGCCAATTCCCACTCTGTGCACTCTGTTTTTATTTGTTGAAAAAACATGGCAATCAGGCTTCCTTTCAGTACCTGCTCTGTGCCAGTCATTTAATTCATCATATTTGGCAGTCCAGCCATACAGCAAATTCTTTGTAAAACCTTGAAAGGGCTTTAATGCTGTGAAGTATTTTTCCACCATTCCTCAACAGGACATGGAGCTGGGACACCATGTTGGGCTTTCCTGTAGCAGGAAGACAGCTGACGACTATGAACTCACAGTGGTTTGCTGATATTATTCTAGCAGATGGCTGACAACTCTCATGACTGACCTCTGCCTTTCATGTCTGCCAGGTGGTGTTGGATATTCATATTTTCACTTCTTCATGAATCTCCACTACTTTGAGTATCATTAAGCTGCTTCACAGAACATTTTTAAATCCTTGGAGAATGGCTGTGTACACACAGAAGGTATTCCTCAGAACTGCCAGCTGTGGAAAATTCATTCTGCCATTCTGAGCACATAGTTTCACAATCTGTGCTGTCCTTTGCTCAGAGACTTGTCTCAGGTCATCTTTCCCATGAGTATTATGTGCTTTGGCCTCACTCTCTTCTTCCCATTCTCAGAAAAGCAGCATTTGAGTTACCCTCTTTTCAACAGGGTGAGTGTCCACTACCTTCCCACCTTTCATATTCAGCTGTGCCTGACCCACCAGTGGAGGGCTTAAACCCCCCAATTAGCCACACTACAGAAGTGTTTGTTTCTTCCTGAACTGGGAGCTGGAGCAACTTAATACCCCTGGTCAGGAAACCTGGTCCCAGAAGAGAACAGTTTGCTCTGAGGCCTACAGGCAACGGGAGCACCAACAGATCTGCATCACCTTGTTGGGGGGACTAAACCAAATTCCCAGGTTCACCTAAGAGGCAATAGGTCAGCTTCTATATTCAGGTCTTGCACTGCAATTGTCATACCTCCTGCTTTCCCTTCTAACCCCTTTCCAGTCTTTTCATTCACATCTTGTCTTCATTTTGGCATTTTAGTATTCCTTTCTGCTGGAAAAACACCCTCAACTTTCAGCTTCCCCTCATCCCCTTCAAAGAGCTTAAAGTTTCTGTGGATCCTCTTCAGTGCACCGCTTCAGTCTTGTAGACTTTGAATTCAAAGAGACCGTGTTTCAAGGACCAGCACATGCCTCTAGCATTTACAGACCCCAATTATTTATTCCCCCACACACCTCTTTTATGAAGTGTTAAATTCACAGATATCAATGGTATTTGTGACCTGAGATACTACACAAAAACCCAAGTGGCCAAACCATTAGGGCTGGAGACAGTAGATTTGAAATGCAAGGGGAATTCCCACGGACACCAGGGATCTGGGAACTGGGGTATTAGTTGTAATGCTGTTGCATTTTTTCCCCCTGGGTTTTAGTTATTTTTGGATCAGCTGAAATCAACCCACCATGTAATGTGACATCCTTGTCTTAAGAGGCAATAGCACACACCAAAGTGAGAGCTACTGACTTAAGAGTGGGCAACAACTATGCTGAACATACCTCAATTCTTTCTTTGGTTCTCACTCTCCTGCCTGCCTGCCCTCCACTGAAGTCACTTTCTCAGTTAACAACATTTTCCCCCAGGGGATACTTGCTTCTCAGGACTCCAACAAATTCCTCTGGAAGAATGGGAAATTCTTACTGCTTTAACACAGGCCTAGAGGACAGGCACTTAAATTGCTCTGTGGATCTTTGCTCCACTCCATCCAAATACCTGTTCTGTTCTGAGAAAGAGCAGGTAGCTCTGAATATAACAATTTTAAACCAATCTGGTAGTTTTCTACCTATAGGCCTCAGCAGAACCAGCTTCAACAATAGTTTGGGCAAGAGCTGCTTTATAAAGCTTAAGGGCCTGCATAATCAGGGGCACCACATGCATGTTTAGAATGAATTGAGCCTAACAAAAACTAACCAAAAAAAAAAAAAAATCATCAAACCACCAGCATTTGTAGGGAATTAAGTTCTCATTAAACAGTGCAGGATGAGCATTTGAAAAAGGCTTCTCTGTTGAATGCTTCCATTTAAAAACTCTCATCCTTGTTATGTGTCATCTGACACCAGGGGTACTCAGCAGCTCTGTCCCAAACATCAAGGTGTCAGACTAAAAAACGTAGGAATCATCAGGCTCAAATGATTTTTGCCAAGGTATGCAAGGACCACCTGTAAATTTACTTATGCACATTAGAAAAACAAACAATAAGGAAAAAATGAAAAAAACCAGCAGCTGTTTCAGAGTTTGAGTTGTGCTTTTACAAATAGTTCCTAGTGAAATTACTCAGTTTTGAGAGTGATAGGAGGATTTAAGACAGGAATATAATTTTTCTTTACTCCCTTATTTTTATGCTTTTGAAGTTAAGACGAAAATTAGAAATGTGTCCTTCGTTACAAGTAACTACAGCACGATTCAGACAAATTCTCTCTTTCAGCAGAGCCTTCAGTTTAAACTTTACAGGTCTACTCAGCTTCACAAAGCAGAGATGTCTGGAGACTGAAGCAACTGGGGAGAGGATCTCACATGTCCCCCTCTCAGGAACTACCTTCACTGTTCACTAGGAGCAGAAGCTGATTCAAACTCTTGCTACACCTGCACTTTGGGGCAGGAGCTGATTTTGAGAGCAGATTAAAGCCCACAAGGATTTATGTAAGTATCTGAAATCATAGAGTAGGACCTTCCAATGGAGCAATGTTTGTGTCTGTATATACAGATTAATCATTAGATTAATAAGGCCCTAAGTGTACTCTGAAAAGCAGGCTTTTTGAAGCTAAGCAATAGCTGTAACAGACATCTGTGAGATGCCTGCCACTTCCTTTCTGAAGTATTCATCTTTGGTTAACAAAACCCACAACTCCTGGGACCAAAGCTGAAGCTGGTTCTGCTTTTCCATGTGCAAAGCCTGCCTGTCCAAACGCTTCCCCTTAGCTCCAGTGAGTGCTCCTCTCTGGCATTTCAGAGAGCACAATGGCACCCCCCTGGGCCGGGCTGCAGCGAGTTTGGGTTGGGGATGGTTTGTGGGACGCCATTCTATTTATCACACAATAGGGTTTCTGTTTCTCCCTCGGTTCCATTGTGCTCAATCACACGGGGTTTTTTTTAAAGTTATGTTTTAAGTTATAGCCTGTCAGGCACCCTGAGGCATCTGGACACTGGGTGCACCATAAATTTGAAGTTATTACTGCTCAGGATTGCCGTAAATGAGTTAGTCATCTTTTCTCATAAGGCAGCAAGGGACCGGGCTGAAAGTACAGGGCAGCTGCATCTTATTTAAAAGTGTGTCTTTCAAGAGGTACAAGACATTAACATGCCCTTTTAGAAATTATATGAAAGTCTGCCCAAACTGTAATAAGTCATCACAGAAAGTCTGGAAAAAGCCCTGTCTGCAGTCAAAGAGCAGCCACAGTTAGTCCCTGCACAACATGTCTGTGACCAACCTGCAGCCAAGCACACTTCCCTCTTCTGGTACTGGGGATGAAAAGCATTAACCTGCACAGAGTCCCAGGATACATCACAACTGACATGCCTGTGCCTGATGCGTGCCTGGGTGAGGTTATCCTTACAAGGGATCCCTAGGGAGAACTGGCAGGGAAGGAAGCGCAGTGGATGCAGAGCACTCAATGTGCAGCTTCTGGTAGGAACCTGCCTCTCTAACCAGTGGATTTCTGAACCCACCAACCTGGTCCTCCCATAGGCACATCTACACACCCAGAGTCCCCAGCAGAACATAGAAGCAGAGTCTTCATTTCCCCTGTCACCTTACTTCGAGAGAAAGCATCTTTCTGCTCTCTTTGGAGTTGCTGAATTTCATTATTTGTGCTATACTTCTTGACACTGCATTGCTTCCATTTAAATTTCAAACTGCTGTAAGAGTTACTGGGGTACATACAGTAGATTTTTAATTCTGATAAAACCCCATCAAATAAGATTGGCAGCAGTTTAATTTTAGTTCGTTTCTCCTCTCTACAGACTTGGAGACTGTGGGCATAACCATGGGCTTATAATGAAATTCTGAGGGTTGGAGAATATTTATAATAACTAACACTGAATTGTGATAAAAGACATAGGAAAAAGATACAACAATCTAAAAGGATTGAAACAAAACACTAAATAGACATGGGTGAACATTTGTCCATCACAGGTATTTTAAATCTTAGCAGTCTATATTTAATTGAACACAACTCATGTTCTTCAGTTGGCTTTTGAAATTTTATTAATAGATACTGTTATGAGAGACTAAAGTCACATAATGATCCCTGATTTAAGAGCCACATGGTTATTGGATCTGATAGGTCCCATTAATCAAAGCTGTTAGAAGTGAGGCTCTAAAAGGTTTCAGTATACCAAGAAAAAAAAAAATCTGAATTATTTTCTTGATAAGAAACCTACTGCTTTGAGGTGTCTAGGAAAAAACAGCTACTGATTTTGGAATCATCCCACATGGTATTTTGTCCATCCCTTCAGCTTACAGTATTTGTCTAAGAGGACAACTCATCCAAAACCCCCATCATCATATCAGTGGAGACATTTATGCATTTCAGATGCAGTACGACACTGATGAGGGCTGCAGCAGCCCAACATCAGAACAAACTAAAATTCCACACAAGTTATTTTTAGCATACTCTAGTTTTTGGCACAGACACTAAGCATACCTTTTATGACAAAACATTTACTAAAAATCTTCTTCCCCATCTCCCCTCACTTCCCTCCCATAGAAACAATGAAAAAGATGAAGCAAACATCAAATGTTAAAAATTCACATTGAAATGGAGAGAGGCGTAGGCAGGAGCGTGGTTTTCCTGCAGGTTTGAGTAACCTGCAAGCTTTCACTTGTTCCTTCAGGCATCAAAGAGCATTTACCCCCAGGCCTTGTTCAAGGACAGACATTTGGATTGCATTAAGCTTCCAAGGGGTATGTGTGCAAAACTCCAGTATGGAACAGTTATTAAAAAGGCTGCGTGTCTGCTGTTCCTGTGGTTTGTCAGAAAGGTCATTGTTTAAGATGTTTTCATTTAATGACAATGTGCCTCTGTTCTTGTTATTATTGTTTGTTTCTTTCATGTTCGTTCCTCCTCCTCAGTATCATTGTTTGTCCCTGTCCTGTGAAGTGTCTTGCTGTTCTGGTGCCATGGGATTGGGAAGATGTTATACATTTGTGTAACTTCTCACTACACTGGTGGTTCATTTACAGAGGGGTGTTTCCACCATAGCCACTTCTCTGCACTCATTGGCAAGATTTAATCTGGGGCAGGAAAAGAGGAACTACATTCATTTATGCAGAGCAATGTGGGAGCTGCATTACTTTAGCAGATGAAGGCTTGTTACTGTTCCCAGGAACTCCCCACCCCATTACCACCTGTCAGATCTTTCCCCTTAATCAAAGCCCCTACACTTGCATTCACACAGGTCTGCAACAGCAGAAAAAGGGAGCAGAATTATGCATCCCACGCAGAAAATACACCAAACACTAAACCAAACTCTTCATTATAAACACATCTCCTCAACTGGCAGAAATAAGCAGCGCAGGCCACCAAAAAAAACCCCAACACAGGACTCAAAAGCACAAATTCCAGCTGAAATACAAGACAAAGATCACTCAGTTATTAACCTTGCACAAACTGGAGGTGTGGGTAACTGCTTGTTTTCTCCATTATATGAGAACTCAAAAAAAAAAAAGGCTTTTATTTTGAGATGGTAAAGAACAGTATTGTATGATGGAGACATACAAAGAAGCACGCAAACAGCTTTGAAAAAAGAGTAGAAATCATTAACAGATGAGTTAACAGTAGCTAAATACTCATATTGCACATTTCACATTTATCACAACAAACCCTTCTTTTTCCAGAAAAATATCTGGGTTAGGGGCTAGGACAGACACTATCGAATTGCTTCTCTTGGTATATTATCTTCTCTTAAAGGGGACAACACAGCCAAGTGGGCCCCTCTGCAGGGGAAAAGACGTGGTATCTTCATTTGTGAGCTACTAGGCATGATAAGGGGAGGAAGCTAACAGCAAGGCAAACAGGCACACAGCTCAGGCTCAGGAGATAGCTGAGCAACAGGAAAGCTCAGAAACCAGCCCCAATGACAATGGGAATAGTTCCCTAGGGACCAAAATGAACTTGCAGTCTGCTTCAGCCCAGAAAGCCACAGAACTGACAGAAAGCAAGACTGGGAGCAGGGACAAAGTGAGCAGCAGGGGATTTGTTTATAAGCCCTTCCCCATGTCTAGCCTGTCTTCTCTGTTGCAAGAGGTTTGTCTGATGTAGACTTTGTTCAAAGAAAACCTGAGGTTTGAGTTGAAAAGCTCTTTGAGGGAAGAGCTTTGGACAGACCTACCTCAGTGCTCTTGTCAAAGATTTATATTCTTTAATGACATAGGTATTTTGGTGTTCCACTTAATTATGATGACAAAGACTTAGCTGTTACATGCAGCACAGAAGTAGTGGCTTTGTCAAGCTTTACCTCTCAAACAAGGGTGAGTGGGTCCCAGCCTCAGAAGCTGTGTACTAGGGCACAGTCTGAGCTCAGGAACAGCCATGATCTCAGAAGCAATTCCTGCACACTTGGAAACAAAAGCAGCACGAGGTTCTGCTAAGAAAGGATTTCATAATTTTCCCGTCTTCCTCCACTTCTCCTGTGCTCCATCTGAACTAGGAGCTGGCTGATCAAAAGCTCTGGGCAGAGCCTCCTACAAAGCCTGTCCTGAATGCTAGACTGAGTTATTGTACAATCAGCTGGGATGCCACTTGGGCAAGGCTAGAGGACAGTGATCAAACAGCTCCAAAACACAATGAGAAAAGGGCCTTTGTCAACACCAACAGGGAACCTATGACTACCCAGGATCCAGAAGCAGTTGTGTCTTGCCTTAACCTACTGCTCCCACCAAAGCAGCCTTTTCTCCATGTCCTTTAGCCTGCTCCACCCGCTCTGGAGAGGGCATGAGCCCAATTACCCAGCCCTCAGCAGCCACCAATTACAGAGGAAGCAGAGCCCGTGCATTGTCCATGCCCTGTCAGGCGTCATCTGCCTGCCAAGCGTGCTGCAGCAGCCTTTGTCACCGTGCTGTCCCCCCAGCAGCCAGCTGCACAGCTTGAACGAGAGCAGGAGAGAGCATAAGGAAGCCATTAGAGGTTAGGAGCAGTTGCCCAACATGACTCCAAGAGGGATCTGAGGGAACATAATGGAATCACTCATGAGCGACTGTCTGTCCGGTCCACATCTGCAGGCGGTCTGCAGCTGCTCTGCTCTCAGCACAGAGCGGGCCAGCTCTCCAGAACAGCACAATCTCTGCATTAGCTTAGTGTACCTGCCCATTAGTTCTAAATGTGTCAAACATTGAAAAAAAAAACCAAAACAACAAACCCAAACAAAACTTGTGGTCTGTCAAAGAATGGCCATGAAGAGACAGTATTTAGGGAAACAAAAACCAGGAGGAGGAACAATGCCTCCCTATTGAACGACAAATGGAGAGAGTTGGCTCCAGATTTTAGTTGCAATGCCATGCCAAGCAACTTGAAGTAAATGTATTTGTGTTTATTTCACATTCAGCTTCCCAGTTGTTCGATGGGAAATCAAGGAGAATGAGCACAGTAATAATGATGGGGCAGGATCTCAGCTGGCACAGGCATGGGTGCGTGGGAGGAAAAATATCAAGAGTGCCCACAGCCTGTGCTCAGCAGGGATCCTCATCCCTGTGTCCTCGAAGAATTAATTCATTCCCCAGGACACAGGGGGAAAGTCCTGATTCCACTTAGGAGCAAAATAAAAAGCACAGTTAACTGCCTCAGACACCCTCCCACCATGATCATCATCCCTCTCTCACGCTATCTGCCTTTGAGATGTAACATCCTTTTTAACAGCCAGACCATTTTATGCCTATAAACAGCCAATATTCAAGTAACAACACTTCCACCTGCTCCTTTTCAGTTTTCTTCTTTGTAGATAGGATTAGTAAGGAAAATGTTCAGAGGAGAAGAGGATCTCTTTTTTAAATGAATGATAAATATTTATCTAACAGTTCATCAAAGGGTACCTCAACTCTACACAGTTTGCAGCAGGCGGAAGCCAAATTGTGAATCGGTCGACTTTCCAAAACACACAATGGCTGCAAGATCAGATACCAGCTGTACACTCATTACTCACTCGTGCCTACTTTGAGATAGGTAAGTCTCCGTTTTTATTAAACAGACAAGTTGTGCTGGGAAGTAACAACTAGCTGCATTCACAAAACTTATCAGTGTTACCAGGTCACTTAAACTTGCATTTATAACAGTTCTCTTCAAAAGAAATGACTCAAAAAAAGAAGGGAGAGAGGATGTTCCCCTCCGCTTGGTATCAGCAGTGGTTGCCTGGGCAGGCTGAGGTTTGTGGTTATTATAACCAGTGGTGTGGACTCCAGAGAAGCGATAAAAGCATTCTTCCAAAGTAGGCTTTGGAACCATCCAACATGTGAAATGAAGTAAAAATTTGCCTCTCTGACAGGATTAATACCACAAATTTATAAACCAGTCTAAACACTTATTTTGAAGCCTAAATCATCCCTGAATTGTATCAGTTGCTGTTGTAGCCTTTCATGGATTCACTGAAACTCTAAAGGGACTCTGAAATCCACGGAGCACCTCAAGACAGCCCATGAAAGGCTCTCCTCACTAACACAGAGCTACTGGGGAAAGGGTTTAATACGGAAATGATGTGAAAAGCTCAGCCTCTCCTCTACATATAGGATTAAATTACACAGCCAGAAACAGCTGCTGCAGCTCAACAAGAAAATCCAACATTTGAAAAACAGTGGCTTGAAAAGACAGGGAGTGGGGAAGTCAATATTTACAACACACTCATTTGTACTTAACAGTTAAAGAAATCAGGAGGCAGAGTGCGGGGACTAAAATCATTTACTTCACAAAATATCTCCATTTTAGTTCTCTATCCCTCTTTCACCTGAAATAATGTGCAATTCCAAATGTGGAACAGCACAGGTAAAATCAGTATTAAATAGGAATTACATTAAACCCCTGAGTACCAGAGTCACTATCATTTTGTAAACCAGACTCTCTGATCTTTGCCCCATCCAAAAAAATCCATACTTTGAGAATTAGCAGGATCGTTTCATTCGAGGAGCAAAGCAAGCTGAAACACTGTGTACCATTTGTGGTGTAACTCCCACCTTACACCCAGATTTCACACATTCAGACAGACTCTTCACTACCATTCTTGCTAGACTTAGAGAAAAGATTTTAACAAAATTAAAATGAGAATTCAGGTCTCTTTGCAAGGTATTATGAAATTAATACTTAATAATCCTGTCAGCATTTATTTAAGCTGAACCAGTGGAACAGAAATTTACAGTCATTGTAGCTGCCTATTGCTACATTTCCCTAAATGAAGCGAAACAAGTGGGCGTGTGCCTGCTTACCTCTAGCAGATGCGACACACAACATGAATATCCAAACCCAGAATAAAGACACCGCCATAGCATGTATCAATACAGCAATAATACCCCCAAAAAACAGCAATTAATTATTTCCTCTCTATCAGCCTCTCAGCCACTCGGCCATTATATTATCCAGACGCATTTGTGATACAAAGCACTTATTCATCCTTTGCTTAGAGAACAGAAAAAGACTCGGATTATTCTTTCATTTTCTCTCTGAAGTAAGACATCATAGCTTAAGTTCAACTTCTTATTCAGGAGGCCTAATACAAGGAAACAGGCTTTTTTCACACTATTCACCCAGCAGGAAAGAAGAAGAGGGAAATACTTATTTTAATAGGGCCACATTTACTAATCGCCCACAAGCAACTGGCTGAAATAGCAGTATCACAACACAAAATCAAGTAACTCTCCCTGGCAGAGCTAAAACGTAGAAACAAAACCTCTGCAGGTCTGAACATTCTCCTTTTACCTAAAAGCAGACTTTAAAAAGCAAAGATAGACTGACACACCCACTCACCTCTAACAGTGCACTGCGATCTGCCCTCCTCCTGGGGCAGGGAAGGGAAGACATCTCCCAGAGCTGCTCTGCAAAGGCTTGTTAAAGGAAGCAGGGTCACCTGGCCCCGGTGGTGGGGCTGCTAATGAAGCCCAGCTGCATCCTCCTGGGCTCTGGATGATGTTCCCCTTGGGGAACTGGCTTGCACTTTGTGTCGCTGCAAATCAGTGAAAGTGGGGTAAAAGCAGATGGAAGAAGTCACCTTCTTTGGAGTGGTTTTATTTTGCACCCATATTGCCATTTAAAAGGTCCACGTAAGAGGGAAGGCCAGCAGAGAAAGGTGTTTTTGCAAGGTTTTTCCCAGGTTTCTATGGCCTCAGTTGGCTTTGCTGATAGGCCACAGCCCCATGGTTTTAACACAATCAATTCTACTTACCTCCCAGAAGAAAAAGAGAAATTGCTCTGAGTTCATTGGGCAAAACTCTGCATCTTACTCTGCTGCACCTTCTACACAGAAGTGTTTGAAAGAAAACCAGGAGCAAGAAGTAAGAGACAAAAAAGAAGCGTGTAATAGTCAAGAATAAAAAAATCATTCCTCTAGCCTCCTTCTAACATCACTGGAATGCCAGGAGGCCTTTTAAGTAATTGCCAACATCATCAAATGGAAGAAGATACCAAGGAAAATAGAAATTTGAATGAATAGATGTATAACTGAGAACACAAGTCACCAGCTGTGCTGTGCACATCTGGGACAATCTCAGTCAGACCAGATTCATGTATTGCCACAAAACTTGAGGGCTGATCTCTGCTATCACAAAGGTTTCTGAAGAGCTTTCCAAGCAAAGAGAGTAAGGAGAGTTATGGGTTCCTGGTACACAGTTCCCCAGCATAGCTTATGTACTGAATTAAATAATATGCCTTTTCATATCCATATTCATATTTAACTGAATGTATCCAAACATGGTAACCCTAACCCTAACTAGTCACAGGACTTTAAAAAAATTTTACTGCTTTTTTTTTTTTTTTTTGCCAAGTGCAAAGGTAACTGTTTGCTGTTCAAAATAAGGATTCGCTTTCTCCCTGATATGTTACCAGTCTTAAAATTGCTACTTACAACCCAAACAAATATGGGTCTGTCGTTGCTACAAGTAGAGTTCTTGAAATGTTTGTGTGTATCACTGATGGATTTATTCTGCAGCTTTGCCAGCATCATAACCTTACCTTGTGTTCTGTAACTCATGGACCATTTTGGGCTCTCTGAAGCTTCCATGGTAAGGCAGCTGCCACATTTGTCAGTGAGTAAAGCAGCAGAATTAGGCAAACTCCCTTTGACTCATGAAGGTGTTGAAGATTATCTTGCTGTGGTTTGCAAAGGCTCAGTGACTCTTTAGCAGCTTTGAAACAAACCTCACCTGTAGAAGATTTCTCCTCTATTCCACAGTCCTGCACTGGATGACGCTTAAGGAGGTGCTGCCATCCCTGTGAGCCACCTCTGCTGCTTTCTTATAGCCCTGTGTGTTCCTCATGTGCATGTTCCAGCATGGCGTTCTGTCCCAAAGGGACACATATCATCAGCATGAATACTGAACTCCATGTAACCTTCCATTTCCCAGCTTAGGTTTCTATTTTAATTAACTCTCCAGCTTCGTGCTTAAAAAAGCCCCTATGTATATTTATATGCATATTTGTACATATATTTGATATACTGGCTTGTTTTGACCTTTTACATCCATCTATTACATTCTTCATAAATTCTTTTCATATATATTTTGATGTTGCCCATGCTGTGACTTCTTACACAGGCTCTGTGCTTTCACAAACACTCAGTCTGGAGTTTTCTCACAGATGAGACCTGTTTTACTTTAACACCTGCTTCAGTCACCTCTCACTTAAGGCTGACTTAGATTTGCACTGTATAAACCAGTGCCCTTATTTTAACTCTATCCTTCAAAGAAAAGCCTCTCTCAGATCATTAAGGCCTGACTAATAATGGGATGATTAGTAGATATGGTACTAGTATGGTCTCAGTTTCATCCAGAACAATAAATAGAGCTAGCTGTTCAGGAAAAGAAGAATTCCTGTGGGAAATAAAGCCAACTGTTGAGACATTTTTCTTCGAAAACAGAGTGTTCAGAAATAGCAGATGCACGTATCTTGGGGAGGTTTGTAATTTTGTGACATGCTGCAAACACAAGGAGTCAGCGGGCAGAAAAGCCAAGTGGGCTGGGTGAATATCCAAACAGAGAAGTCTGGCTAAAGGGAACAAGCAGAGCTGGACTTGTGGTGGGACACGTGTTTTCAAGTAAACATCATAATAGGCTAGTGGAAGGGGCACTGATCCCTGCACAAATGGCAGCTGTAAAGAGGGAATTGCTTAAAAAATTTGTCTTTAGCTTAAGGATTTGGTAGCTTTCTGGACAGTGACATACAGGGCAAGTATCTGCCTGGCAACTGGTGATCTAACCTCGGTACCAGTGTCCTGTTCTGGAGGATTCCCAGCTGGAGTCAACTGCTGCTCATGTACACCCTGGCATGGTAATCCAGCAAGTGTTTGTTGCTGAAGCCAGTTCCTTTAAGGAATCAGAGAGATCATCCCCAGAGAATTCTGAATTCCCACTATTCTGTTTATTATATAACCACATGAAACATAGCAGGTGTCTTCTGATCAATCTTAATGTGGTACCTACCTGTTTCTTGGGAGGATCACAACAAACTCAGCATGTGGAATGGCACAGGAGATTGTGCAGCCACAAAACCCTTCTGCCACCCATCAGTCTGCAACCTGAAATATGCTCGGGGCAGCAGAAGGGAAAACCTGAGGAGCTCGGCACTCTGGTGCCAAGGAAAACTGGAGCTCACCTCTACAGGGATGGACAGGTCTGCTTTTCCCTATCAGCAGCCTAATAGGAATCTGCTTTCAGCCTTTATAGGGATTTTGGTCCCTTTCCTTCCTACCTTCACTGCTTGAAATTGGGCTGGCCTAGCTGCTTCTCTGAAGTGTGTTTTCCATTAAGCAGCTGTCTAAAGGCTTTTGAGTCAATGGAGGTGACACAGAAAAACAAAGGAGACAATTTAGATAATATGAGATCCAGAAATATAATCTCTTAAAGAAATCTACACCATGGAAATAATTGCAAATTAAATTATAGTACCTGGGCTTTTTGTAGCACTACCATTCTTGTCAATGGAAAAAATACAGTCTTTTCAGCTTATTACTACTGTGGTCAAACCCAGCACCATGCAGAAAGCAAATGCTTCCAGTGATAATTTAAAAAAAAACCATCAAATGACCATACAAAAAATCTTCATGGCCTCTCTAACTCTGAACCAAAATGAAACAGGAAAACTGAATTCAGTTCAAGTTCCAGCATGTCTCTTCTGTCCCCAAGTCCGTCTGCCCACTTAGAATGTCAAAAAAAAAACCCCAACAATAAACCAACAATATATAATCTAATATTTTTAATTTTATGTACAGGAATATAATGTTATGGCAACTTTGTACATGAAATACATACAGTATTTAAACATGAAAATCAGCTAGGTAAGAATTTACATTAGCAATGAAACTGCTTCATTAATACTTAGTTTAGATCTGCATTTTATTGGGGAGAGATTTTAATAGCTTACAATCATAGAAACATAAACATTTAAAACAAGACTCTATAAAATAATTTACAGAAACCCTACCATCTACACTGAGAGAAAGGGCGTATGTCTGTGAGTTGTGTGTGTGAGTAACAAGGAGGACAAATGATGTATCTCAGCCTTTTAAAGTATAAAATAATTTAGAAGCAGTTCATGCAATATGAAAGGAAAGGCGTGCCAGTTCCTCCGAGGTTTGCTGCTACCTTGGGCATCTACTGAGCATCACATATGGGGCACTGGACACAGGATAACACCGCTGCCAGGTGCCACCAGGCAGCCCCAGCCTCAGTTCCTCCGAATAATGACTTATGTAAACATAAATATACAAGTTGATATCTTTTCTACACAGTACAAATACAGGTCACAACTTCTCAGCTGTGCAAGTAGTCAATCCATACACTGGGAATCAGGATAATGCTCAGTCCGGAGTTCCACGTGTTCCTCTGTACGGGGGCACTAACAGAACTTCCTTGTTTTCACCAGTTTGCTCTGGTATTTCACCGAGTGCCCTCCGTGTCCTATCACATAAACATCCAGCAGGTAGGACTTGCCAGGCTGCAGGCCTCTGATTGTCTCTGTGGTCACTGCCTTCTGGATGTTCTGGCTGTGGAAGTATTTACAGAGAACCTTTTCTGACTTCTTCCTTGTGTCTGGACCCAAGCACTGGTTCTGCTCTCTTTTCTTCTGCTCTTCATTGTAGTTGTCATCCACCTCCCTCTTGTAGATGCAGAATTTGTTCCTCTCCTGTGTGCCCAGCCACGCCACCGTGACTGAGGAACACGTGCGGAGCTTGTCAAAGGCTTTGATCCGCGTGTCTTCGGGAAGGGAAGGAAATGACTGCTTGTTAGGCCTCGTTGTAGCCAGGATCTTTAGCATGGAAGCACCTTTCTTGCTGCCCTTCAGCCTAATAAGATATTTAGCTTTTGCTTTCCCCCGGAGCTGGAACTGCCGCACACCCTCCACGCTTTGAGACAAGAGAAGTTTTCCATCTCTCCTAACTTGGATCTGAACAGCATCCAGGCAGGAATGAACGGAAAAGGTGACTTTTTGGTGAGATGAAACAGGGGCAAAGCGTAGAAATTTGGCTCCCTTTCTTTTGATGAACACATCTGTAACTTTGCCATCCTTCAGCTCGACTGTTTTCTGCTTCGCCTCCTCCTTGGTCCTGGCAAAGGTGCCGACGTACGCGGTGCTCATGTTGGTGTTGGTGTTCACTGCAAACATGTCGAAGTAGTACTGCGTGTCTGGCTTCAGGTCAGACACGGTGAAGACGTTCTTGTTCCCAATGCAAACTCTATGCAGGTCAACTCTGGGCTTCGGGGATGTTTGCCGCCCAAACTTGGACGGTTTTAGGAAACCACGTTCTTTGCCAGAGTTGTTGTCTGCAGGGAAGCCAAAATGGGCAAAGTCAAAGGGACTGAAATCCAGGCCTGGTTTTGGAGCCATCATGAAGGCGTCGTCGGAGCTGAGCTTGGCTTCCACGGCGCAGAGGCTTTTGAAGTTGTGCTCTTTGTTGATGACTATGCAGTACTGGATGGGCTGTCTCAGTAAGGAGGCTGTGGGGCTCGGTTTCCACGCCAGCGTCACTGTTGTACGTCCCAGAGAGGTGACATCGATTCTGGGATCATAGGGTAGCTCAGGATAAGGCTGGTCCGACTCTGGAGTTGTGGTTGCATACACTTTAAAATGGGTGTCTTTCTCTGTCGACAGCAGGTCCAGCTGGTACAGCCCAGACGGGGAACTAGAGGACACAAAGTATTCCACGTCGTTGCCTTTGTAGGAGAAGAGCTCCGTGCCTTCCTCATTGGTAATCTGCTGTTTCTGTTGCTCAAGAGGCTCTGGGTCACCTGGAGTAAAGCAAAGGAAAACATTTGTCCAGACTCTCTCTGCGAATGTGAGGAAACAGAGCTCTAACAGACACATTTTACTACATGAAATACAAATGTGAGATGGAAAAGGAAGGCTTTGTCTTTTGAGGAACATACTAACTTCTGTCAAATCAAAGAGGAAAATTGGTTTCCTCTCAGGTTCAAACCAAATGCAATAGAAATTCCACCTGACCAGTGTTAACGGAGTCTCATGAATGGTAGCTAACACTTTCCACTGGAGTGTCAGGCATCCCACTTGGAGTTGCCATGCAGTTTTCCCCAGGGAAAATTCACTCACCTGCCTATTCCTGGATGTGGACCCTTGGCTTTGGCCCTCTGAGTCACACTAAAATTTTGTTGCCAAACACAGTGAGGACCAAAGGTGGTGTGTGTGACAGTTCAGCACACGTGTCAGAGGCTCTGGTAGCCCTTTTCCCTCCTGAGCAGCAGCTACACGGCTCCGTGTCTGGAGATGAGTCCCCTCCAAGGGGTGAGCTCAGTGCTGTTGCAATGCCAGCCCTGTCTCTCCAGTTCTTATCTTGTGTACACAGCTCACAGCAAAGCCCCCATCAAACTGAATCACTCCCAGTAAACAGTTTGCTGTGGCAGCATCCAGTGCCCCTGTGACTGTAACCTCAGCTTTTACTTTTCCGTAGCCCTTTTCCTTTCCGTGTCGCTGCCTGCTGTCAGTCTCTTGCACTGGGAGACCCAAACAGCAGGAGAGCATAAAGGCAGGCCTGCTGTGAGCCTCAGTGTTTGAGGAACCATAAATCCAGGGAAGGGGACAGGGGAAGTTGCTGATGGTTTGTTACCTGAACCTTCTCCACTGGCTTCCTCTGGGAGCTCCTGCACACTCAGTTTCCACTCCAGAGGGGCGTCGCACGGCGTCACCGTCACTGCTAGGGGAGTGTTGTCCTCTTCAACCACAAAGAAATACCTACAGGGAAGTTAACAGACTCACATGTCAGGAACTCCTTATGGTGGCCAGCTGGCAGGGATTGACTTGACATGATCAGGGATGGTCTTGGTGTGGCCAGAGAGTCAAAAGTGTTACTAGCAGGCAGAGGGAGGATGGAAAGGCTGAGAGCTAAGGAGCAGAGTTCACACTTCAAGGCAGAGCAGAGGGGTTTCTGGCCTCCTGCCCTCACCTCCACCCGCTTTACTTTCTACCCTTGTAGCAGCTGGATACAAATAATCATAAAGGCATAAATGAGGGAAGCGTGATCTCTCCTGGAGCTTAGGGATATGCTCTTCCAAGCAGGACACACATTTGACATTATGCCCAGGTAAGCACACAGATACACAGAGCTGCCCTCCCACATCCCCCCAAGCACCACACATCACCTATTGTAAAATGTTCCTCACCAATGAAGGCTGGAGGAGGTATGTGATGTGAGGCAATGCTGCTCTTCCCTGAACTCTCTGGAGCCTCAGGTTCTTCCCCAGTCTAACCCTCAGTATTTTCTGACCCATAGGGTGGAGGTTGGGAAGTGGGGAGGTCAGACCAGGCTGCCTTAGGCTGCTTCTTTAAAGCACAGTATGAGATAATGAAGAGGGACAAGTGTGGTGGGGTAAGACTGTAGTTTCTAATTTCCTTCCCTTTGCCTCCAGACATGGTCAGTGGCCCCACTTCAGGGAAATTGCATGGTCTGGGAGAGCTCTGGGCTCATCCCAGAAATGAAATAAATAGGACAGACCCTCAGTTAGGGAGGCCAAATTGGGATGGAAGCTCACATAGTTACTTTACCAAAGAGAACACCGGCATTTGTATTTTTCTGGATGGGATCCAATTTTTATCTCAAAGCACCCAGCAACCAGAGCAACTGTCTTCAAAGTACGGCTGCCTCGCTTGGGCCAGACAGAAATACCTTTTGGGGGTGTCTCGGAAGAGGTAGCTGCTGATTTCGGCTCCGTCGGGGATGACTGAGGAGTCGTGGAAAAACGCCTTGTCCCGGATCTGCATCTGGAAGAGCTCCTCATCCCTGGTGGGCAGCTTCTGGGGCCTGGAGCCGAGCGGCAGCAGCAGCAGCAGGAAGGGCAGCGGGCAGCGCAGCGGGAGCATCCTGCAGCAACAACAGGGAGTCCCAGCTCAGGAGGGGCACCACGTGCAGCTCGTCTGTGCTGGAACGTGGGCACACCTGCAGCAACGCCACGAGCACTTTGTGTTTTGCACTTCCCTGCCACATAAACACCAGGAAAACTGCAGTAAGGACTGAGCTCACACCGTCACAGCGCTTGGATAAAGGGTGTCACTGAGGCTTTCCCATCCTGAGCTGTGGCTGAAGCAAGCCCAGGCACTGGTTTCATCTTGGAATCTCTCACTACCAAAGAGAAAAAGCCTTTCACATGCTTGGGTGAGTTACACTTTGATGTTTTGCCACAGCAGAAATGGAGTTCGCTGGCCTTGGGAGCTGCAGTCAGCACAGAGCAGATGGAGGGTACATCAGCTTCGCTTCCCCTAGGAGATTTTGGTTGGGCTTCCAACAATCCTCTGGAAAGTAAATATTTCCAGTGGAACTGTTCTTTACAAAAATAGCGAATTAGGAAAACGTGATACAAACCCACACATATTCAAAGCACATTGGTATTAGCATGCAATTCAGCAGGGCTTAATCCTCAAGCCTGATGGGAATTGCAAAACACAAAAGCAGAGAATCCTTTACAAATTAGGCATAATAATTCATAATCTCAGCCTTTCGTTATTATGTCTATAACTAGGTCAGAAATGACTGCCCTCACACATGCAGTGGGACAGGCTGGAAATCTCCTTTCAGTACAGAAGATGATCTCATATATAATGGCTCTGGGATGGGGGAGGAATTGGGGAAACAGCCCATTTTTGGTATATCAAGTTTAAATTGCTAAATTATATCCTTTTCTTAATTAAAAAAAAAAAAAAAAAAGAGGTTTAGGCCATTGCCTTAACTGTGTTAGCTCTGGTTTTGGGGAGAAACATGGTAAAAAGCTGAGCTGGCAGGAATAGTTTTATCTTTTCCCTTGGTTGAGCGTGCAGTCATGCACTGCTCCGGGTACTGCACTGTGAAGTAACTACTACTTTACAGCAAACTCTTGCTTTTACCTTTAAGATCAAATCTGTTACTTCTGTTGCTGAGATTTTTCTTTTTCCCACCACCCCACTTGACCTTTCTCTAATATTTTATGTAAAAATAGCAAACATAAAGCTCCTTGAGAAGTGGCACACTGTAGTCTAAGCCATAGCAAAACTGCTCTTCCCAAATCCTTCTCCCTGCTGCCTCCAGCTCCCCTTCTGCCTGTCCTGCTCTCGGTTCAGCTAAACACAGCCACCCACATGCTGCACAGCAGGGCTCCTGACACCAGCAAGGCCACGGAGGGCTACCTTCCCTCTCAGATTGCTTCCTCTGCCTCTGACATAGTTTGTGTTTAATCATTCCTTCCAGCAACATGCAGGTCCCCCTCTCCCCCCTCCTCAGCATCTCCTCCCCTCCTCTCTACTCTTAGCACATTCCCAACCCCCTTTCTAACATTTTCTCCACCTCCTGCTGTCCAGCTCAGTTCCTCCATCTCTCTGTTTTCCCACTGAAATTGGTGATGGGAGAGGGAAAACACGTAGCAAACTCAGCATATCCATAAGCCAGGAGGGATGTGCACTGAACACTCCCTCACAGGATGCAATTTTAGGTCTCCAGTGGTGTGCTCCGCTGTCATTTGGGATGGTTTGATGACAGATTACTGCAGTGCTGTGCCCTACAGAAGGGAAAGGAGCCAGGGCCTTAGCTACTAACACATGCAATTGCTACTTACAGGTAAATCCTGATTGAGCTTTTCCAGCCTTTGTCAAAATCTATCCCAACCAGGTTCTGATTTAGCTTTTGATGACAGTGGACATATTTCCTCAAATTCAGACTGAAGTGTTGATACTTATCAGCAAAGCTAAAGACATTTGACCTTTTGGAGCAAAGATCATGAGTCAAAATACTTGCTGGCTTGAGTCACTGAAGCCGGCAGAAAGCTCCCCTCACACAAAGCAGGACGAGTTTCGTGTGCTCTGTCACTCTGTTTATTGATTTTTCGAGTATTATCATTGGCTGACAGGGAAGAAATTCCTTCCAACTTAATCACAGTAGTTACAGCAGATTATTTGGTTAGGTAAGAAACTCTGACACTTTCTGCAGACAGCGTCCTCCACATGAACCCCCTGAAACTGCAATCCTGTGGATTCCCATAGTCAGTTCCAGTGCAATGTAACCACTACTAAAATAAACCATTTTGATTATAGGCTAAGCTTCACTTCTTAAATAATTTCACTAGCTAATGCACTTTAAAAACTCCCATAAACAGTGTTTCTGCCCCCCTTAACAGCCAGAGAGCAGTGACAAGGTACAGATTTGTCTCCGATTTCTTTATCTAATTGTAAAAGCATTTTGGCTTAAAAATAACTCCAAAAAGACACATTAAATTCAGTTCTGTGATCCCTGCCCATCCCACACATAAAGTAACTTGCAAAGTTGTCAACTGTTACTGAAAAAGGAAACTTTAATAATCTCTGTTATTTGATGAATTAATAGACTTTTGCGAGCTTTCATTTTCACGTACCAAACTTCAGAGGCTTAAAATGGGCCCACTTTTCATGCACGACACTTCCAAAAGCGGCACAGCAGCAAAGAGGCATCCAGACCTCGCTCACAGTTTTTGGAAGGTGTGCTGTCACCATTACACCACCCTTTCACACCAGTTAATAAACAGATGTTATCTTTTGCAGCTCACTCATTATAATTTGGCAGAGTTTCAGGCTAAATCCTCTATAGTTTACTCATGCAAAACATCAAGAGCAAAGCGAAAAGCCCATTTCTTCATCCCATGTGTGTTTCTGGGCAAGATCGCCGATGATTTTGACGCAGTCCCTCGGAAAATGCACTTGTTAGATGTGAGCCTGTGAATTTGTGCCACCCAGCCCTGAGAAACTTCCAACAAGCCATTTTCCTGTCCTGGATTCGTTTTTAGAAGCCAGGTACCAGCTGAGGCCTAAGCGCTGCACTGCTAAGCCACACAAAGTACGTGAAATGTGTTGTGTGATTTTTTGTTCTCTAGGCTGTGCCGCCTCCTTAAATGCCTTTTATTCCCTTTTCTACAAGTTCATCTTGTTTTCTTTTCTATCTTTTTCTGTTTAAACTCTGAGTCAATATTTTATTGATATATTCCTGCTGACTGGAGGGATTTGCCTGCTGTTTATCACTGAATTTAAGAGAGTGCCAAAATAAACAGTCCTAAGTGAAATAATAAGCACCGTTTTCCTTCTCCAGGATTGCAAAAGTGCCCTCTAATGGCCCATCTTTACCTCTCACTTTTCCCCCAAACTCTCTCTCAACTGAGCCTTAAACCCAGAGGGAAAGTCCTGGTGGCTGACCGACCTTGGGAGTCAGACTGAGCACGGAGCATCCGGGGGTGCCATCTCCTCCCAGGCACAGCTGCTCCCAGCAGACAAGGCCACCCGGTGATGCCCGGCAGGCCCCAGCACACGGAGGCCCAGCGGTGCCAGGGCAGGAGGCCAGGGTTTCCTTGGGTTTGAACCTGGAATGCAGCAGTGCTGTCCCCAGGTGAGCAGCTCCCGGGCTGCACAAACACTGCGGTGGCTGCAGCCACACCTCAGAGGGGTTTGCTTAATGAACCCGGCTGTATTTACCTAACAGGATCAACAGATGAAAAATACATGCTGTACATTGGAGAGGAAGATACAGGATTTTAAACGCCTCAGAAATCACCACCTTGCCAGAGGCTTGGGGCTTTTTCCTTCTTGCACAAAGTATAAATGACCATTTTATAAATGGCATTTTATAAACTTGAGTTATAAGCACATACATGAAAACAATCATTAAGTCAGGTCACGGGTTTTATGATGATTGCAATTAATTCCTATCTTTTTAATAATCTCCTTGCCCAGCCTTTCCAAAATCCCACCTACTAAAGCCCTACACAGCCCTCTGTCCTGCCTTTCAGACCTCCAGATAACAAACTCCACCTGCAAATCTCCAGGTAAACTGCAATTAGGACCAGAAATGGGGAGGATAATGGGATTTGCAGCTGCCTTAGGTTCTGAGTCAAGGGACAAATTAGCTGGAGCTGTAGCAGCACCTCATGGGGTTTTCCTGGAGGCAGCGGGATCAGCAGGCTAGGCACATCCTCAACCCAAGCCAGGAACAGGTGGCCTTGGGGACAAACAAAATCATTCAGTTTTTATTTCCCTGCTCAAGCCTACAGAATTTTCTGACTGACCTTTTTTTCCAGCACTGAAACGCAGCCGTGCAGGGTGTACTCCATAAGGGATCAGAGGCTCCCTGCCTACATCCCATCACAGAAATCCCACTCAGCAAGCTAAGAGTCCATTTTGTTTGGCTGTTGGGGATCCAAGCAGTTGTGTGCTCCTGTTTGGACTTCACTGTGCATTTATTTCACACAGACACTCCCAGAAAGGCTCAATGTCACTGAACACACCTATGCCCTGGAAAAACAGGAGCAAAGAATTGGATTCACCACGTGCCAACGCTGGTGCTGCTCACAGCCATCTTCCTTGATCTAAGGAAATAATTTGCTTTACTCCTCAGCTGCCTGCAGGTCACCCAGACATGAAGGATTTACAATAAGAAAACAAAAAAAATGTGGGTTTACCTGGAGCAAATGCAGTGTGGAATAGCCAAATCCTCACGTTAATTACAGAGAGTGGGAAGTGCATGACTGTAATTTAGTAAGGATAATTTCAAGGCACTGCCTGACACAGCGCTTTGGTGTTGCACTTCTTCTCTTTTTATTGTATGGATGGTTAACTTTTTTTCCTCCTTACAACCTATTTTTAAACTCTGGTGTGCTGGGGGTGGTTTGGTTTTTTTTTTTTCTGTTTACATTACCCATGCTGCATCTCATAGTAAGTCTGCAGATTTATTGACGTGATTTAAGTCCAGCTTTGGAAATAAAAGGGCACTGTGTGACTTCTTTGACTTATTATAGGAATGCTGCAAGGAAAGAGTCTGTGAGCTTTTCCATTATACACTCCATTTCCAGAGATATATGCCACAAATACATGCACCTCAGCACACACAGTTATCACCTGAGTAACAGAGGACTTTAAAAGCACTTATAAATGTGGATTGTAATGCAATTAGTTATTTTTAATGTGCAAACAAGGAAAAATAACACCTTTGCAATTTAAGCATTTACTGGGAGCTGTTTGTTTAGGGGGAGACCAGAGGGGAAAAGTGAAGGCCTGCTGTTTAATGCTGACTACTCCCTAAAGGATCTGGAAAACGCTTGGTATGCTTTTCATTTGGGCTTTTTTGTGGTTCCTTTTTTTTTTTTCTTTTTTAAAGCATTGCTTTTGAAAACTTGTTGTTTGGTCCTGCCTGGTGCCGGGGGAAAAGCATGGGCCAGGCAGGGCTGTGGGACCTCTCCAGGGGCTTGGGACAAGGAATGCAGCCCTGACAGGGATGCGGGGGTGTATCACTGTCTCTGTGGGCTAAAAAAGACAAATATTTTTGTGTAGTGCCACAGTCAGTTCGAAGTGGCAGCTCCCATTGGCAGGACCAGCTGTAACTGGGAGGGGAAGGAGCTCTCAGGGACCTGTAATCCATGGATTAAAGCTCCCTAAATACGCAGGGACACGATGGACTATAATGGTGCCTTTGAAGCATGGAGGGTCCACTGTGTCAATAATCTGTGGATTAACCGAGCGCCTCTTGCAATTCCAATTCAACCCGCGATTTTCCTTTGCTGAGAGCATTGTTTTAGCCAAGCAAATCACTGTAGCATTACAGGGAAACAAATACAACCATGTAAAAATAGCAAGGTATGAAGAAATAAGGGTACATTTCCACCAAACCTTAATGGACAACAGTGGCAGTGAGCTACAGCTTGGGGGAGAGGTTAACTCCGAACCAGAGCTGTCTCAAATTGGACATGTTGAAAAGCAAACATACTTGGGGAGATACGGTATCAAAAAATCAAGTTTTACATGGACTATTTTGTTTCTAAACTGAGACTTACTTATTTTTCCGCTTCTAGTGGAAACAGATTCAACATACATCAAAATCATCACCCTGGAGCTGGTGGCAGCTGGACGCTCCAAAAACCAGCTGAGCCAGGAGATGCCGTTTGGGATACTTGAGGAAATGCCTCAGAGTTTTCCATTTTTCAGTCAGAGACCACATACCAGCATTTCTCTCTTTCACAGCCACCTCTGCCCACGAGCCTCAGCACCGAGTGTCAAACCCAAACAAACAGCCAGTCCCCTGCGGCCCCTGTTACAATGCTCGGTTGTTCAGTGCCTCTCCTTGCAAGGAGGTGGCAGCGGCACGGGAAGAAGGGATGTGCTGGAGCACGGGGTGGCAGCCAGCTGGCAGCCCTCCCCCCAGGACAGATGTTACCTCCCCTGGCCACTCCAGCACCGGCTGGCCTGGATCCCTGCTGCTGTCCCTACTCATCCTCCCAAGCCCATACAAAACCTCCAGGTGGCTGGCTGTCACTCCTGGAGAGGGCGGGCACCATGGGATGGGTGAGTGGTACTAGCTCTTCCCGAGGAAAATGTGTCACACTCAGAAAGTCTGACCCAACTCGGAGTAGAGGAATTTTTTCCATAATCTCAGCAGGGGTTGAGCCCCAGCAGGAGAAACAAGGCAGAGAAATCTCAGTTTGCACAACTCCAGGCCATTTAAGATAACCAGCCCCGAATGCCACGCAGCTCTACCACAAATCTTTCAGCGCAAGCGCTGGAGGTGTTTTATAATGGAAAGTAATTATTATCCCCTTGTTACAAGCAATAAAAGTAGGGCAGAGACTTTCCTTGTTCAAGGAAATCCCAATATAAGCCTTTCCTTTAATCATAAAACAATAGCTACTTTCCTCGGCCAAGTCATTCCGCCTTCAGCACAGCTCTCTGGGTGTAGGTTGCTCTCTCTCCATAATGAATTTCAGCAAGGGGATTAGCGGGGAGGAACACACGAACAATTACAAATTACAACCAACACCAGCGTGTTGGTATTTGCTACAGTTTCCCACTGCTCCTCCGGAATACTTCAGGATGACATTATGAGCGAGAGCCCTCGCCAAAATCCTCGAGGGACGGGGATGGAATGTCAGGGCATGATACAGAGCAGGAACAGAACTGGGATCTGTGCATCCTGCTGTCACACCCCCAAACCACCGGGGCAGGAAGACTTTTGGAAAAGAGCTAAAACACAAACCCAAAGTCATTAACTACTGAAGGAGTTAAAGTTGCTTGAGCCATTCCTAGGGAATAGCGCTGGCACGGCAGCTGCTCCCGGCCCACAGGGTGTTTGCTAAAGGGGAGAGCACGAGGGGCTGGCACAGGGCAGGGAGCTGCGGGAGAGGCAGCGCCAGGCAGGAGCTGCAGGTCCTCAGAGTGACTCGCAGAGCAGGAGCGGGGGAAGCCGAGCCCTGGCAGCTCCAGCAACAACCGGAGCACTCATGTTTTGTGGAAAGCTGTGCCATGAGCACACTGGAATTCTTTATGCGCTTCTCCCCTTCTACTTTTTGGTCAGTCAATAAAAAAGGGAATATTGCTGACTACTTGGAAACCCTGTCAAGTGCACAGGGGCTGATTTCTGCAGCTTCTATCAGCCGCGCAGCTTCCTTCGGCATCAGGAGCCCCACCACACGTACACAGGATTACAAACCACAGCCAGCCCATGGCCACTGCTACTCCCACTCACTTCCCTACCTCTACACACACAGTTTTCCCACAACAGCAACTCGGGAATTCTCCTTTGCCGTGTTACCACACCGTCCTTATCACCACCGAGGGTTTCTCACCTGCCACGGCACAGAGAGTAGCAGCAGCAGCTTTCCAGAAAGCTGGAAGAGCAGAGCAAGACAGCAGCAGTAACAAACCATGGTGCTCATCCCCAGTCCCTGAGGAAGCGACTGCATCCCTGTGCTGCCACCAGAATGGGGTCCTAAAGTGGTGCTGACTCCAAAGGAATGATGACTTTTTTCTACTGAATTGAGAGTTTGGCCCATTTGAGAATGGGTTAGGTTGGAAAAGCCCTCTAAGACCATTGATTTCAGTCACCAACCCAGCACTGCCAAGGCCACTCATGTCCCCAAGTGCCACAACTACACCTTTTAAATACCTTCAGGGATGGTGACTCCACCACTGCCCTGGGAACCCTGTTCCAATGCCTGACAACCCTTTCCATTAAGAAGTTTTTTCCAGTAGCCAATCTAAACTTCCCCTGGCACAACTTGAGGTCATTTCCACTTCTCCTGTTTGGGAGAAGAGGTCAATACACAATTACTTATGACCACAGTAATATATGTTATATTGATAGGTGATTCCTCAAAATTTCCAATCCCTGAAGTATCCTCAGAATCCATATATTTCTGATGGTACTTGCTATCCAAAATTGGATTCAATTTTAATATTTTCTGCCTTCAGCTTTAAAGGTCTGCAAAGGAAACCTTAGGCCCTGCCAGTCCTTAATGAACCCTTAAGGTGCTCTCTCATAATGATTTGTTGCACATGACAGTAATTCACAGATGCTGTGTCTCGTTTTCCCTAGCTGGAAAAGGGCTGCTGAAAATATGTAAACATTTGTCAAGTGTTTGAAAATGGAAAGTATCAAATGTAGTGCTGAAGCTGTTGATATTTACATATTTCTACCAGCACACTCAGTGTTAGAGCCACAGCTACAGCAGCAAAGACTCTCTGAGATCCAGCATGGATATTGTCTGATTCCCATCATCCCCAGGCAGCAGCACACACCATTTCTGAGCTGTGATGCCTCAGGGGCTGCAGTGGCTGAGGGCACAGGATGGCTCATCCAGGATGAACCACATCCCAGAGAACACAATCAGCCTCAGCACTGCTCCTGGGGGTCACTCAGAAAATTCCCTCTTTTGCATGCTTTTATGCACTTCGTGGGTAGCGATGAGAAGGAGCAGGAATGTTCACACTGCTTAAATCCAGTATTTATTTCCCCAGCATCCTGCTTTAAAAAAAGGACATAGGTTCCCACAGATAAATTAGTGAAATTAGCTCAATAAATTAGTTAAAAGTTGTTAGTGAGGGCATGAGCTGCTCCAAATTTCTCCACATAGCTACCTTCTGTCCCCCCCATGGCACGTGACAATTCCCACTGCATCTAGAGAAAATCCAAACTTCCCCCAGCTGCTCACCCAGCATCACTCAATCCCCCCAGTGCTAAGGAGCCATGTGACAGAGCAAGGATTTGACTCCAAAGGACAAATGATGGGGAGACAGTGAGGCAGAGCCATGGAGATTGCCTTGATCTGAGCTGACACACACCCACCTGTCTGGAGAGGCTGTAAGACACCACAAGTCCAACCACAGCTCACCAGCCCATCACACCAAAGCAAGATGGGGCATGTTTGGGAGCTGCCGGTCTTCAGTCTTCCTTCTAAGCACCTTTTTTGTTTTCTAAGCAGTGGACTTCTGCTTACCAAGCTGGAAAGTCTTTCCCAAGTGCAAAGAGACGGCTGCTCCAAAGGGATGTGCCGCCAGCATTTCAAACCTGCCAGGGTCACCTACAGAGCTGTGGTAAGGAGTGTGAAAAACCAGATTATTTCAAGGGTTGGTTTCAGCTCCACTTTACTGCTGGGCCAGTGTTTATTTGTCCAGGCTGGCAGGCGAAAGGTTAGCCCTTTATCTGCTGGCTGCCAACAGAAGCGGAGGGAACACATGCGGGCGGAGAGGCCGGGCTGTCATGGGTGAGCGAACATCCAAACAGCCCCGAAACCTCCGGGCTTTCTTATGGCAACCATACATCCCAGGCTGGCAGAAGGGGAAGGAAGGGAGGAGTTTCTGCATTCAGAGGTGACTGAAACGCACACCCAAGAGCGTTTCTTTTCCCAAAGGGGGAAGACACGGTGAGAGCTGTGGTGTTGGATGCGGCGCTGCCTTCCCGGGGGTGTCCCTTCGCCAGCGACTGGAAATGGCTACAACAGTCGCGGATGGAAGTTACCGCCAAAGGACAAAGCACCAGTTCAGCGTCATTGTTAAACCCAAACAGCTGTAAATTCCTAAAGCACTATCTGCTCCTTGGTGCTTTGTCCCCTCAAAGCATCTCAGGAGAGGCTTGGGCTGGAGCCGTGCGGGGGACTCTGCCCACCGGGACGATGCCCCCAGGTCGCACTTTGCTCCCACACACATTTCACCCAGGGCCACGAGCAGGGGTCTGTGCAGTCCCTGGGGAACAGACCCACAGTGAGCCCACAGTGCCCAGGGGGTACGGTCAGGGGCTCTCAGAGCAGCAGGCTGAGCCACAGCGGCTCTGGGGCTACTGGAGATACACTTTGCTGAGGAATATGAATTTTGCATTTTCTAGTTTAAGCTCTAATTGCCTGGATTTTCTCATAAACACCTCGCAACTGCTTTTTCTTAGATGAGTGGGAATCAGAATGTGCTCCATAAATTAACATAGCATGTTTCTTTCCCTGAACCTGCAACCCTGCTACCACACTGTTGCAAGAGATGTCTTAGACTCTTGCTTTAAGATAGCTGCTTAATTCAAACATTAAATTTGGACTTGTTCACATGATGGGTGAGAGGGTCTTAAAACACCCTGTCTTAAGGGTGTTGATATGATGGGTGAGAGGGTCTTAAAACCTCCCCCCACTTATTTTCCCTTTTATTATTTTTTCCTACTATTGTACTGTAACAGGATTATAAAAGTTTTAATTGACTGATATTAAATCTTCCCTGCAAAATTGTAACTTTAATACCCTCTAGGACGATTAGACTTTTGTTCATTATTTCTCATCACTGAAAAATCAGTTTGAGAGAGCCCCTAGGGTCTTCCCCAAGTGAGGATAAGATCCTATTAGTCGTACAAATCATACTCAAGTAAGTAATTCTTACCCAGGAGAGAAAACCCCCAGGGAATTAAACACAGATTAAGTAGCCAAAGGAAGGGAAAGAATGGGAACTAGAAACTGTTTATGCTGCTCACTGATGTTTTCCTTCACATCCAGAGACCAGGTGGCAGCTCCAAGACACTTGGCTTTCCCACACCATCATCATCCCCATCTGTAAACCGCTTAATTTGCATCAGGTTTCTGGATTTCGGAATGCTGAGGCACATTTAGACTGTTTGACTACGAACTAATTAGCAATAAATCTGCTGCACCTAAACAAAGTAGAGAGAGACAGAGAGAAAGAGAGAGAGGCAGAGAGAAAGAGACTTGCTCCTTGACAATATTCTGGCTGCTTTGCACAAACGCCTTCCCTGCTCAATCATCCCTGCAAACGTGTGTGAGGAACCCACGATCCCGCTGTGCCCCCCCCCTGCCTCGGCCGCTCTGGTACTGAGCAAGTTAAAGGTGAGAAAGATGAAAAGCATCATTTTTCTTTTTCCCTAATAAAGTTTCAACAAAGTAGTGTTTTCTCAAATAATACAGGAAAAAAAAAAAGAAATAAACTCAATTAGGCAAACAATGCTTTTCCCCTGTAAATCACAGGGGACGTGTCGGCCTCGGTGCTGTGTCACCTTGGGAGCGTGCGAGGGTCACACTGGAGGGGCACTCATATCCGGACCCGTGGAGCCGGGAATGAGGTAGGAGAGATAAATTATTGCCTTTGCGTTTCAGTGTTCCAGGTGCTCGCAGCAAGTACCCACTGCTTCCTATCTCAGCTGTCACACGAGCAACAAACATCTCTCTAACCACTGGGTTTAATTACCCTGAAGCCAGAGCACTCCCAGCTTGGGCCAAACCTGAACAACCCTGAGAAATCTGTGAGAAATGCTGAAAATACCTGTGTGGGTGGAAGGCCAGAGGCCGCTGAGAGATGCTCTGTGCAGGATCTGCTGCACCCCTCTGGTAACTCAGGCAGGTTTGTGTTTAGCGAAGCGGCCGGGGAGAGGGGCTGCCTCCTCGGGCCGCTCGTGTTGCTCATTACTCCGATGTCATTTAAAACCCATCCTGTAAAAAGCCCCCCAGCAGGTTTTTGGTGAATTTGGACTATCAGCTACCTCACACACAAAGTGACAGGACACACTGCCTGTTTCTGACGTGTCCCACATGACCGATGTGCTCCCTGCGGAGCAATCAAAGCCATCCACGCAGTCATGAGATTTTCAGCTGGTTCCTGTTACAGCTCTGTGTTAACATTAATCCTTCTCTTGTTCACTGGGTGTCCTTGCATACAGCAAATGAGAAAATTAATTCTGAAAGAACAAACTTCTTTCTAATATTTACTCTCCTTCTCTCCCCTCCGAATGTATTTCCAGCTTTAAGCACATTCTCCTGGAGTTATGAATTATTATCCTGACCTATTTCCTAATCTAAGGGCAAACACTTCCTCTCCTAATGACATCTCATTAAAGTTTTCAAACACAGCATCTCCTCAGCCTTCAAGCTCCTTCCATCCATCCATGACCTTATTTGAGTCATCTTCTCAGGCAGAAACTATCCGTGTTTGATCTAATAGGGATTTTTGCCACAGAGGTACACCTCAGGCACGGTGTGAAACAGAGCAGTTTCTACGCTCTGCCTTTTCCCCAAAGCAAAGCTTGCTCACTCACTGCTCCACTCTTGAGACAGCAGAACTCCAGCACAGCTTAAACCCCTTCTCACTGGTCTCACCCGGGATATTCTTCTTCCTTGGACAGAATTCTGATTTCTTCTGGTTTCTGCCTGCCCATACGGTCAGTGACACTGAAATACAGAGCTCACCAGCATTCAGTATCACACCAGGTGCTCCATGGTTAAGGCAAATGTCGATTTCATGGCCTGTCTATACGCTCTCACATGGAACTTATATTCCAAACACATGTTCCTTGACATATAACCAGCTGGGGTTATCCTCTCTGATGCTGGGGCATTCCCCCCAGTATGTGCACCCTTCTCTAAGGGCTCGCAAGCTTGTTTTCTTATATTAAAAGGTGAGCCTTCCCTCCTTCAGTCCACTCTTCTCTGCATTTTACAACCGAACAGAAACAGAAAGCAAAACCTCTCCTGTTACTTTAACTCTCACGAGTGGCTGAGCTGGTAGCCCAGAGCAGCTGTATCGCCCTCTGGGTAACCCACCTCGGCCCCTTGCACCGCTCTGAAGGAGAAACGTGCGGCTTTCATTAGGCTGCCCCTAATGCAGGAAACGTGCGGGGCCGATGGAAACGCGGCCGCCCTCCCCGGTGTGGCCATCGCTACAAATTAGCAAAGCTGCCTCCCGCGAAAGCGAGCCAGGCACTGAGAAGATAAATACCCACTTAGCACAGCAAAATAAAACCAGCCCCAGAAAGATGCGAGACCCTGAAGGGGGACTGAAACAGCCCCTTGCAAATAGTGAAGTAATGGGCTTACAGTTTTATTATTCATATAAAGTTTAGTGACTTCAAAATGAACGCGAAGCCAAGCAAGACTTGTTATCCCACTAAAATCTGTGCTGTAACTGAAGCCAGTGCCCAGATGTTCCGTGGTAAAATCCACCGCCTCCCTGCATAAAAGCACCACATACCCTGACGTACAGTCCTGGCTTGCCTTTATCCAAACCTACTTAGATTCTGGATTGTTTTTCTAGCAATCCTTTAAACTGCCATGGAAAGCATAAAAGGTGGTCTCCTACAAAACCATTTGGTACCAGCTTGAAATGTAACTGTTTGCAGAAATAAATCAGGATTTCTTTTTAATAAACTGTTTATCGCCAGCCTCTCAGGACATAAATCGCAGAAGAAAAAGCAGGGTCTGAGTTTAATAAACATCTCATCTTTTTATATATATTAAGGCAGAAGACCCTGGCACACTTCAGAGTGAAACATCCGGCAAACAGCCTCCATCCAGCCCTGCTGAAGGCATGGGATGGAGCAGAAGGCCGCTGCATGGACGGAGCTTTCAGGAAAGGGTCTATCCCTTTGTTTTTAGGGGACATCTAAGGTAGGAGAATCTTCCAAGGAGGACAAAGGGGACTTGAAGACACTGCTTTTGCCCCTGCATGCAGTTCTGGTGTGTGAGCTGGGTGGCTTAGGGGCAGCCTGGGCTCTTGAAGCATGGCACTGAAGGATGCTCAGGGCTCCGGTGAGCGGGTGGTGCTGCACAGGGAGCCATGGCACCGAACCTGCCCACAGCGCTGCCTACCCGGCCCGGCTGGCAGGAGGAGGAGGAGAAGGGTGCTGGGAAAGCCCCGCAGATGGGCCAGAGCTGCGTGCCGGGAGCGTGAATGTCAGAGGAACACCCGGTCTGTGGCGACAGCATCCGAGCCGAGCCGGGAAGGCAGCACAGGCGTGACGTGATTTTGAACAGCTTGCTTGACAGTTTGCACCAGATTGTATTTATAAACATTGGGGAAACCTCAGAGCTTTTCCTGCGCGTTTCCGAAGCGCTCACCCACAACAACACAGGCGCACTGGGCGATCCTACACAGCTCTGCCTCGCCTCGGTGACAAACTTCTCACAATTAAACAAAGGGGCCCATAGGAATCTTGGTGGGACCAGCATCCCACACAGTGCTCAAATTCCCTCTCATCCTACCACCAAACCCTGACCTTCCCCAGGGTGGCTGGGGCGTAAGGTGACCTGCTGGCCGATGACACCAGCAGCTCATCGCATGTGTGCCACTGCCTGCCAGGTGTGGCTGGCGCCAGGAAGCTGCTGGCAGAGCCCGGCATGTCCCCTCTCAGGAGTGGGACACGCACATTGTGTCACCTCACTGACAGAGCTGAGATGACACGCTGTGGTGCCCACCCTCCACAGCAGGAAAATCAACGGGATTTCTGTCCCAGGGCCACACGGAGACAAGGAGAGTGTGATGCACCCGCAGTACCCATCACGGAAACGTGACAAGGAATTTTTCACACATATAAGGCTCTTTTAAAATTAAGAGGGGCTCATTTTCTTCTGACACAGAAAGCTCATGAGCAACAGGTCTCACTTTTCTCACAGCAGGACGAAATGCAGCCACAGGACCCTGGATACATCCATAAGGTACCCGCACGTGATGCACTCCTGCACATCTCACCACATTTTTAATGGTCAAACTAGAACATAAAAAAATATCTCAGTGTTTTAAAAAGTCCTCTCCTGCTTCAAAGATCAGCAAATTTTTAATTCTAGACATTGCTCTGAATACTTCAGAGAGAGTTGTAGTGGCACTAGAAAGCTGACCTGGGCAGCTCTCCTGCAGGTACGTGTTTCGCTATGAGGTAGGAGAGCACGGCCGGGAGGATGAGGCATTCCTGACAAGAAGCAATCCGAAATGCCATTCCTAAAATAGCTCAGATTCAGTGATTTTCAAAGCAGGCTGAGCAGAAACACAAAGTTTTTCCCCCTGCTCCCTCTTCCAGCACAGCCAGGGTGCTGATGGTGTCTAACACCCAAGCTCTGTTTTTATGGAAACCAGGCTATGGCCAAGCCAAGCAGTGCCTGGCCAGGGTCACCAATGTCATCAATCACTCGCCGCCAACCGCCCAGGGAGGAATTCAGCCTCACATCGCTCTCACCCCTTCCACTTTTACAGACGCAGCTCCACTGTCTCGACCAAGCGTGAAATGGGTGCATCGAGGCTGGAAGCCCATCCTCAGTGCTGGATGGGGCTGCCAGAGCAGCCTGACTGCGGGATGCTCCAGTGGAGACGGTGCCACTCTCGTGTCACCGACCATCTCCTGCTATCTGCTCATAAACAGCCGGCTGGGACACGGAGGTCCGTGAATTTACGGCAGGGATCTCACCTCCCCTCTGAGCTCGCCTCCTGCAGCGCGGTCAAGCCGCAAGAACGGCAATACTGTTTAATTGTTCTAATTAACAATGTAACTAGATGCTAACCAGATCCGCCGGTGGGAAGGGAAAATCCAAGGGAAGCTACAAGCTTCACGACCCGCTCTCTGCAACCAGCCTTGCGGAGGCTGCCTAGTCCACCCCGGCGTCCACCGGGGTGATTTCCGAGCAGCCGCGGGCAGCACGGCACAGACAGGATCACGCTTATCCCTGGCACCAAGCTAACCCGTCCGGGGAACCGAGGCACGCTCCCGCTCAAGTGTTAAATACATCCACAACAAACGCGCTCAGAGAATAACAGTTTTTCAAAAATCCGTGCTGGCCTTTAACTGTGAAGGTTTAAATACATTAAAGTTCTATCTGCAAGTAATTAAAAAGCGCTTTGTAGCCATTGTCTCTGCGCTGTCGAAATAAAAACAGAACCCAGGCTGCATGTAGCAAACCCCAACACTTACATCCCACTGTAGAGTTTTCTGTCTTTTTTTGGAAGCCACCTTTTTTTTTTTTTTTTCCCGNGGTCCCGCAGCCGGGGGGTGGCACCGCGCTCCCCGCCCGCCCCGGGGCAATCGGAGGGGGCTGCGCGGGCGGCCCTGCTCCTCCACCCGGTGCCGGTGCCTTACCTTGCGGTGTCCGGTCCCGTCCCGTCCCTCCCGCGGGGGGGAGGCTTGGGTTGTTTTTTAGGGGGGGTGGTGCTGGCCTAGCCCCCCGCTCCGGCGGGGACGGGCTACAGCT
>VXAC01000599.1:212805-229961 GCA_013399225.1 Rhipidura dahli
GGGGAGCCCGGCCCGGCCCGCCGCCCCCGCCGCAGCCGCGCAGGGGCAGCGCCGCGCCGCCCGGCTTTGTGCCGCGCTCCGCTGCGCTGCCAGAGCCTACTCAACATCCATCTTGGAGGGTCGGATCCTGCCCCAAGGCCGGGACGGGGGAATGCAGGGGCCCGGGGAACGCGGCACCAGTCCTCTTTTTCACGCAGCCGCTGCTCGAAGCGGTCGGGGCTGCGGGAATGCTGCGGAACATCCCGACAGCGATGGAGGCGGGAGAGACCGTCAAGGATGCGTGAGAAATGGGATTTATTAAACCCTCCTGCAACTCAGCAAACGGGTCTCGAAGCTGCATATTCAGCCTCTCACCTTCTCCCTTATCACGTTTTGGTGAGAAGCAGCTTTCAGGTTTGTGGGCCGAGAGACGATTTTCGTACTATTACCCGAGAACTGCAATTCTCTTTGCCATTTAAGCACAAACTCATCTCTTTTTGTTTCCTTTCTGGCACGTCAGTCATAAAAACACCAAGTGCTACATAAGCATTAAACAAATTATTACTGATAGCAGCTGGTGGGTAATTCTCAGAAGGTAATCATTCCTGCCCTACTATTGCAACAGATTTGGGGAGCAAAAATTAAATTAACCTTCTTTTTTTTTTTTTTTCCCTCCTTGCAAGATAGCTGCGCAAATCTGACAGCAAAGCCTCAGTGGAGGGATGCAAATTGTCACATTCTGTAGGGTGACGTGTAGGGTGACAAACAGCTACATTATGTGAAGACACAACCCCCAAACGAGCTCACTGTCTTCAGGGACAGATAGCTGTCCAGGCCTCTGCTAATTGCCATTAATTACTGCCACTTACCTCCCACTCTAGCAACTCACAGAGCAGCATGGTCCAGCCAGCCAGCAGCATTCTGCCCAAGGGTCTGCTCAGAAATAGAAGTTCACCGAAAGAAACCCAGGGTTAAGAAAAGGAGCCCCGTGGGAGCCCCTGTACAGTTTTCCTTCTGTTTTTGTGTCCTTATTTTTACATATTTAACAACTCTATTCATAATTTTCAAATGGGTATCAAGGGTAGGAGTTTGGGGAAGGGAGGAAAGGCAAGATTAGGATTGATTCATGCATGTGTAAGGAGAACCAAAAAATACCTGGTATTCGCACACAGCATGCCAACTTCTCCCTTCCTAGAGGATCGTTTGCTTCCAACTGCAACACCTCAGTTAAAAAATCTCAGCAAACTACCCGTGCTCCTCTTGTGATGCAGAAGACACAGAGATTCAATCATCCAAAAACGGGAGAAGCTGACTAAATAAGAAAGCCAAAATTAGTGACAAAAACCTGGTACATTCTGACGAGCTTTCCCCGGAGCCTTCGGAGCGTGCAGGAAGCAGCAGGGAGGGATGTGCTCAGGTGAAGGCAGCAGCTACCTCCGGGTACCATTCATGGCACAACAGTGTTTTGTAGAGCCTGCAAAAATGGCTGGCTCGGGTTTGAGGTCATTAGAGGTAAAATATTGCTACCCAGCCAAGGAGCTCTGGAGACTGTGCATCTCACACAGGCAAACCTATTATTTTTAACCCAAGGACAGTTTTAGTGCTATTGTTCTTAGGGGGCATCACTGTCTGTGGTTCCAGGGGAGGCAATGTGACATCCCTGGGATATTATTTGCAGGTGTGTGTGAACAGCAGCTCCTCTGCACAGATAACTCTTTTTTTGGATGCCTGCAGTTCCACCCCTATCACCACTGTGAATCTGCGTCGTGATTTAAAGCCTAGCACAGAGCAACTCCCAGCCAGAGGTACAGTTAAAGCACTTCCACAACAAGATTCACCTCTCCCAAAATTTATAAGGTACAAATACATTAAATGATGACACAGGAAGTGGATTTGGGATTTAGACGCTGAAAACTACCGGAATGTCTGGAAGGTAGTGGGGCAACCCCCTAAATGGAAACCAAACCATGAAAGCCAAACACGGTAAATTCTGTGTAGCTGATTCCTTTGAAATGCATTAAATAGTAGCTGGGATAGTCCCAGCTCCCAGAAAACTGGCATTGAAATACTCCCCCCTGGAACCAGAGGTGATTGACAACCATTTACAGGAACAGGTCCCAGGCATGGTCATGTACAACACCCAGGGCAAGAAGTCCTCGACTGTAAAATGCTGTTCCGTATGTCTTTGGGGCAAAACTGGGAAACTAAAGGGGCACAAGAGCAACAAAACTCTAAATGATTTCTCAGTGGGCACTCACCTTCTCCTCCCACCCTCTCAGAGGCTTCCAGGGAGCGGAGTACCCAAATTACTCATTCACATGCAGTCCCAACCTCTGTCTACAGCTGTGGATCACTTCCTTGGGTGCTGAAACTGCTTTGATTCCAGTGAGTAAATAAATATTCCAGATTTGGAACATCACTAATTGGTTCCCAAGGAGGGCTGTAAACTACCTGGGTAGAAACTGCTTCCTCACATTGGGACACCCTGTTAGAGGGGATGGATAGGTGCCACTGGGAAACAAGATGCGTGTTACGTATGATGGAGAAAAAGGGCAAGAAATGTTTAATAAGTTACCCAGTGAAAAAATATCTGAATAATAAATCTTTCTGAAACAAAAATGGAAACAGGCAATTGGATATTCTAGGAGGGGACAAAGAAGGAAAATTCATCATATAAATAATTCATTGCAAGTTTAAGCAGCCTGTGCTGCTGTGCATTTGGTATGGAAGACAGATGACATCATGAGTGCTTGCGTGTGTGCTTAATTCTGTGTATGTGTAATTTCTTTGCCCAATTACATGGTTCTCATTGCAGTGGAGATCTGAAGATTTGTAATCAGTAGTCCATTGATAAGCATTTGTTACTAGGGAGAGGGTACTGCTATTTTTTGACATCCAAAAGTGAGGTGCTAAGCCAGCCGTACGGACCGATGCTGCCTGATAACCCAGGCTATGAGGGGTTTTAGTTGTGCAGCATCACACAGAGCTCACTCTCCCCCAAGAGGGATGGGCGGGACAGCAGGGGCCTCCAGAGGCATCTTGGAAGCATCTGCTCGGGAGCTGCCACTGCCTTCCCCAGAAGAGCCACACATGGGTGCCCAGGTGGAACCCAAGCAGTGACAGCGCACAGGAAGGGATAAAACTGAACGCTGGGAGCATGGAGATCATGCCCCTACTTCCAGCAGGAATACTGATGTTGCCTACAGGTCTCATCTGAGGAAGAGGGGTTTCTTCTGCCCTTTAAGGAGCAGGTGGGTGCTGCTTGAAGCAGTGACCTGTGGCAGAGGTGACGGCCTTGTGGGCCGGGCAGAGGACGGGCCTGAGCCAACACCTTCCCTCCACTTGCTGCTGCTCCATGAGCACAGCCGAGCGGGCAGGCGGGGAGCGCCGTGCCCAGCACTCGCGGCTGGCTCCCCGCTAGCCCTAATCCCGATTTCTTTTCATAATAAGAGGCATTTTCCTTCCCCCCACCTGAGGGAAATTAAAAGCAGCGGTTGGTGCGCTGCTCACCACTGAGCCCAGCGTTTGTCCCGTGTCCCCTGGAAGTGCTGGCGGGAGCGGGATAAAAGGAGGCACCTCGGCAGCACAGCGCTGCCAATGCAACTCCACAACACCTCCCGGCTGCGCCCAGAGGCGGTGCAAGCCGAGGCACAGCCACTGGCCCCGAGAAATTACACATTTGGGCTGCCCTCAACTCATTACTTGCCTATTTTATCCAATTATGTTTTATTTATTAAGCTACTCTTTAAACTCTCCTGGCGTTGACTGTTTTACACCTTCAGCGCATTTTTTTTAATCCTACTGTTTTATGAACTGATTAACAAGACTTACTGCTCCAACAGCACAAAAATACAACACAAATCTAAAATACAGTCCAACTGAGTCCAGCATCCAGCACTGGCATTTGCCATGTCACCATTGGAAAGCACCTGCTGTGAGACGCTACTGCAGCAGTTCTTTTACTTTGCCAAATTCAATATAATATTATAAAACCAGTTTGAAAATGAACAATTTCACTCTAAAATCCCAAATACGAATATGAAAAATAATGACAAGCCAAGCTTTCATGCTCCAAGTGTTATTTCTTAATCATTACTTCATTCTACCGAGAAATAAAAACGATGCTGCTTTGCATAATTTAAATAATCTAATCCACTTTCCAGATAAAATTGTTAACAAACCATTGATTTAACCTCAAGTGCTCAACAGACCCCATAAACTCTGATGCAAAATATCTATTCTTTTAATTAAAACAAACGAATTTAATGAAGATGAATGGTAGGGTAATTAGACATAATATGAAGTACAGGCTACTTTGATCTAGAACATGCACCCTTTAATTCTCGGTAGAAGGTGTTCCCACAGACACAGCCCAGACCCGAGCTCTGGTTGTATTCCTGTCTTCAAAGAATAATTGTTTCAGACATGTCACTGCAAAGTGTTGATTTAAGTCACTGTCTTCCCACCACAATTTACACACACACACACAATGGAGCAACAAGAATCAGCTGTTCAAAAATGGCACTTGAAACTAAATGCTAACTTTTTAATTTTTTTTTTTTTTTGCATTTAAAGCACATACTTCATGTGCCCTTACCTTCAGCTCTGCACACATGTGGGCAAATAGGACATTCTGCTCCTTGCAAATCCTCAGTGCAAAAACAGTAATTGTAATTTTTAGGGCCAATTTGAGGACTCCATAAGTGGGTGCCTATGAAACACAAAACATGGCAAAACCTAGAAGACTGGAATGGGTTTGAAAGAACTGATTTTGGGTTTATGTCATGGCACCTGACTGAAAAGGATTTACCTTTACATAGGACAGACAAGGGGAGCCTGTAATCTCCTAATTCCTTCCAGGCCACTGAGAAATTCACAGCATCAACCTCCTCTACTTCTCCTTCTTCCCTCAAAGTGAGGACCAGCCTTTGATAGCCTCAGCTCCCATTTCAAGATCGAGACTTCTTCCCTTCTGGTTGACCAATGGCACCCAGGATTCCCAGCAAATTGGAATATGCAATTTACTGAATAGACAGAAAACACGGAGAAAAAAAGAGCAGAAGGGAAATGATCACTGTTCACCAGTGATACCATTACTGGGAGAACCTGAAACACAGCAGAGCTGAGATTTGATTCTCTGTCATTACTGGCAGGGAGCAAGGAGGGAACAAACCTTTTTCCTCTGGGGAGCCCCAGGTTCCAACTTTGTCCGTTTCCGAGGTCCGCACTGCGGGCTGTAACAACACAGAGAGGTTAAATTAAGCATGGTGCCACATCTGGCCACTGCAGAACCACAACCAGCACTCAAAGCACACATCCAGCTCTGTTAAAGCACACATGCTCCTTTTTCCCTACCCAAGTGCATCCAGCAGCACTCAGCAATTAGCAGGGATGTTTTGTGTGCCAGCATTCACGCACAGAGTGGAGGAGAGCTCCAGACAATGACAGAGTGGGATGGCCAGCTACAGAATGGTCCCTCTAAAGGCATTACCAAAGGCAAGCTCATCCTATATGATTTAGAATAAAAGCTCACCTGACTGGTTTTTGTCTCACAAAGCGAGAAATCACCTGGCATGAGGCAGAAGGCCCTGCTGGCTGAAATTAAAGCCTGTTCAGTATGGACACATTTTTTGCTTGGCTGGTGGAGCTTGAAATAAATCTGATAGCAAGTGAGTCAAACTCAGCTTTAGCTGTTCCCCAGGATGTCCCCAGTGCCACCAGGATGGGTGGCAGGGAACAGAAGTGTGCTCCAAGAACTCGTCTGTCTCGTCAGGAGGTGGAATGAGTGGTATCCACTTGCTTTGTTTGCCATGCAGAACGTGACTCGCTGCCACCTCGGGCTGCTGCGCAGAGCGGGGCTGAAGCTCTCGAGTGCCTGTACCACCCATGTGGAAGATCAGCACCACATCCTCATAGCCAGGGTGTTTACACTGCTCTCTGATGTATTGCTGGAGCAGCTTGATTACACGAGTGACAAATGTGCTTCTAAAAACGTGTTTGTAAAAGCTTTTGAAGCCCAAGTCTGAGAGGTGACACGCACACCAAAATCAGCGTGGCAGTGATGTGTAGCTGGACCTCTGGATTCACCGACTGCACCTTTCAGAAAACTTTGCAGACTAAGACATGCTTAATTCTGCTTTCTTTGCCACACTCTGAAGTTTTATAAGCTGTCTTTTAGGTAACTAAGTTTAAGGCTGAATACTTTTCCTTTTCACTCCCCAAATGTTTGGTTTTTTTTTTCCTTTTAAACCGTTCAGGAAGATTTCCACTGCTTTGATTTTACATGGATTTAGTAGCTAAGAGGTATAGTTATTATAATTAAATATGAGAAGCATACTAGGGGACAGATATATTTGAGGGAATGAGTGCTAAAGCAGTTCTGCAAAATAAGAAAGTGACAAGAAAATTAAAACATCAGTGAAAGCTGCAAGCACATCTAGCTGCAAAAACACATTTCCTTTTTCCGCATCTTTAGCACGGAACGTTTCCTGTTACAAGCAAGTGCTCGGGAAATCCGGCTTGCTCAGCTCACCCCTGTTGCTGAAACAATCCAATAAAAACCAGGTCTATATCCTATTTTCCCAGCTCCTGCAGCAGCCCGCTGGAGCTTGATCTGTCAAACACGAGCTCCATCTGGTGGGCTTTCCCAAAATGTCGAAGCATCCATCCAGCCCTCCCAGGGCCAAATACACGGGCCCCAGCACGGGAATTCCAGCCATGACTTGCTTCAGGGGATTGATTTTGGTCCTCAGGGTCAAACCCAGAGGTACAAACAGTTCCAAGGAGAACTTACAGGACCGACCATCCAGCACCCAACACTCTCTGAGACATCTCTGGGGGCCCTGTACTGAAGGGCAAAACCTCCCATTGCCCAGAACCATGTCTGCAGATGTTTTGGATACCCAGTGGCACTCAGATGGCAAAGTGAGCCAGGTGTGGCACATGGCAAGCCAGGGACAGGAGCCCCAGTCCCTCAGTACCTACTCCACCTACTACACAAAGCTTCATCGATGGGAGATAACAAAGCTCAGGAAGGACAAAGTCACCAGGTTTGCACTCCAGGACACTGTCACAGTTTTAAATCCTCTCTGATAAAACACAGCATACTGTGAAAGACATTTTGCTGTGCCTAAGTAGGACATCTCTTTCAGAGATCTATAATTGCTTCCCATCTCAAGCGAAGAGATGATAAAGCCCAATGCAGCAGATTACAAGTTAATTTTAATAAATTGCATTGGCCAGGAAAGCAAATTTAAAAACATACGAGATCGAAATGATAGAGAACACAATTATGCAAAGCTTCCAGCCCAGCATCTTATGTAACTGCAGGAATCTGTCTCTGCCTCAAGAACACGGTGTGTGGGAACGCACGTAACCGAATTGCCTTCGGAAGCACTCGCTCCTGGTCGGAGCCTCCCCAAATTGGGCAGGGGAGCAGGATTTGTATGGATACAGCCTCAGATGGGCATGCAGAGGCAACAAGCCCCACCAGTGTGTCTGTTCTCTCATAGCATTCACACACTGTGAGGAGCAAAAGGCACAACAGAGGTGCTTCTGTTGATTTGCCATTCCCTGGTAGCCGAGCACATCCCAGCTATTCAAAGCAAGTTGTTTGCTGCTCTGGAGAGGCGCAAGGGCTGCTTGTTAGAAGGTGGGCAATTAGCAGAAAAAAATGCCAGAAGAAGCTGATTGTCTGTGTGTGGTCCCCAGGAAAGCCCATGGGACAGCTTGCCTCAAGACATCAAGAAATCTGTACAGACGAGCTGACTACCAAAGGGCCACGGAGGAATTGATGGGATACATTTATTTAATCTTTCCTGTCATTTTTACAACCCCAGCTGGAGGAACACAGGGAGTCAATTGAATCAGAGAGCGTGGAAAGCGCACCCCTGAGCTAAGTGGCTAGAAATGCTTTTGGGGTGTTACTATTCCAAGTGGAATTGCTGGCTTAAAGATAATTATTTTTCTCAGCACCAGCTTTAAGGTTTTTTGAACGGGCCAGTGAAATATTTTCCAGCCTCAGTTTCTTCTCCCACTCCTCCACACAGAACTGGCATTTATTGTTTGTAAACATCCCAACCTACTACATCTACCCCAAGGACAAGTCCCAGAAAATAAGGCCATCCATTACCTGGCAATATCCCCAGTGTTGTTGAGAAATTGGGTCTTTCAGGGTTCCTTTCTAAGATTTGCCAGTGTCGGCTGAGCAAGGAGAAAAGGCAAGGAAGTAGTATTTTAAAATCAGGCAAAAGCCAAATAGGAAACACCCAGCTTAAAAGCCACTTCTTTTCCCCATCACTACCATAATCTTTGAAAGCAGGGTAAGATGCAGTACATTTGTTTTCAAATGGCATTTCACTCCTGTTGAAGAAGAAAGATGGAACACTAAAGAGAGATGGCTTTAGCACCAGGTGCTTCCTTAATATGTCCCACTTTTCCACAGAGGGTAGGGTAATTCCTCTGAGAAACCATCAGGGTGATGAGGACGAGCATGTCCACAAAAACCATGTAGCCAAATCAAGGGAAGACCAGCATCAAAGCACTTCAGCCTGGCATCAGTGACAACATTTCAATGTATTGACTGGATCAGCCGCCAGCCCATTTTATCATGCACTAATTAATAACGTTCTCCTGCTTTATTGACGGCTTTGCAGATTTCCTCTGGATTGGCCTGGATCTGGATTACAAATGTTCCATAATTTACGTGTTTGTTCCCTCTAGAGCCAATAAAGCTCCTTCCCAGCGCAAAGTCACGTGTGCAGCTGTTTGAAGAGCTTTATGACCCCCAAAGCAGAGATGAGTCTGCACAGCAGTGACTACATTTTGACACACTTATTCAGACAAACATCCCACTGATGAAAACAGGCTGGATTCCACCTTCTGAACACGCCCCAGTTTTTACTTATACACACACAAATGTGCACGTGGTATTACCTACACTCTGTCAGTGTGCAACATACACGTCACATTTTTGTGTCATGGCCTGCCTCCCTCCCTCAGAAAAACCTCACCAGCCTGCACCCTGCAGGAGCAGGGATGGAGATCAAACAGGCAGCATGGCCTTGGCTCCCTGAAGCTGAGTCTCCCAGGGACAGCTCTCACCTGGCTGAGGTCCTGTTTGTGTTCTCCGATGTCCAAAGAGCCCAGAGAACACGCTGAGATTTCCCTGAGCAAAAAGGTTCCCCTACCTTCCACCTGCCCACCTCGAGGAAGCCAACACCCTCGGAACGTGCTGGCTTTGTGTCCAATTTGGCATTTCCTAGATGATACAAAGTCACTGGGAAGGCCTGGCAGACAGGTGGCCTGCACACAGCCAGCACAGCTCCATAAACGCTGCTCCCTGGGAAACCAGGCAAAAAGTAGGGACCTGGTCTGCCTGGCTCCCTTCCCCAGAGCTCCTAAAAATACTCTGTTCCCTGTAATGAAGAGTTTGTGCTTTGCAGAAGGAAACCAGTTCTGTGAGGTAAGAAAATGGCCCAGGAAGCCTTTGGGGAAGTTTCTGTACTGTACTTTCTCACTACAAAAGAGAACTGTTTAAATTGCCAGGAATGGTTTTCCAGATTGGTCTAAAATTATATTATTTTGGACAAATCCTTACTCTCAGCTGTGAGCACAGCTCTGCTGGGGACACACTGACCTTCCCCCTCCTGCTGAAACCCCAGATGCAGCCGGGTGGAGGAGGCTGAGGAGAGGGGAAAGGTGTCCATTGCCCATTCCCATTCCAGCGATGCTCCCAGAGATGCACCGCGGGCCTTTCCACAGCCTATGGGCAGGGAGGAGATGGTGGTTTAGCTCCAGAGGCCCCTCATGACCAAAGCAAAAGCAGAAGCAGAACACCAGTGCATTTTGTGAGCAGGACAGACTACTTTGGAGACAAATTAAACTCTTCCAGTAAACTGGGAGCAGTCTTATAAAAGAGTAAATAAAACCCAGTGGAAACACAACTTCTCCCTTGGCAGTGGATAAACATAAAGAGCAGGGACTGGGCTCTGCCAGCCCCGAGTGCAACACATCCAACACCTGCCACAGGCAAAGCTGCTCAGCCTGGCAAGACTTTAAAAAGTTTGAACTCCAGGCTGAAGAGGAACCTTCATTTTCTCTCACTACAACACTGTCCCCTGAGGACACTGACCCTTACTATGTGGCCAGGTTAAAAGTTTCAGCAATCTTGCTAGATTTCTCTCCCAGAGGGAAAAGCACATGTACGGATATATTTAGCTCTTACACTCAAACCTTCATAAGTGAACACTTGTTTTTTAGGTGTGTAATAGAAATAGAAATATGCAAGTGCACACAGGAGCACAGACTGTGCACAAACATCATCACTTGCACATACAGGCCCCAGACCACCTGGAAGAGCCTGAGTTTTCCACACACGTTTTTCCTACGGAGCAAGGAAAATCTGTGCAGTTTAGCAAAGCCAGACTTGGTCTGGGCTCTGCAGAGCCCTTTCTCTGGGGACTTCAGAGGCAGAATGTCTGCAGAATTTCAGGGACTAATATGTCAAAGCTTAAAGTAGCCTGAAGAATTTAATGGGTATTTAGATGCCTGCAACTGAAATGTAGTATTTTTGAGAACAGTTGACAGAGATGAATAGCATCTGCTCAGCAATCTTGAAACATCCTGCCAGTGTGACACCCTCCCAGCACACACAAATCGAGGTGTAATGCCTGCATCATTCTCTTCTCAGAACAACAAAGGCTGACAGCCTTCATCAGATGAAGCTGTTCCAAACCAAAATGAAACACTGCTCATAAGCAGTAGTGGTGTTTGCATACAAAAACTAAACAAATTTGGACAGAATAGGCTGAATGAATATGAACAAACAAGGAACTCATAAGGGATATTCTTCCCTCATTATTATCCTCCCCCGCCCTGGAACTACTCAGGGTTTTTGTTTGCATTTCCCACATCTCTTATCTGTTCTTTCAGATACAGAAAGCCACACTGCATGCCACAGCTTGAATGTTTGCATTCATCAAAGTGAAAATGCCTATTAATAAGAATTCAATTATTTGGAAAAAGTTTCTTGGCAGTACAGCACTACCTAAGGTCTCTTCCAATAAGAATTTTTCTTTCTGCAAACCTTGCTTGACTCAAAAAAAAAAGAATTAAAAAAAAATACCAATAGATGGCTTGCTGTGACTCCAGAGTGAAGGGCTGCAAAGAAATGAGCATGAAAAGCAGAGCCTGTCACAAGCATCTGTGGAACAGCAAGAAGTTATGGCCAGCTTTTGACAGTAGCACTAAGACTCCACATGGAAATGCTATTAAATTAACAGCACATTCAGATTAATTGCCCTTTTTTATTTTTCTGTGGATTTTTTTTTTTTTCAGTTGCCCAACAGGTATCTCGTATTGCAGTGGGGTTTGATTTGCTGCAGAGGCTTTCTGGTTTTGCAGCTCTTTCTTAGCTGTGTTTCCAAGCCCTGTGTTATTAATTTATCACCCAGGAACAGAAAAGAAGCTCCAGTGCTCTGACCCAACCCCACCCAAATCCTCAGGGAAGTCAGATGTTTCTTCACAAGTCATGGGCAGTGAGATAACAACATCACACACACGCTTTGAATTTTAATTAGCACTATTAAGGATTAGGAACAATCCCTGTGAGCAACCAATTTTGCTGGCATTACTAAGGCAGACTCAAGCCTGCTTTTAGTTAACTGTAATGCAATATTCATGCCTCAAACCTGATTTTAGCGAGTTCCCTTCCCTCCTGGAGCAAGTTCATCACTGGAGGCTCCAAGTCCCCTCTCTGGCATCCCCACCCTCACTTAACTCTTGACCACAGGGGAATTTTAACAGAGAATAAACTAATCCCTCTCTTGCTATTGCCAACATAGGAGAGTACTGATATTCCAGTTCCTAAGAGCTCAGCTCTTCTCCTGTAAAGCTTTTCTTTCTAAATGAAAGCTGAAAATACGGGGAGTCTGACTGCCTCTCCAAAGCTGCTTTGGTGTCTGCACAGGTCACTTACAGAGAAAGAATATTCTTTGAAATATCCTGGTGCTGATGACCGTGTTTTTCTGATATCATTGCTAATCCCCTCCATTCCATAACTAGGATTGTTTCTTCTGACATTATTTCTACAGATTCCATGCTGGGGCATGACTATAAAGGACAGGCTGCAAATTTGGCACTGAGGAGAAAGAGGGGAAAAGAATAGGAATTGTAAAAAGATCAGCTCTTATTTTAACCTTTAGAAAAGTGCACTTTTTCCTAACTTTTAGCATAGGGAAATAACCTGGCTAGTGCTTTGTGCCTAACCTTAAGTAAGAGTTTTAAGTGACTGCTATATTTAATCAAATAAGGAGCTGGTTTGGTGAATAACTTGCAAAAGAATCCATGCATGTGCCAGCCCTGCAGGGTAATGCTGCTGTCTTAAATGGATTAACGTGGGATTAACATGACCAGCAGCTGACACACAGGATGCCTGAACACAGGAAGGCACAACATGAAAACTTCCTCCAAGGAAATTAAAACATCTCCCTCTCTTCTCCCAGCTAAACCAAGCAACTAAATGAAAGGAACCACCCAGATGACAAAAAGGCCAACAAAGGAGCTTTACCATTCACCAGAGCTGTCACTTCTCTCTCAGTTGGGTCATGTGCTACAAACATTAACAGCACACATGCTGCTTTCTCTCCACGAGACTTCCCTTCTCCAAATCCTTTCCCTCGGCCATGGTGAGAACCTCGGGCCCCACCTTGGTCTGATATCTTCCATTAGACCAAGGTTGAAATCTACAGTCTCATTTTTATGAGATCCCAACTCCTACACTGCTCAACAGGCAATGAGGAAGCCACCAGGTCCCCTCCCTGGCTGCCCAGCCCTGCTTTCACCACCACCAGCCCATGGCCAGCATGGACCTTTGGCTCTCACAAGAGCAGCCCTTGGGCAGGAAGCACCTGGGTGCTGCCCTTTTATAGGGCAGGTGGAAGCGGGGCTGTTGCTGCTCTAAGTGAAAACACAGCATTAACCAGCATCCTGGCTCCTGGGGGGAAAGTGTTTTATTAATCAAAAAAGTGTTTTCCACCCCGTGGTGTCCTGCAGACCTTTAAACTTGCATCTGCACAAGTTGGAGAAATTCTTTGGTCATTCTCACAACAACTGAAATACAAAAACCGTTTTTAAAGTTTGGGATTAATTTCTTTTTTAAAATAAGAGAGAGAAGTTTAACCTGATCAGAATTTTCCTCTCAGCTCAGCACAGGGTGCTATGGGCAAGGTAGAATTTCCAGGACACATTCCCTGGCCATTCTAGTGGGAAGCTGAGATTGCCCGACCAAAAGGTTTGGTCACAGACCACCTGCTTTTTTTTCATTCTATTCCAGACTATCAAAAGAGAGAGGGGATGAAGACCAGAAATGCTGGGCACCCCATAAGCCTGATTACCCAGAAACTGCTGCCCTGACCGAGCAATGGCTGGTAGGAGGCTGGGAGGATGATGTGAAGATAATGAAGTGCAAGTCTTTGGGTGTGGGGACCCAGAGCCAAAGGGTACAGGGCATTCTTTCATCCACAGCATTCACCATATGCCTTTCTAGTTCTACTGTTTATACAATTCATTTCACCTGAGAAGAAAACATTTTCATTGATGGTGTGTTCTTGCTATAATTAATGAGATTATGTATAAAAGCAAAACATTTTGCTCCACATTAAAAAAAAAAGAAAGGGATAAAAATTCCCCAAAGACCCCAAGCTTTAAGGGAGAACTGGGAGTGCTGATATCCAGTTTTGGCACAGGTCAAGGAAGAAAAAAATCCCTGTTAAGAACAGTATGGCTGATTTGAACTAAAATAACTCACCCCCTCAGAGTTGTCTGGGTCACCGCAGAAAGCGTTTCCTTTGGGGGTGTTTGAGCCTGACAATGCTAATTCAGCCAGATGACAGCACCTGCATTGGGGAACATGCATCACTCCAAGAAAATCAAGCGGAAAAGCAACTTACAGGCATTATACGTGCATTTTAAAAGACACAAACTATCATACAACACCAGGAATACCCCACACTTGGCGCGATTAGGATTTGTGTGAGCCAAAGTTTAGAGTCTTGCGCCCAAGCCTGAGAAACATTAAAAGCCTGTGACTAAAAAAGATAGCCCCGCAAACACCATTTTCTCCCTGTGAATAGCTCGCGTTCAATCGTCCTTTTGGGCCGGCTAATGCTGTCAGATAATGAGTTAAGCACCACAAATGGCCGGCGCAAACCTTGGCGGATGCTTGGGGGAATCAGTGGAAGTGAATGCAGCGGGGTGGCTGCCCCCACACCGAGCACACAGAGCTCGTCTGTTCGGGGGATTCCCGGCGCCTTTGAGCGCGGGGTGCTCTGCCCGCAGCGCTGGTCACCTGCTGGGAGCTCCCATTCAATGAGGTTACATTCTAATTGGATTTTCCGAAGGCAGCGCATTAGCATTTTCCATGATCTCACCCTTATTAGCCAAATCACTGATCGGGAGGAGCGCGGCTATATTGTGTGCTGCTTACACTTGCTGCTGCTGCTGCAGTGTCTGTAAGGCGGCTCCAAATTCATGCCCAGATAAAAACTCCCCTCTCTCTAGCAGAGGGACTCGGGAGTCTATTGTGGAGCTAAGGTTGCAGTCAAACTCTAATTTTCAATAGTTCCCCAAAAAGCAACTTCTCTCCAGAGGCTGCCTCGCTCAGTGCTTTGCTCCTGCTCTTCCTGAGTCCATACTATAAGTTAGGAATGTCAGTTCTTTCATCCCTGTTGGCAGAAGCACCATCACTCTACAGTGTAAAAGCAGAAAAATCCTTTCCCATGGACTGTTCCCATTGAGTCCAAAATCAAATGCTGGACATGTTTAATCCTGTAAGGTTGTTATTTCAATGCACAGGCCTCTGTATATGGAAGAGAATGGAAATACCTGTTTCTAAAAGGAGAAATGACACATGCTGGCAGTCCTGTAGCCAATGACTCCTCTTTGCACAGCTCAAACAACTGTTTGAGTGAGAACTTAAATCCACATTAAATACTTCTGAGCTACCAGGAAAGCAGGCAGGACATCTCACGTCCTGCAAAAATCTGTTTCTTCTTACAGGTAGGGTCCCAGCAGGTTTGGGTACCTGTTTCTCAACAGCAGCCTTCTTAAAAGTCTGAAGGGAAGAGACAAACTTACAAGTAGATTATCCAGTAATGCTTGCTGGACACCCATCCACCAAAATTTTCTGAAAAAATTTAATTGTCTAAATATAATTTCACTTAAAAAGCCAGGTTTTATTCTTGGGTTAGAGGTTACATGACAATGTTCAGATTCATCACAAGAATCATTTGGAAATATAAAGCCATATTCACTGAGAATAAAGTTAAAGCCATTAAATATTTCTAAAAAAATTCTTTCAGTACTAATAAGTACACACAGAAAAAAAAAAAAAACCCACTGTGATTATGTTTTACATATAATTCTAGAGCCAAAACAAAAGGAGATCTGACCTGGACTCAAAAAGGGAAAGTGGGCACCTTTTACCTGGCCTGGCACTGGTGGTACCCTGATTACAATTACAGAAATGTGTTTTAACAGTGAAGCAGATTTCCCTTTTACCAACCAAGAAGGAGAGGACAAAATTCAAGGTGATGTAACAACAAATCATGCCCTGGAATCACATAAAAACCCCCATAATTCTCAAACAACAACAACAACAACAATCACACCACTGCTGGGCTTGTAAGCTCTTGAATTCAATCCAGATGTGACAGCCTGAATCCCCAGCAAGAGCTGCATCTTTTCTCATCAGGCTTTTAAAGAGATTCTCCTAAGGCAGCACAAACAGCATCTTCAGAACAAAGAGCAGTAACGCTTCCCAGCAGAGTTTAACTGGATCCTGAGGATCACCAGCCTGTATGGATCTGCTTTTCTATTGTCCTCACAGGGATTTCACCAGACATAAATCACATGCACTGAAGAGATAAGGAGCTAGGGGCAAAAAAAAACCCCAGAAGAAAACAGAACAGTGAAGCTCAAGACTCCCTTGGAGCCTTTGGTTTTCACTTCTCCAGGCTGGAGGCTGTCAGCGATGGGCTCCCTTCTCCAGGGAGGAATCTGCAAAAGAAAATCAATAGGAGTTATTGTGGCATTGAGAAATACAACTCACTTATGAGTATTTTTCCTCTGTGTTGTAACACTTTCACACACACACCCCCTCGAGGGCCAACACTGCACTTCATTACAAGTCTGTAATCAAACCATTACAAGTGGCAGTAGGAGTGAAGAAACAAAAGGGAGTGGGGAGTCTCTGTCCCAATATTCCTCTGGTCCTGATGGCTGGAACAGAGCAAACAGTAGGGTCTAATGACTTAAAGCTCCCCTCTAAAACCTTTCCAGACTTCCTAAAAGATCAGCTGCCATTCAGCAGTGCTCAGAGGTGTACACTGGCATTAGGTGCACCCAAGAGAGCAGCCAAATAATGCAGAGGCAATAATCAGGCAGTAGTACCCATGGCTAAGCAGGTGTCTGTGGTCCAAAAAAGCATTTCATAGTAAGTCACTCAGGCTAGGAAAACAAAACAAAACTGAAGAAAGGAAATATGCTATTGCTGGTGCAACACAGGCTTCCCAAAGCTTCAAAAGGTTTTGGAAATGCTGGAACACATCTCTAGTAGCACAGGCACAAGTGCACTCAGTATTTCACTTGCAAGAGAAACATTAGGAATGATGAATCCTGATCTGTTGGCTCATAGAGAGAAAATGATCAAATCCTGCAGCTGTTTAAATCACATATCCTGTTCCTCTTCCCAGGAGACTTTTCTGCTTGGTACTCTGAAGAACTACAACACGTTCTGTGATCTTCAGCTCAAGCTGACTTCTAAAAGCACTTTAACCTCCCATGTTCTGGAGTTAGAAATCACAAGTGTGCTAATGGCCTTTCTGCAGTAGCAGAAATCAAGTTGTATCAGTAAAAATGCTGAAAATAATCACATTTTCATTCCCAATGGGGATGGCAAGCTGCTAATTAAATCTGTCTTGACTACTTGGAAGCACTGATAATTTCTCATGTAATGTATGCACTGAGGACAGGCTAATACCAAAAATGTTAAGGGTCTGGGATTTTTTTCCCAGGAAAATTAAGATGTCAATAAATTGACTTTTTTTTTTTTTTTCCTGTCTGGTTTTTATTGAAGACCTCCACAAATCCATTTTTTTTCAGTTTTTCATTTCCCCCCC